>ML058436.1:0-581927 GCA_003013855.2 Liriodendron chinense | reverse complement strand
CAAATCCCTCAATTTGCAAAACCCAAGATTGGAGGGACACGAATACGTCCAGCGCATCCATAAATTCACCCGGCGCGTCACGTAATTCAATCATATTGAATTTAAGGATGCACTGCTTCCAGCGCATCCATAAATTCACCCGGCGCGTCACGTAATTCAATCATATTGACTTTAAGGACGCACTTCTTCCAGCGCATCCATAAATTCACCCGGCGCGTCACGTAATTCAATCATATTGAATTTAAGGATGCACTGCTTCCAGCGCATCCATAAATTCACCCGGCACGTCACGTAATTCAATCATATTCAATTTAAGGACGCACTGCTTCCAGCGCATCCATAAATTCACCCGGCGCGTCACGTAATTCAATCATATTCAATTTAAGGACGCACTGCTTCCAGCGCATCCATAAATTCACCCGACGCATCATGTAATTCAATCATATTCAATTTAAGGATGCACTGCTTCCAGCGCATCCATAAATTCACCCGGCGCGTCACGTAATTCAATTATTTAATTTAAGGATGCGCTGCTTCCAGCGCATCCATAAATTCACCGGCGCATCCAAAAAATCAACCAATTTCAGGACGCACTGACAGCTGGCGCGTCCTGCAAATCAGCCTCCGAACTCAGCCATTTTGAGACGCGCCGAGTGACTTTAATCGACGCGCCGACCCGATTTCTCGATGCGCTACACGTGTCGACCGCCTATTGGGCGACTTTACCTATAAATACCCCTCCCACCGCCTCATTTCCACGATTCAGCGAGAGAGAGAGAGAACCTCGTCGTCGGAAAACCTTTTTCCGATCGCCGGAATCCTTTTCCGATCACCGGATCCCCTCGCCGGAAATCGCACCTCCGACCATAACAGGTCCGGAGATGAAATAACTCAAGTCACCCTTTTTGACGCGCTGATCCCAGCGCATCATAAAAGTGATCCGGCGCATCAAAAAACCATCGGCGGATCAAGTAAATTATAAACAAGTCATTTTCAGACGCACTGGCCCCAGCGCGTCACAAAATCCTCCAGCGCATCAGTAAAATCAGTCGTCTATTAAACAAGTCATTTTTGGACGCATTGGCCCCAGCGCATCGCAAAATAGGCCAGCGGATCAGGAAAATACATTTTTGGACGCGCTGGCACTAGCGCATCAGAAAAATCAGGCCAGCGGATCGCAAAAATCAGCACCTTGAGCGCTCATTCCAGCACCCTTAAATCCTCATTTTATAACGTTTTCAATCCCCGTTTGAGTCTATTTTGGGTATTTCGAGTATTCTGGACGCAATGGAGCGGTCAAATGACCCATCCGGGCCACCCAATGAGCAAAACGCGAGCCTTCGGGATCTGACCCGATCCGACGAAATGAATGGAGTAATCCTCCCGAAGAGAAACCACCAGTGCCTGGAGCCATACTGATGCATCATCATTACATGTACTATCATAATATGACTCGGATTCAGGCCCGGATTAAGCAAAGGGGACTATGGTTAACACGATAAACTATACCAGGAGATTCTAAACTATCACACACAATTGTTAAAGACTGAGACTTCAGAACAGTCGATGCCCTACCCATCCAAAGCGGCATCCGCTGGTTGAGCTGTTCAGGTACATACAACTGTGGAATGGACTTCCCGAGGTCACCTGTCCCTACATTGACAGGCGCGGGCCTAGAGTCGTCCTTCCCGGCCATAAACCCTGACAGTCTCAGCCCGGAGCTCCGGTCAAAACATGAGACATAGACATCCAACTCGTACAAAGATGATTCAGTCTATAACAGAACATACAAATACAGGTCCCCGCGACCATACAAACACAGGTCCTTTCCCCGCGACCATACAAATACAGGTCCCCGAGACCATACAAACACAGGTCCCCGCGACCATACAAATATAGGTCCCCCGCGACCATACAAATACAGTCCCCCCGCGACCATACAATACAGGTCTCCGTGACCATACAAACACAGGTCTCCATGACCAATGAACTCTGAAATCATGGTCCCCGTTGACTAGTCTTTTGCCTTTCAATCAAGGGTCATCGATCACTCGATGTAATTAAGGGCTCGTGCCAGATCACGGCCTGGAATGTACAAGATCTCAGAATCTCTGGAATAAAATTTGCCTTGCGATATCTCTTTTCTTGTGTACTTTTGTGAATGCTTGTGATTGTCTACGAATGTTTCTATTATTCAGAACCCCAGAGCAATAAAACCCAACATTCCAGAGAATGTTCATTTCTCTAGTTCTAACAGTTACATATGTACTTGATCCCGTATATTGAGTCATAAACCACCGATAAACCTGGCAGTCCTCTAGGCCTCCATTTCAGCTAAGTCATTACGTGAGGCTAGCTGATGGAACTTAGTGGCATACTCCTCAATGGTCCGGTTGCCTTAACGGCAATCCTGGTATTTCTGGAATAAGATCTGTTCATAATCACGAGGAAGGAAACGCTCCCGAATAAGCTTTCGCATGCGAGGCCATGATCGGATGGGTAATTTGTTTTACCGGGTGTGGGAGAGTTGTAATTGCTCCCACCATGCCGAAGCACCCGATTTCAACTTGTATGCAACAAGTTTAACTTTTTGATCTTTCGGGACTTCTATGTGATAAAAAAAAATTCTACTTCTGCTAACCAATCGATGAATTCCTCAATTCTCAACATACAATTAAAAGATGGTAGTTCTCCCTAACCTCTGTATCGATAATCATTACGATCTTCATGGTCATAATCACATGCCTGAGGTCGTGCAAGGATCTCTTCAACTTCATCATCGCTGCCATCCGGAGGTGCGTAATCATGATGTCGAATAGCGGACGGAAGAGCCGGACGGTTCGCGAGATTACCTCTAACAGCCATGGCGGGTGGTCGAGCAACCGCTGGAACTTGCTGCGGTGTTAATGTCGTCGTGAGTTGATCAATGGACTCTCGCAGCCCTTGCATAGGAAGTCTCCATTGATCTTTGTCCTTGCAAAGAAATCTCCATCGATCTTTGGAGAAGCTCTATCTTCTCTGCTAGGAACACAACCCCCTGATCACTGTCAGTGGAGTTGTTGCCTCGATTGTCGCTAGAAGCCATCACCCGAAGGAAAGCCTCGCTCTGATACCAACTTGGGGCAGCCGTAGGCGGGACGAGATCGAGCACCGTCTCTCTCATAGGATAATCAATCTGAATCCACGGATCAATCGAACAACAGTTCGATCTTCCTTGATTGCTCAAGGGGCAGCTTGAAGAACACAAGCCAAACAGAGATAAACTCAAAGATAATTGTATTAAAATTGCATAATGTCCCTCATAACAAAAATTAAAACCATATTTATAATCTCTAAGCCCTAACCCTCATAGCCTAGGTGTCCTAGTTGCATTAGGAAAAGGAAAATAAGCAAAGAAAATGGGAAAGAAATTTGAAATTAGAAAGTTCATGGACTCACTGGACATTGACCGGCCGGCCAGGGGGTCCGGCCGGTCGGACGGCATTGTAAAAACACTCCAGAGAGTTTTGACTCTCTTTGGAAGGGGACCGACTGGTCAGCCAACCGGTCGGGCAGGCCGGCTAGCCGGATTGACTAAAAACAGTCCAGGGAATTTTAGACGTTTTTGTTCCTAAGGTCCGACCGGTCGGGCAGGGGTCCAGCCAGTCGGCTGGAGGGCCCGGCCGGTCGGAGGTCGGTCGGCTGGAGGAAATCTTGAGTTGTCTTCAGGGTCTTGAGCCTAAGCTTGGTGGTCTTCCGCTGATCCTTCTTGCAGTCCATCTTGAACATGTAGAGGTCAGCTACACCCTCTACATCAACTCCGGGGCTCCGTATCACATGTGCCCTGACCAGAGTGCCTTTGATTCCTATAGGGAATATGTGGGCGGCTCAGTGTTCTTAGGCAATGACTACACCTATAAAGTTGTGGGTATTGGTACAGTGCGTATCAAGATGTTCAATGGGATCGAACGTATATTGACGGAAGTGCGTCATGTTCCTAAGTTGAAGAAGTGTCTTATCTCTCTTGGTGCACTCAAGGCGATGGGGTGCAAATTCGCTGGATTTGAGTGGTGTTGCAAGGTTTCAAAGGGGCCCTAGTCATTATGAAGGGACAGAGGCTTGAAAACCTTTACAAATTGATTGAGAGTGTTTCAGCAGGTGGAGCTGGCTATTGTAGCCGATTCCACTTCTGGACGTATGTGGCATGCACGCTTGGGCCACATGAGCGAGCGGGGTATGAAGGTACTTTCTGATTGTTCTTTGATTTCAAATTTTAAAAGCATGGACTTAAATATATGTGATCATTGCATGCATGGTAAACAGTCTAGGCTATCTTTTAAAACCAAAAAACATGTCAGTAAAGGGGAGCTTGAGTATGTCCACTCAGATGTATGGGGGCTGTCGCCCGTCGTTTCTATTGGAGGGTCATTGTGGTTTTTGTCTTTTATTGATAACTACAGTAGAAAGGTGTGGGTCTATTTTTTTAAAATAAATTCGATATTTTCACCACTTTCAAGCATTGAAAAGTGATGGTGGAAAATCAGACAAGGCAGAAATTGTAATTGTTGAGAACCGATAACGGTGGAGAGTTCACTTCTAGAGAGTTTAATCGATATTGTAAAATGAAGGGATCGTGAGGCATAACACAGTGCGTCACACACCAGAACAGAATGATGTTACTGAGCGGATGAATCGTACTCTTTTGAAAAGAGCCCGGTGTATGCTCAGTAATGCTGAGTTGGGAAAAGAGCTATGGACTGAGGTCGTTAACATGGCTTATTACTTGATTAATTGGTCCCCTTTTACAGCTATAGATTGTAAAATTCCAAAGGAGGTGTGGAGTGGTCGGTCATTAGACTACTCAAGTTTGCGTGTGTTTGATTGTGAAGCTTATTCTCATTGACCTTCAATTGGAAGAGATAAGATAGACCAAAAGGCCAGGAAACATATTTTTGTTGGCTATGGTGATAGAGTGAAGGGTTACATATTATACGACCCTGTCACTCGTAAAATCACCTTAAGTCGTGATGTAAGGTTTAATGAGGGTTCTTTGTTCCAAAGGATGTGCCAAAGGAACCAGAAAAATCAGAGGTAGTTGACATCTAAATTGATAAAGATGAGACACAGGCCGATACTGAGATGCAGTCAGAGGTATAAGATCAGGTGGAGCAGCCACCTGTGTGAAGAAATTCATCCAGGGATCGCAGGATACCGACAAGGTATAAAGATGACTCGAACATTGCATTTGCTCTTATTACTGATGAGGGGGATCGTTCTAACTTTGAGGAGGCACTACAGGATGTAGATGCTAAAAAGTGGAAGGCAGCAATGCAAGATGAGATGGACTCTCTATACAAGTATGAAACTTGGGAGCTAGCAGAGCTCCTATGGGTCGAAAAACGATAGGGTGTAAGTGAATTTTTCGAAAGAAACAGGATATGTACAAAGCTAGATTGGTAGCGAAGGAATACGCTCAGCGTAAAGGTGTGGACTTCAGCGAGATCTTTGCGCCTGTTGTGAAGCAGGTATCTTTCAGGTTCGTGTTGGCGCTGGTTGCCCAACACGACCTCGAGCTGGAGCAGATGGATGTAAAGACTGCTTTCCTACATGGGGAATTGGAAGAATAGATTTATATGGTGCAGCCAGAAGGTTATACAGTGCAAGGGGCTGAGAATAAGGTTTGCAGGTTGAGGAGATCATTGTATGGTCTCAAACAGTCGCTTAGGTAGTGGTACAAAAAGTTTAATTCCTTCATGAAGAGTCAGGGCTTTTCCAGGAGCGAATACGATCATTGTGTCTAGTTCAAGACACTGAGTGATGAAAATTTCTCATACTGGTGTTATACGTCGATGATATGCTTATTACCAGTCATAGCATGTCTGATATCGATGTATTGAAGATTCAGCTTTCAGGGACATTCGAGACGAAGGATTTGGGGGCTGCAAATAGGGTTCTTGGTATTGATATTCGTAGAAACAAGAAGAGGAGCAGATTGTGGTTATCTCAGGTCGAATACCTTGAAAAGGTGTTGGTAAAGTTTGGGATGGACAAGTCCAAACCGGTCAGCGTTCCCCACGCGGCTTACTTCAAACTTTCTTCAGAGCAATGTCCCACGACAGATGAAGAAAAGCATGTCATGTCTCATGTGCCCTATTCTAGTGCTATGGGCAGTTAAATGTATGCCATGGTCTGTACAAGGCCAGATATTTCACAGGCCATGGGTGTTGTAAGCAGATTTGTGGCTAATCTCAGCAAGCAACATTAGGAGGCAGTGAAATGGTTACTTCGATACATTCGAGGTACAAAAGACTACGTCTTGACATTCAAAAGGTCAGAGGACAAGTTGGTTGGGTATGTGGATTCTGATTACGCAGGTTGTGTGGATGGAAGGAGATCGACTTCAGGGTACTCATTTGTTTTAGTTGGTGGAGCAATTAGTTAGATGTCGAAGCATCAGTCTGTGGTGGCTCTTTCCACTACTAAAGCTGAGTACATGGAAGTGATAGAAGCATTCAAGGAAGCAGTTTGGTTGAGAGGAATGATGAATTAGTTGGGGCTTCAGCAGGAAGCCGTGCCGGTTAATTGTGATAGCTCTAGTGCTATAAATTTGGCTAAAAATTCTGTTTATCACTCTCATACTAAACATATTGATGTGCGTCACCATTTTATCCGACAGGTGCTTGAGGAAGGAGATGTTACTCTGGATAAGATTCATACAAGTGTGAATCCTACAGATATGCTCACCAAGGTGGTTCCTACAGAGAAGTCCAAGTTCTGTGCAACTTCTTTGGGATTGGAAAAGACGGAATAGAGACACAGTGTGCATGAGGAGCGATAAAGCTATGACTGAAGATGAGATGACGGAAGAAGCAAGAGAGGAAGTTTTTTTTTAAAGCCTCGGTGGAGTTTGTTGGTGGCGCCTTTGTTCGCTTCCCCAAGTGTAGGGTTGAGATGTAGTAATAAACTCGGTAAGACCGAGGTCGATCCACAAGGACTTATGTAGGAATTCACAAAAACTTCCGATAGCTTCTATTGAAAAGCTAACAACCAAGTTTGAGAAGATTGATGTAAATAGCAATTTTGAACTTAAACTGAAGTAATCAATTAATAAAAGGCACTAGGGGTTCAAGGATCCACTTGTAGCAATCCTTGATGCTCAATTCGCTGTGGTTTCTCACTTTCTCAACTATAATCGAAACTAAGATCTATCTAGTCGGATGATAGAGCAGTTAAACCAAACAACCTGTCATATGTATGAACAATGTATATGATTCACTCAATGCAAGCTAGGATGAGCATGCTCAATTGCATAGGTCAGTCCCAATTCCAATAGATTAAGTCCACAATCATAATCATCATTAAGTCCTGTCACAAGACAAAGCTAGATTATGATTTGAACTTGACTCAAATCACATACACAGTCCCATATATACTACAGAAATACAGAAAAGTAGAACTTTGATAGGAAGTTCCCACATGAAGATCATAATACTAGAGCGTACTCCAATTCCTCGGATCATATAGGTCTAGACTGGCACACAACAATTAAGAACTCAAGCAATTCTTCCAAACATCCATGAGTCATCATAAGACTAAGAAATACTACTTAGAACTTGAATTAAACTTCAAACCATTGTTCCTAAACATGAAATCCAATCTTAAAACCAACTTAAACGAATTGAAACATCTTAGATTCACTACAAGCTTCACCTCTTAGCCCTAACTAAGAGGTTTAGCCGTTCATGATCCAAGGAAACATGAAACAACTAAGAAAAACATAAAAACGAGAAAGCAAACTAGAAGGAGTTGTGGAACTCTGAAATCCACTTCCGCCGCCTCCCACCTTGCTCAAACCCTTCTAAGATACCCTAAGAACGATCCCTAGGTGTCCTTTTATAGTGAGGAGGCTCTCCAGCATCAGAATCTTTCAGAAATTGTGTAAGCTTATACACTGCGCAGAGAAATCCGGAACAGAGTAGGAAGGTTCTCTGTTTTACGCATGGCCGACCGGTCACACGACCGGTCTGAGTGGCTTCGCCGACTGGTCACGACCGGTCGGACTTGTCTAGGAATCAGTCTAGCAAGCTCAAGGGGCTATCAAACCTGTTGGCCGACCGGTCTGGACCGGTCAAACTGGGCTGGCCGACCGGTCACGACCGGTCAGACAATATTGTTTGTGTGTCCAGCGAGTTCAACAGGGTCTGGGGGAGCTGGCCGACCGGTCACGACCGGTCTTGGCCCCTTTTCTTCTTCATTTCTTTCTTTCTTTCTTCTCTCTGCTTTTTTCTTTCTTTGGCCCACCTTGGGTCTTCATCCAAAGCTCTTAAGTAGATCCTTTTGGTCTCCTATTGGGTAAAGTCCACTCTCATTCTTGCAATCACAAAACATGCATTAGGTTAGTCTTTAAATCATGAAAACCTTGCATAATGAGTGATGAATTGGGGTTAGAATATGCATAATTAAGAACTCAACACACCCCCCAACCAGCATTTTGCTAGTCCCGAGCAAAACATGCGTGAAACCGATTCCATTCTCCAAAACCCAACTCTCTTTTAGAAACCATTCTTCTATACATCCCAAGACACATAAGTGTAAGATTCAAAAAGATTAGGTGATAGAGGTTGAAATCATAAACTCTCAAGACATAATAAGTGCCTATATGCAATTCCTGCTGATTGGTTGATAAATAGAAGAACTTGAACAAATTCAACCTAGTGTGTATAGTGACAGTTCATCTCATGAGTTTCCAGGATTATCCTCTTCATAGATCAACTAGACTATAGATCTCAAGGTATATAGAGCAACAACAAACCATGACAGGAATTTGCCTTATCGTCCGTCCGACGGCTTTCACACTATGTCCCATTTCCGGCTTTGGTTACGGGTAGACCATCCCCCGGTTGGTAGTAGGTAGCCCTAATCGAAATTTTCCACCAATTTTCCATCATTCCCAATTTCATCCTTCATTTTCCTTTTTCTTTTAAAGTAGATAGGATTTTTAGAAATCCATATCCTTCGTTATTTTCCCAAGGACAAGGATGGACAAAGTACCTCGGCTTGGTTTCTCAACACCTTAAATCAAAGTCTAGCTAATCCACAAATCACATAATCCTTTCAACTCATGAAAATCGTGTAATGTGAACTAGGTGTAAAAGTGTTCAAATTTTCTATCAATCACATAACTAGGGGAATCCACATATAACCATTATGCTATGAGAAGTCTAAGACTTACAACCTCATACACTTCATATCTCCTCCTCATATGCTCATATCATCTTGAATGCATAGAAACAAAGTTTTCCAAAAGAGTTTTGAATTTTAGAAAAATTGAAAAATTTCTACATAATTGCTCGAAATGTTACAAAATGCTAGATTCATCCAAGTGATCCTACACCCCCCAACCAAATCTTGCATTGTCCTTAATGTAAAAGATGTGCAATGAGCAAAACATGAGAGCAATTTGAAAATAAAAGGGAGTGAGGAATGATATTACCTGAGATAGTGAAAAGTGGAATTCTTCCTCCTTCTAACAAACCTATGAAAAAAAAAAGAAAACAAAGGCAACAAAATCCTAATCCTAACTACTCTACACCTCCATCAGACTAGGAAATCAATCATCCTGATACACAGGATCAGTCAAAGGTATGGACATACCTTCTGAAGGAAACTTCTCAAAGAACGGCTTTAGTCGCTGACCATTCGCCTTAAAGATGTTGTCGTTTCTTGGATTTAACAACTTGACGGTCCCATATGGGTAGACAGTTTGCACAATGTAGGGATCGGTCCATCAAGATCTCAATTTTTCTGGAAATAAATGTAGGCGAGAATTATACAAAAGGACTTTTTTATTAATCGTGAATATCTTACGAAGAATGTTCTTATCATGGAATATCTTCGTGTTGTCCTTGTAAATTCTCGCATTCTCATATTCTTCGTTCCGGATTTCTACAAGTTCATTTAATTGAAGTTTCGCAACGAGCTTGCCTTATCAGAATTAAAATTCATCTGCTTAATTACCCAATACGCCCTATGTTCCAACTCCACAGGTAAGTGACAAGCCTTCCCATAAACAAGTCTATAGGGAGACATTCCAATAGGGGTCTTAAAAGCGGTACGGTAAGCCTAAAGCGCATCGGTGAGTCGAAGCGACCAATCCTTACGATCAGGATTCACCGTTTTCTCCAAAATGTGTTTAATCTCCCTGTTGGATATCTCAGCTTGTCCACTAGTTTGTGGGTGATAAGGAGTGCTCCCTTTGTGTGTTACGCCATATTTCTTCATTAAGGTTTCAAATGGGCAATTACAAAAGTGAGACCCTCCATCACTTATGATGACTCAATGTGTTCCAAACCGGGAAAGAATATTCTCTTTTAAGAAGCGAATGACCGTTTTATGGTCATTATTCCGGCAAGGGATGGCCTCGACCCATTTGGATACATAGTCAACGGCAAGCAAGATGTATGCGTTTCCAAAAGAAGATGGGAATGGACCCATAAAATCGATGCCCCAACAATTAAAATTTTCAATTATTAAGATGGGATTGAGAGGCACCATATTTCTACGGGAGATTCCTCTAATTTCTGACAAGGCTCACATGTTTTGCAAAACTCATGTGTGTCTTTGAACATAGTGGGCCAATAGAACCCACATTGCAGAATTTTGGCTGTGGTCTTTTTAGCCGAAAAGTGGCCACCACATGCCTATGAATGACAAAAGGAGATGATACTTTGTTTTTCATCATCGGGCACACATCTCCTTATAATTTGATCGGGACAATACTTGAATAAGTATGGGTCGTCCAATAGGAATTTTCGCACCTTATGAAGAATTTATCCTTATCTTACTTTTTCCAATGTGTAGGAATTGTACCTGTAGCAAGATAGTTAGCAATGTCCGCATACCATGGCAATTGGGAAACTGTAAAAAGTTGTTCATCACGGAACATGTCATTGATCGCGGTCGTTTCAGGGGAATCGGTGAGAACAAGTCGAGAGAGATGGTCAGCCACTACATTTTCTACTCCTTTCTTATCACGTATCTCTATGTCAAATTCCTGGAGTAGAAGGATCCATCTTAATAACCGTGGTTTAGCATCCTTCTTAGAGAGAAGGTACTTAAGCACGACATGGTCAGTGAATATGATGATCTTGGATCCAATCAAGTAGGACTTAAACTTGTCCAAGGCAAAAACTACGGCTAAAAGTTCTTTTTCTGTAATAGTGTAATTTGCTTGGGCTGAGTTTAAGGTTCTACTTGCATAGTAGATAACACATGGCTTCTTCTCTTTTCTTTGGCCTAGCACGGCCCCAATAGCATAATCGCTTGCATCACACATAATTTCAAAGGGAAGGCTCCAATCAGGTGGTTGCATTATGGGAGCATATCTCAACATACCTTTAAGTGTGGTAAAGGCCTTTTGACATTCTTCATTCCACTCGAATGAGTTTTCCTTTTGAAGTAGGTTACATAAAGGACGAGAGAGTGAACTTAAGTCCTTTATGAACCTTCTATAAAATCCTGCGTGTCCCAAAAAGGACCGCACATCTCGAATGCTCTTGGGTGGTGGAAGGTTGGAGATAAGATCAATTTTTCGCTTTGTCCACCTCGATTCCATTTTGTGAAACGATGTGACCAAGTACAATTTCCTTTTGACCCATAAAGTGACAATTCTCCTAATTCAACACAAGGTTCTTCTCTTCACATCTTTTCAGCACAGATTTCAAGTGCACAAGGCATTCATCAAAGTTACAACCAAATACTGAGAAGTCATCCATGAAGACTTCAAGAATTGTCCCCACCATATTAGAAAAGATACTCATCATACATCGCTAAAAAGTGGCAGGGGCATTGCATAGCCCAAACGGCATCCATCGATAGGCGAAAGTGCCGAATGGACATGTGAATGTAGTCTTTTCTTGGTCTTCACGGGCGATCTCTATTTGGTTGTACCTTGAATAGCCATCAAGGAAGCAAAAATGGGAATGACCCGCCAACCTTTCTAAAATTTGATCCACAAACGGTAAGGGGAAGTGGTCTTTCCTCGTGACAGTGTTTAGCTTCCTGTAGTCAATGCACATTCTCCAAATGGTAGTGACTCTAGTTGGTACGAGTTCATTATTGGCATTGGCTATGATGGTTATTCCGGATTTCTTAGGCACTACTTGAGTTGGGCTCACCCATTGACTATCAGATATTGGGTAGATAATACCCACATCCAATAGTTTCACCACTTCGGCCTTAACCACATCCTTCATGTTTGGATTGAGTCATCGTTGTGGTTGCCTAGATGTCTTCGCATTCTCCTCAAGGTGTATGCGATGAGTACAAATCAGTGGGTCTATGCCTTTGAGATCCGCAATTGACCACCCAATGTCACTCTTGTGCACTCAAAGAGTGGCAATCAGCCTACTCTCTTGTTCCTCATCCAAGTGGGAAGAAATCACCACCGGGTATGTCTCATCTCGACCTAAATAGACATATTTCAGCTCACTTGGTAATGGTTTTAGCTCGAGTGTTGGTGCCTTGATATTGGATGGAAGGGGCTTGTTCTTGTTTACGGGTAAAGGCTCAAATAGGGCCCTCCATCTTTTGTTATCAAGTACCGGTACCACATCTAACATAGCATCCATCTCTCATATTGTGTTATCATTTATCTCATGAGAGTGGGCCACACATGCCTCCAAAGGATCAGAATATAATGACAAGGGGAATGTATCTTCCAAGAATGATTCAATCATATTTATCTCGTGGATCTCATCATCAACCTGCCGTGGTTGTTTACATAAATCAAATATATTAAGCTCAAGAGTCATATTTCCAAAGGACATTTGTACAAGCCCGTTTCTACAATTAATAATTGCATTTGAAGTAGCTAGAAAAGGGCTGCCAAGTATAACAGGAATTTGAGCACCGGTACCTATCACAGGATGTGTGTCTAAGACAATAAAGTCTACTGGGTAGTAGAATTTATCAACTTGGACTAAAACATCCTCAATCACTCCTCTCGGTATACGAATAAATCTATCAGCAAGTTGGAGTGTAGTTTTGGTGGGTTTCAATTCACCTAACCCAAGTTGTTCGTAAACCGAGTATGGAATGAGGTTCACACTTGCCCCCAAATCGAGTAAGGCTTGTTTAATCCTATAGTCTCCTATGATGCATGAGATGGTTGGACTACCTGGATCCTTGTATTTGTGGGGCACCTCTTGTTTGATAATAACACTCAAATTCTCAGTCAAAAGTACTTTGTTGTGAACATTGTGTTTCCTTTTGACTGTACACAATTCCTTTAGAAATTTGGCATAGGATGGTATTTGTTTTATGGCATATAACAACGGGATGTTGATCTTTACCTGCTTGAAAACCTCTAATATTTTCAGATTTTTGTCTAAAGGTTTGGGTGAAATCAACCTTTGGGGAAACGAGGCAACCGGTTTGTATTGCCTTTCTAGTTCTTTCTCTTATGGAGTGTTGTTTAAGCTATCATCCTCTTTGGAATTTTTTGGATCCTTAGGCTTTGGGGCCTTCACCGGATTAAATTTCTTAATTACTTTCCCACTTCTTAAAGTGGTGATAGCTTGAACATGCTCTGTATGTTGGGAGGATGAGCTTGCATCTTGTATCTCAAATTGGGTTCTTGGGTTAGGGAAAGGTTGGGCAGGAAGTGTGCCTTTCACCCTAACACTGAGGTGAGATTCAACCCTAGCCATTGAGGTTTTCAATTCATTGATGGCTTGAGTTGAATTTTGATTAAATTTCAATTGCTTTTGCATGAACCCATCTATTTTCAGAGAATTAGTCTTGTTATACTCAGCTTGAATCGATACAAATGCACCTAACATCTCCTCTAGCATAACTTTTGGTGTAATGACTAGAGATGGACCTAATATAGGTTGAGCTTAAGGGATATTGTTTGATTCGCAGTGGGTCCATTCCTCTAACTGAAGTTGGGATGGTTCTTCCAATTAGAATTAAACGTGTTTGAGTTTGGAGCACCAAATTGCCGTTGATAACTGTTTATAGCATTTGATTGTTCTTGTAAGATGTCTTGAACCGCTGAAATTGTGGGACAATCTTGAGTTGCATGTTAATTTCCAGCACAAATTCCACAAACAGTTTCAACGTCATTAGAGTTGATCGTCTCTCCTTTCCTTAATTCCATGGCCTCAACTTTTCTTGTGAGGCTGGCCACCTGTGCACTTATGCTATCCTCTTTTGATAAGACATAAATTCCTCCTTTTTCCTTTTGTTGGCCAGTCTTGGAATTTGTTGGTTTAGATGTATCCCAAGACTGTGCATTTTCAGCCAATTCCTCCAAATAGTACCATGCTTCATCGGCTTCCTTATTCATGAACCCCCCCCCCCCCCCCCCCCCCCCATTGCACATCATCTCTACGAATTGGTGCATGGGTGAAGTCAGTCTTTCATAGAAAAAGCTTATAACCCGCCAAATTTCATAGCCATGATGTGGGCATGCATTTAATAAATCCTTGAACCTCTCCCAACATTGGAAGAATGTCTCATCTTCCTTTTGGGCAAAGTTCATGATAAGGCGCCTCAACATGTTCATTTTGTGAGTAGGGAAGAATTTTTTTATGAATTCCCTATGCATATCAGTCCATACACCAATTGATCTTGGCCTTAATAAATGAAGCCAACCTTTAGCTTTATCTTTAAGGGTTAAAGGGAATAATTTAAGTCTTACCACATCATCAGTAACATTCACAAAGTGCATGGGGGTGATTACCTCATCAAATTCCTTAAGGTGTTGATAGGCACTTTCACTGTCTAATCCATGGAATTTTGGGAGGAGTTGGATCACTCCCGGTTTCAAATCTACATTCCCTGCATTTTGTGGAAAGACTATGCATGAGGGAGTGCTCGCTCTTGCTGGTTACAAGTAATCACGTAATGTTCTTGGTCGGGGAACATTCTCAATCACATTCTCTCCCGTTTCGGTTTGGTTTTGGCCTAGATTAGGATTGACCATCGGATTAGGTTAATTTACAGCCATATTTTCAGACAAAATTGGAGAAATTAGATGTCTCCTAGCACGTGGTTCTCTGTCAATTCCTTCAACTATTCCCCCTTCACTAATGAGTCGGTTATTGAAATCCCGAGCCCAATGTGGCATACGAATCCAAAAATATGAAACAAAAAAGAAAGAAGAATTCTTCCTTCCTTTCTTTACTCTTCTCTAAGACCGAAGCACAAGGTGTCTTGCAATGGCTGAGCCAGAAGCAAGGATAGAGACCGATTTCTCCTGGTCAATAGGGGTTCAGAGAACTCCCCACCCACTCTTTGAATCTTTTGAGAAAAGTGCAGAAAAAGAAGAAAGAGGAGTAGAGGTGAGAGAGAAATCTCTGAGCACAAGGTGATCCAAGATGGCAGAGCTGACCAATAGGAATCCAGGTGGCACAAGGCCTACCTATCAGAGATCCAAAAAGGAATCTCCACCCACTCTACAAGAGATGAATAGGAATGAATAGGGGAAGAAGAAAAGTAAGGTTTAGAAAGATAGAACCTGATTCGTCACTTGAGATCCTTATATCTTCTTCAACTTCCTAAAATCCCTGAAAAAGAAAACAAATCAAACAAAATAAACTATGTTAGTACTAACATCCTAAAAATCCTAAATAGATACTATTTTCAGAAATTTATGAAAAACCGTCAACGTCCCCGGCAGCGGCGCCAAAAACTTGTTCGCTTCCCCAAGTGTAGGGTTGCGATGTAGTAATAAACTCGGTAAGACCGAGGTCGATCCACAGGGACTTATGTAGGAATTCACAAACACTTCCAATAGCTTTTATTGAAAAGCTAACAACCAGATTTGAGAAGATTAATGTAAATAGCAATTTTGAACTTAAATTGAAGTAATCAATTAATAAAAGGCACTAAGGGTTCAAGGATCCACTTGTAGCAATCCTTGATGCTCAATTCGCTGTGGTTTCTCACTTTCTCAACTAGAATCGAAATTAAGATCTATCTAGTCGGATGATAGAGCAGTTAAACCAAACAACCTGTCATATGTATGAACAATGTGTATGATTCACTCAATGCAAGCTAGGATGAGCATGCTCAATTGCATAGGTCAGTCCCAATTCCGATAGATTAAGTCCACAATCATAATCATCATTATGTCCTGTCACAAGACAAAGCTAGATTATGATTTGAACTTGACTCAAATCACATACACAGTCCCGTATGTACTATAGAAATCCAGAAAAGTAGAACTTTGGTAGGAAGTTCCCACATGAAGATCATAGTACTAGAGCGTACTCTAATTCCTTGGATCATACAGGTCTAGACTAGCACACAACAATTAAGAACTCAAGCAATTCTTCCAAACATCCATGAGTCATCATAAGACAAAAAAAACTACTTAGAACTTGAATTAAACTTCAAACCATTGTTCTTAAACATGAAATCCAATCTTAAAACCAACTTAAACGAATTGAAACATCTTAGATTCACTACAAGCTTCACCTCTTAGCCCTAGCTAAGGTTTAGCCATTCATGATCTAAGGAAACATGAAACAACTAAGAAAAACATAAAAACGAAAAAGCAAATTAGAAGGAGTTGTGGAACTCCGAAATCCACTTCCACCGCCTCCCACCTTGCTTAAACCCTTCTAAGATACCCTAGGAACGATCCCTACATGTCCTTTTATAGTAAGGAGGCTCCGCAGCATCAGAATCTTCCAGAAATTGCGTAAGCTTACGCACTGCGCAGAGAAATCCGGAACAGAATAGGAAGGTTTTCTGTTTTACGCATGGCTGACCGGTCGCACGACCGGTCTGAGTGGCTTGGCCGACCGGTCACGACCGGTCGGACTCGTCTAGGAATCAGTCTAGCAAGCTCAAGGGGCTATTAAACCTGTTGGCCGACCGGTCTGGATCGGTTGGACCGGGCTGGCCGACCGTTCACAACCGGTCCGACAATATTGTTTGTGTGTCCAGCGAGTTTAGCAGGGTCTGGGGGAGCTGGCCGACCGGTCTAGACCGGTCGTGGCCCTCCTGGCCGAACGGTCACAACCGGTCTTGGCCCCTTTTCTTCTTCATTTCTTTCTTTCTTTCTTCTCTCTGCTTTCTTCTTTCTTTGGCCCACCTTGGGTCTTCATCCAAACTCCTAAGTAGATCCTTTTGGTCTCCTATTGGGTGAAGTCCACTCTCATTCCTGCAATAAAAAAACATGCATTAGGTTAGTCCTTAAATCATGAAAACCTTGCATAATGAGTGATGAATTGGGGTTAGAATGTGCACAATTAAGAGCTCAACAGCCTTCAAACTGGCTGTAACCGAGGGGGTTCGGGCGACCAACCAGGAGGAGGTCGGGCGCCCGACCTCGCTCGTGGATTTTCTGTTTTTTAGGCCAAAACTCTCTGGACGTTTTTGGAGGGTTTCGGGCACCCGAACCGGGGCCTGTCGGGCGACTGATGATGGCTTGGGTGCCTGACCCTGGAGTCTGATAGTTTGCACGGTTTTACGCTAATTGTTTCTAATTTCGAATTTCTCTTATAAAAGGGGTGTAAACAGTATTAAGGCTAAGGCTAATACGTGCTCCACACTATTGGGGAGAGAGGTGAGTTTTGGAAGAGAAAAAAAGGGTTTTCTCTCGTGGATTTATTGTTTCCAGGTTGGTATTCTCTGTAATCTTATGAATTTCATAATGCATTGTTGGGGTCTCAAAAGGTAGGGACTCTTAAAATAAACAAAATTACCATATACCTCTGAAGGAATCATGCAAAACGCCTTCCGGTGCACGCAAAACGGAAATATACAGGATTTCCTTACTTAGCCAAATTCTCCAGTGGACCCCACCGATCACCGTGTTCAGAACCGCCTGGAAGTGGACCCGCAACCTCATTACTACTCATGATGAACAGTGCAAGTGATTGCGCAACGAAACGGGCCCCACAAACCCTCCAAAATTTAAAACCCAATTAATAGAGCCCACATTTACGTGTCCACGCACCATTCACGCGCCCGAAAAATCAGCAAAAACAGGAATTCATCCAACGGTGTTTTGAGTCCCACGCACCCTGAAAATGGTGCCACGCACCCTTAAAAACGACACATTTTGTGATTCTCATTACGGAGGCGTTTAGACTCCCACACACCCGTAAATGCCACAAATTGTCAGGAATCAAATTACAGGTGCGTGGAGCCCCACGCACCCGTAAATTAAGTCCCACGCACCCAAAAAATCGAGTATTTAGAAATCATGTTTTCGGACGTCCGCGCATCAATAAACAGGTGAGTGGAGGACCTTTAACAGGTGCGTGGCACGTGACACTCTCCTATTGGCCGACTTCACCTATAAATACCCCCTCCACCCATTCATTCGGGATGATTCCAAAAAGAGAGAGAGAGAGAGAGAGAGAGAGAGAGAGAGCTACCGCCGCTGGAAACCCAAAATCCCCGCCGGAATCCTCGCCGGAATACTTTTCCGACCATCGGAATACCCTTTCCGATCGCAGATACTCCACTACAGGTCTGAATGCTACAATCATAAGTTTGGCCACGCACCCGTAAAAGGACCCCACGCACCCGAAAGTGGCCCACGCGTCTGTAAATTTGACCCCACGCATAAAATCGACAAATCGAACAAGTACATCGGACTCCCACGCACCCGAAAAGTGGCCCACACGTCCATTAATTCGTGTCCCACGCGTCCGTAAATTCATCAAAATCAGATTTGTAAATTTGGTCCCACGCATCCTGAATATGGACCCCCGCAACCCTAAATTAATCAGAAATTTTGTACTTCATTTTTAGGTGTGTGGAGTCCCACGCACCCGTTTAATAAGCCCCACGCACCTAAAAATTCAGCCAATTGCAGAACATGTTCGCAGGTGCACCGGGCTCAATTTTAAGTGTTTTCAAGGTCAACTTGAGCCTATCTTGGGTATTTCGAGCATTCCGGACGTAATGGAATGGTCGAATGAACGTTCTGAGAACTCTAAATGAGTGGAATCGAGCATCTTCAAGGTTTGACCCGATTCGACGCGATGAACGAAGTGACTTCTCGGAAAGGAGCCGCCAGCATCCAGAGCTATGCAAATATGCCATCACTTATGTTTACTGTAAATGCATGATCTGATTTGGGTCAAAAGCTAGGCAAGCAGGGCCATGGTTACCACGATAAACCATACCAAAGAGTTTCAATTCTCTATAAACCAATTGCTCTCAACTGCCACATCACAACAGTCGATGCCCTACCCATCCAAACGGTATCCGTTGGTTGGGCTGCACAGGTACACACAACTGTAGAATGGACTTCCCAAGGTCACCTGTCCCTACATTGACAGGCACGGGCCCAGAGTCGTCCATCTCAGTCATAAACCCTGACAGTCTCAGCTCGGACCTCCGGCCAAAATATGGGACACAGACATCTGACTAACACAAAGGTGGTTCAGTACACAGCAAAACAAATACAGGTCTCTATGACCACAAACTCTAAAACCATAGTCCTTGCTGACTAGTCTTTTGCCTTTTAATCAAGGGTCATCGATCATTCGATGTAATTAAGGGCTCGTGCCAGATCACGGCCTGGAATGTACAAGATCTCAGGATCTTTGGAATAAAATTCGCCTTGCGATATCTTTTCTCTTGTGTACTTTTGTGAATGCTTGTGATTGTCTACGAATGTTTCTATTATTCAGAACCCCAGAGCAAAAACACCACATTTCAGAGAATGTGATCATACTCCATTCTCTAGTTCCAACAAATTGGCGACTCCGCTGGGGATCGAACCCAGAACCTCTGGATTAGTTCTGAGTATAGAAACGCTCTAAGATCAATCATTCACATATGCGAATGTGTACACATGAGATTTATCGCAAGGTATAATGTTTCGGCGCCCTCGGGCGCCAAACTGGCGACTCTCAACGGGAACGTTCCTCCCTTCATCTTTAAGGCAGTAGACGGTAAATCAAAGGTTTAACCACAAACCACTACAACTACACACGTTTGTCTTCTCCTTGCTTATTCCTACTAGTTTATGTACCGCGATCGATGGATTCACGTTCCCGGCCGTGTTTATGAACTGTTCTAATGATTTTCTGACACTACAGAATTAACAAGATATCAGGACAGACAAAAGAAATGGCAGGCTCGATGACCGGTTCATGCACCTTCCTTGCCACCGAAGGCTTCAGCTTCCCCCGTTTCACTGCAACTGTAAATCCGAAACCAGAGTGGCAGATGGTTGAGACCCGAAGTCAGAAGAAGGAACAGAAGAAAGCTACCATCTTAGCATCATACAGGAAGACAAACATTACAAGACCTCGCCCCGTGATCAGGAAACAGTGGCAGCCAAAGCAAGGGTAGAAGACCCTTATCAGCAGGAGGGTTGCGTCAGCTGATCCCGCAATGCCCGCAATGACGGTTGAGCAGTTCCCGCCGTTGTCCAAAACCTCTCGCACCGCGCCAAAGACTACTGGGCCCGTGAGTGTAAAGTCCAAGCCCGCGACAACCTGCGAACAGAAACAAAGCCCGGTTCAAAAAATCCAATTGGCGCAAGTAGTAATGGTCCAAGTGGCCACAGAGGCAGAAGAAGAACCTTATGAGGCAGAAGAATTACCTCCGTTACAAGATCAGATCGACAGATTGGTTGAGGCTAACCGCGAGACAAACGAGCGAATGAAGGCTATCCATGAGGCCTTGACCACTCTGATAGCGCAGAATGCCACCAAAAGTATCGCGCCGCCCACCCCTCAGTCGGCAGAGGAATCTCAAGGCGGGGCAGAGGGTCCGGTTGAGCCTGAACCACCCATCCAACCCAGAATCGTGCCAGTTGGATGTGCGCCGCTTGCCACGTCCCATGTATCATGAGAAGAGTTGTCTCAAACAATATCCCATATGATGCAGCAAGAAAAGGAGAAAGAAAGGAGAGGCAGCTATAAATATCGGGTCCCATACCCGCCAGAGGTAGAGGAGGTACCATTTTCGAACAATTTTAGATGCCCGGACTTCGAAAAGTTTAACGGCAGAGGGTCGCCAGAGGAGCACATCACCCACTTCTTGACCACATTGGGAAACTGGTCCTCGGTCCCGCAGTATTGCATGCGGCTATTCGGATCTACCTTGACGGGAAAAGCCTTTCAATGGTACATGTCGCTACCGGCCAGTTCTGTGAGAACATGGGAGAGATGCAAGATGCCTTCATCTCAAAGTTCTTCACGACCGAGAGAGAGATCTCCCTAACAGATCTAGTAATGGTCAGACAGAGAAATGGGGAACCAGTCGAAAAGTTCATCGACAAATGGGGAACCACAGCAGCTCATTGTCGTGAATTACCCAGTGAGGGCGAGCAGATGAAGATGTGTCTAAGGGCCCTAGACCCGACGATCTCGTATGGCTTGTCAGGCAATACCTTCAACTCTTTTCACGAACTGGCAACGAAAGCACATTTGGTAGAGGAAGCAGCATCTTGGGTAAACTTCAGACCCGAGAGACAGAAAAGAGAGATAGGAAGAGTAGTGGAGACTCACCAGGTCGACAGAAGTAGGGACCAGAAAGACCGAAAACATCCCGCTACCGATCACAGGTCAGAGGTGAAGGCGGCGGATATACAAGACAAGAGTAAAAAGCCCTATGTACCAAAGCGTGTGTCGATAGCCGAGAGAGAGAGGGCGAACGGCCCATACACATTCGACATGGCCGATCTGGTTCCGATCATGGAACAGTTGATCGAAGAAGGCTCGATACGCCTACCAGAGCCAATTCGTCCACACGAAATTGGACGAACAAATGACCCTAAGTACTGCAAATATCACCGGTGCATCAGCCACCAAACAGAAGATTGCTTCTCCTTAAAAGGAAGAATACAGAGGTTGATCAATCAAGGGGTCATCAGCATGAAGGTACCTGAGACAGCGAAGGAGGCAGCCGGGACAATTTCAACAATCCCAATAAAAGGTGAAACCAGCCGATCAACCTCGTTCCCTGAGCCGAAGGAACCATGGACTCTAGTCAGTAGCAAGAAAAGACTTGAGAACAGACGAAGACTCGTGAAATGAAAGAAGAGCAGAGGAAGAGGAAGAAGAGAGAGGTCACAGGGGCAGGAATGACTCATGACAAGCATGGCCCACTGCGGAATGGTGTCGTTCGCCGAACAAGCATCGCCTGAAGAGACCCCACAAGTAGTGGAAAGGGAAGTTGACGCAGTCATCCTACGGTCAGGAAAGCAAATGCCTGACCGTACTCCCCCAAGACCAGACAACCCGATGCCAGAAGACGGTACCCCTGACAGATCACAGGAAATACCTCGCATGCAAAAGTCAAAAGAAAAGGTCGTCGAAGCTACGACCAGTCAGCCAAACCCTAGGCCAGTGGCATACGACATCGTGTCGCACCTACGAAAGGTTCCCACCCGCCTAAGCATATACGATGCTCTATGTCTCTCGAAAGTGTACAGGGAAATGTTAATCAACGCCTTACATGACAATGAAGTCAGGGAGGTCACAATAATAGAGATAGAAGAAGAAATGAATAATTCAGATAAATTTTAGGAAGGGTATATGCCGGCATCACAAGTCATGCCTGTCAACCATCCTTCAACCATCACTTTCTTAGAAGAAGACCGCACGATAGAATCAATGGACCACAATCGCCTGCTAATGGTCACAGGAATAATCAGGGATACCGAGATCAAGAGGTACATGATGGACGATGGGTCTGCCGTGAATATCATGCCCTTGAAAACATTGCAGAGACTGGGTTACAGGCAATCGGCGTTACGCCCGAGTTTCATGATGATTCAAGGTTTCAATTAAGACAGTCAGCGTATGCTCGGATCAATCACAGTAATGTTAGAGATCGAAGAACTGACAACGAAAGTGACATGTCAGGTAATCGATGCAGTGACAACATACAACCTCCTTCTAGGAAGGCCTGGGCTCCATCAAAATTGCATAATCCCCTCGACATATCACCAGCGTTTTAAATATAGCAGAGACGGGGTCCAACGCAGGGTAGCGGCGGATCCAAAACTATACACAATAGCCGAGTCATTTTTAGCCGATGCAAAGTACTACAACTCGGCCGACGGCAGTGAAACCAGCGAAAGGTCCAAGGTATCGAAGAAGAGGCAAGGGGCAAAGCCTCGAATAGAGAAGTTCGTGCGGAGAAGTAAGCCTCAAACCGTCGCCCAGGGGAGATCCCGACATCGGCCAGAAAATCACTCTCAGCGGATTACGAAGAAGTTCTATGTGGTACCGCAACATCTGCGTCAGCCAGGGCAGTTTGTGTTAAAACTGATCTCAGATCAAGACATGAGCGTGCTCAAGTCCAGCTTCAATATGCCGGTACCTAAGATAGGAAGAACCAAACCATTTCCAAAAGCTTCAAACCAATTCATCGTGCCGTCAAGAGACGTCACCCAGAAAGACATCGCGTTTCACTCAAGGCCAAGCCAACCAGTACCATCAGAAGAAAGAGAGGAGGGAAGGGGATTTGCCCAACCTCGACCGATAGAAGAGAAGAGATATAGCAGAGCCAGCCAGAAGATCATGAAGAATATGGGATTCTCCGGCCAAGGGACAGACACAACGAAGAGGTTACTGGCTCCATTTGAAGAACATAAGCGAGTATACCGAAACGGAAAATGTCTAGGGGCTAGGGCAAGTGTAAACATGGTAACCATCAGCTCGGCAGAAGAGATTCAGTCGCAGGAGCCTATCGATATTGTCCAGCCAAGTGTCGCACCCATGCAACTAGAAGATGGTGGGCAACCGACGATCGATGAACTCGAAGAGATAAATCTGGGCACCCCCCGAAGAACCTAGGAATACATACTTGAACAAAAACGTCCCGAAAAGTGAGAGAGAGAGAGATACCTGCAGCTATTAAAGGAGAATAAGAACATCTTTGCCTGGACATATTCAGAAATGCCTAGGCTCAGCCCGACGATTGCCATGCACAAGCTAAGTATCATGAAGGAAAAGAAGCCAGTGAAACAACCGCAGCGACGATTTCATCCGGACATTATACCCAAGATTGAAGAAGAAGTCAAGAGACTAATTCAGGCCGGGTTCGTTCGAGAGGTGAAGTACCCCCGATGGATCTCAAACATCGTGCCGGTCAAGAAGAAGAGCGGACAAATCCGAGTATGTATTGATTTTCAAAATCTAAATGAAGCCTGCCCTAAAGACAATTTTCCCCTCCCAATTCCAGAGTTGTTGATTGATAGCACGACAGGGTATGCAGTGATGTCCTTCATGGACGGGTATTCGGGATACAATCAGATTCGTATGGCCCCAGAAGATGAAGAAGCCACGGCTTTCCGCACGACTCTCGGCATTTACTGTTATCGCGTAATGCCCTTCGGATTAAAGAATGCAGGGGCAACATACCAGCGCGCGATGCACGTCATATTTCAGGATATGATTCATAAACATGTCGAATGCTATGTAGATGATTTAGTCGTAAGGTCAGCCAATCATGAGCAGCACAGGGAGCACCTAAGGAAAGTGTTCCAACGGTTGCGCAAGAAGAGTCTCCGTATGAATCCACTAAAATGCGCATTCGGAGTTGCGTCTGGTAAATTTTTAGGCTTCGTGGTCAGGCACAGGGGCATAGAAATTGATCCTGCAAAAATCAAGGCCATCATAGAAATGCCGCCTCCGAAGAACCTGAAGCAATTGAAGAGTTTACAAGGCCGCGTAGCATATCTGAGAAGATTCATTTCGAACCTGGCTGGTCGTTGTCAGCCATTCTCCCGCCTCAACAAGAAAGATGTCAAGTTTGAATGGGACGCCGCCTGTCAGAAAGCTTTTGATTATTAAAAGGGATGCTCGGGAATTCGCCAGTCCTTGCCGCCCCAATCAAGGGCAAGCCACTGATTCTATACATTGCAGTGGGTGATAACTTGCTAGGGGCGCTCCTGGCACAAAAAAATGAGGAAGGGAAGGAAAGCGCGCTATATTATTTGAGCCGCACGTTAGTAGGGGCCGAATTTAACTACTTAGTGATCGAGAAGATATGTCTGGCTCTCATCTTCGCTATGAAGAAACTCAGACATTACTGCCTCTCGCACCAAATAACGTTGATATCCAAGGCCGACCCGATCAAATTCCTCATGAATCGGCCTATGCTGTCTGAACGCCTAGCAAAATGGGCCCTTCTCCTCTCTGAATTCGATATCACTTACGTCCCGGCCTGAGCTGTTAAAGGACAAGCGATTGCGGATTTTCTCGCTGCGCACCCCGTCCCAAGTAACGAAGAAATGGAATGTGACCTCCTAGACGACTAGGTTATGATAATTGAAGAACCGCGACTCTGGCAAATGTACTTCGACGGAGCCTTTAGGTCTACAGGGGCAGGAGCAGGAGTTATATTTATTAGCCCGCATGGAGATCTACTGCCCTATTCATTTACGATCGTGTCAGCCTGTACCAACAACGAAGCAGAATATCAAGCCCTCATTATCGGACTACAGCTCGCCCTCGAGATGCGTATCAAGGCAATACAGATCTACGGTGACTCTATGTTGGTCATCAGATAGCTGACGACAGAATATGAGGTTCGCAAACCTGAGTTGTCGCCCTTTTACCACCAAGCGCAATCGTTGTTCGACCAATTTCACAATGGTAGCATTTCACATATACCAAGGCAAGAGAATATACAGGCCGATGCTTTGGCCAGCCTAGCCGCTGCTTTGGCTAATCCCCAAGGCAGCCCACTTCAAGTAACAATCGAAGAAAGAAGGATCTTAACAACTACCGTGTCGCGCAGCGACGAATCGAGCGTGAATCCCATCTACTACTTCGAAATCACAGAAGAAAACGACTGGAGAAGGCCATTTGTCGACTACTTGAAATACAAATTTTTACCGAAAGAGCCCAAGATGCGCACACAGGTCAGAAGACGCGCCGGTTCATTTATAATACAGAACGATGTCCTTTACAAGCGCTCGTATGAGGGAGTGTTGCTACGCTGCCTGGATCAGGATGAAGCATATGCCACACTAAAAGAAGCTCACGGAGGAGAGTGCGGTGCTCACCAGGGGGGCAAGAACTTACATCACCGTGTCCGACACATGGGGTATTATTGGCCCACAATGACAAAAGACGCGATGGAATACGTCAGGAAGTGTCATCAATGCCAGATACATGCAGATATAATACAGTCGCTACCGGAAGAGTTACATTAATCAGTAATATCTTGGACTTTTGCCGCCTGGGGCATGGACGTGATAGGGCCGATCAATCTGCCATCCTCTCAGGGGCACCAGTACATTCTTGCTGCGACCGATTATTTCTCTAAATGGGCTGAAGCCATTGCCTTGAGAAATGTGAAAGCCAGACACGTCGAAAGTTTCATCCGTCACTCCATATTATACCAGCATTGTATCCCCGAAAGAATCACCACCGACAATGGAACGCCCTTCAAAAATGTCACTATCGATAAGCTATGCGCAAAGTTCAGAATTAAGCATTGTTATTCATCGCCTTACTACCCTCCCGCGAATGGGTTGGCCGAGGCGTTCAACAAGACTATCGTGAAAATCCTGAAGAAGACGGTGGCAGAGAATAAGAAGGACTGGGACAGAGGATTGCCCGAAGCGTTATGGGCATATAGGACCACGTACCGCACAGTCACTCGAGCCACACCCTACTCATTGGTGTATGGTACGGAAGCTGTGATCCCGATGGAGATACAGGTGGAGTCACTACGGGTCGCGCTCTGACACTCCTTGACGACCGAGTACAATGCTAAAATCAGAATGGTCGAGCTGGACGATCTGGACGAAAAGAGACTCGCTGCTCAGCAAAGGCTCGAAATGTATCAAAAACAAATCTCAGCTTCATAAACAAGTCCGTGGTAGGTCATTCAAAAGAGGCGACTTGGTGCTAATGATGAAACGTCCGGCACCGGCTCAAGGTCCAAAGAGTAAATTCAATCCGAAATGGGATCCGGTGTGTATCATCGATGAAGTGTACTCCAATGGAGCCTACCGGGTGACAAATTACAAAGGACAGGGCATCAATTCACTGGTGAACGGTCGATTCTTGAAAAGATATTATACTTGACGCAAGCCTATCATTATATTTTGTAAACACCCCATTAGAGGGAGAATGTAATGAAGGAAATACCAAAAGAAATGATACCGCATAGGGTTTGAAGCAAAGTACTAATTATCTACTTTTTCTTTTGCTTCCACAGATGTCAGAAATTCGTTAAGGCTCAAGACACGTCAAGTATGGCATCTGACTGGTAAACTTGGAAAAGTTCAGGTGAACAATCAAACGCTCGGCCTGCAGTCGTGCTATTTCACTGTCAATCTCTTCTAGACGATCTGTGGCCCCCTGACATCCAGTGCTAGCGACTTGCCAATCTTGCCTCGCCGCGGCCACGTTTGCCCTATGAAGTTCTAGCTTTGGAAGAAGAGACTACAACTGGCTACGCTTCTCCTTGGTAGAGGGATCAGGTCTGAGATGCTTTGCGCCAACGACACGAGCCATCCCCTCTTTGAACCGGACCACGTGATTGACCATCGAAGAGACGTCAACCCCGAGCCATATAGCGTTATGCTCAAGCGCTTGTAGTCCTTCATCCAGAATGCACCATTCATCCTCGTTCTTCAAAGAATCGATGATAGTCATCAAAAGACTCTTCAAGAGGTTCGCCTTTATCTTCGACAAACCTCGAAGAGAAGAAGTGAGTGCTTCGGGCAAAACCACAGGGGCAGGGGCACAGGTCGGAACCACTGCTGACAAAACAAATGACATACGTCAATACAGGAAAATCGCCATCAGAAAGAAAGCAGTCGAGGTAGTAAAAGCAAGTGATATACCGGCAATTTCAGGAATGTCGGCGGCAAGAGCGCCGGATGGAGCGGTGGGCACGGGTGACACTGGGGCCGGTTCCGTTGTTCCCTCGGTCAATGGTTCAGGTAATTCTGGAGAAGATATCACCACAACCTCGGGAATATTGGCATCAGATGCTAGCCCAACGGCAGGAAGAACTTCAGTAACGGGTTCGGTTGATCACGGCTCAGCCGAAGGAGGAGCTCCCACAACAGGTTCGGGCACACTTAACTCGATAGTAGGGGCCGCGATCTCTTCTACTACGGCGGCGACGGTCACTTCTGGAACCGTGCTCTGAGCTTCAGCGTCTGCCACAAGAGGATTGGGGGGAAGGACAGATCCATGAAGATTACCCCTATGTTCTCCTCAGGGACAGATCTATCATATATAGGCTCACTCTCGTTACTCCCCCGGGTATGGCAGCCTTCACTCAGGTTGGCTTGAAAGCTTAACTCACCCTCTTCGCTGGCCTCTCTTGCGTTGACGACCGGAGCGTCGCCGACCTCTTTGGAAAGCTGTTCCCGCAGACGCTCGGCTCTGCGCAAGTTCCACAAGTCTTTTATCTTCTTGCCACCACAAACGGCAAGGAGACTAGGGGCAGTTTTCACCAGAGGACCAGTGCATTCAGCCCATACCCCCTCGTCACCATCATCACCATCACCACCATCGTCATCACCGTCATCACCATCTAAGCCTTCGCCTTCACCGCCACCCACATCTTCATCACCTCTACCAGCTCCGCCCATAGCATCATCACCATCCCTACCACCGTCACCCTCAGCGGCAGCATCATCTTCATCACCCCCTGCCTCGCCCATGGCATCATCATCATCGTCACCCTCTTCGCCATCATCACCTTTATTCCCCCCTCTCAGAACATCGCCCTCTGCGGGTAACTCATCAATAGGCCCGAGGGACGGGAACTCTAGCCCCTCTGCTATCACATTTCTCTCCCCATGGGCGATCCAACCTTCCAGGGTATGTTCCGGCTTTTCATGATCGATCACTACATTCAAGGAGGTCTGCAATCTCTCTGTGCCCGGCACCGCAGGTTGATGAAGATTTTCTGATCCATAGCCAAGTCCGTTGGCAAGAGTGGGAATAACGATAAGAGGCGTGATGAAGACGGGCTCAGTGACGAGCATTTTATTCCGAACCAGCGCATACTGGGGGGCCCACCACCTCATCCATCCAAAGGTAGCCCCGGCAAAACACTGCGTCCTCAGGATGATGAAGGAGCAGCCAGTTCCAGTCAGCAAAGTTGCCGCCACATCCACTTCCAATGAATGGGCCCAACACCATACGCCCGCTACTCGCGCGTCACCGGTTTTAATGTTGCTGGCACCCCTTGATCGTACACGAGTTAGCAGGCGAAACGATTCGGGTAATAGGGTTCCCTCCAGAACTCCAACCCTTAGCGAAGCAGCAGTGACGAAGGACGAATCGCAATCAAGAAGGAGCGCTCGTAATAGTCGACGCTATCATCATCCGTGCACAGGACCGATTCTTCACTCCGGGTACCGGAGAAGTGATAAAAATATACATTGTCGAGCCGCACGATCCTATCCTCAATAGTGGTTAGGTTATGACTGATCATCCTCTTATTCTGAAAGAAGTGTAGCGGGAGCTTCCCCTCTCTGATATAATCCCCACGCCGCACGCCATAGACGCAGGGGAAGTACACCCCGAGCCAACTGGAGAAAAAAGTGCCATCCGCAGTAGGCGGAGTTCATCCCATAGGCAACGCGCTCCTTATTGCTGATAACGTAGCCGAATGCTCGATAGATGGAGCATAGGACCACTGGAGCCAGCGAGTACCGATGACCGTTTGCTAGGGCCCCCGCAACGGCAAAACAAGACACCCTGATGTTATCTACCTACTTGGAGCTTAGAAGCGCCATATAGCTGAGCCAGTACGCCAGGAAACCAGCTAGCTCGCAGGTGGGGGAGAGCTTGTTAGGACGAGGAAAGTTCTCTCTCATCCGTTTCTCCAGAAGTGCCTTATCACCACGGCCTTCGTCATAGACCACGTAGTCCAAGCTGAAGGGAAAGAAACGAGGCATTAGCAGAAAGAAAGAAGTGTGATTAAGCAGTAAGGTACAACTCATTACAGAACACTTACTTCAAGCCATGGCTGAAATAGACCAGCCAGTCCTCGAATGGGAGCTTGTCTTTGAGGACCCAAAATTGGGGAAATTCCGCGAACAACTCATAACAGGCCTCGGAGAAGAAGCCTTCGTTGATGCCTTTCTTCTTTCGCGACAGCTCATCGTCGCTTGGGACCCATTCGTCATAGATTCTCCCGCGAATTGGGAGGCCTACGATCCTATTAAGATCCCAGAGCGAGATGCTCATCTCGCCGCACGGCATATGGAAGGAGTTGGTAATGGAGCACCAGTGGTTAAGGAAGCCCTTGTATACCCAGGGCGCTCGACAAAAATAACTTGACGTCGCTTCGATCGCCTTATATAAGCCCACCGCCCGTAGGGTAGCCCGGTGCTGTTCTAAGATCCGGTTCGCCCACGCTTCATAGCCCGGGTGGAGGACCAGATGGCCGCGGGTTCAAAATGCCCCGGTCAACCAGACTTCAGTATCCCCTAGATGATGAAACCGCTGGCGGAGGGTCTCAAAATAATGCTTGGGAAAGGGCTGATGGGGGCTGTGATTCGGCTCTAAAAAGATCATGTCCTTCACGCCTAGGACTGACTGATGCTTCCCGTTCTTAGATAGAGAACAACTGAGAAATGGTGCCGGGCCGGATGTCCAAGCGTCGACGCTATAAAAAGAGTTGTTCCTGCAAATATCAGACGGCTCGATACTTGGGAGGGACCGCTGCCGCTGGTAGCTCTTTGAGTAACGAATGTATTCCTGAGTATAGGGGTTTCTAACGACAAGCGGCGCAGTGACAAGTTTAGCGCTAGACCAGGCCACCTTCATTTTATCCGATTTAGATTTGGCCTGATTCTCCAAATATACTTGCTTGGCGCCTTTGCCAGCCCTTTTCGGGCGACCGCGCCTGGTAGCCTGAGCAGGGATCGACAGGCTCACTTCGCCGTCCTCAGAACCTGCGGCCCCGTCCGACCGGAAGCCACAAAGAGGAGCATACCAGGCATCCCACTGCTCTTGTGTGCCCTTATCTAGAGGGGGTGGCACGATCCTATCACAAAGAATTTTCTTCTGTATGTCCTTGGATAGTGTAAGGAAGCGCTCGTAGAAGTTGAACGTCTCCGGGGGAAGGAACCATTGCGGATTCTCAGCCGATGGCCTGGAAACCTTCTTAGCGGCGGCGCGCTTGCGCTTTAACGGAGTTAGAGGTGGACCCGAAGGACCGGCTTATGAGGGATCGCTGGCCATTGTAACCTGCAACGGTATGTAAAAGACTCAGATACAGGGCAAAGGGAAGATGTTTGCATAAAGACAATCAAATAGTCACAAGATCCAAAGGAATACAAAGCGGCAGGTAAACAAAATACGAGCGTCAATCAAAGCTCCGGCAGAGCACAACCAAAGCAACGGAGAAAGGAATAAAGCAACAACCACAACCACAACATCATCATCACAAACATACAAACAAGGAAGGACAGTAGGGAAGAAGAAAGATACAATTATCATTCATTCATCAACCGCAAGGATAATTCCAAATGTCTAGATTGTTATATCAACTGTTTAAATTAGAAATTAATAATCGATGTAAAATAACACAAAATTGCGGGGACCCATCCCCATAGCCAGAAAGCGAGGATCTCAGTCTTGCACCAGCGGAAGAACTCGAGCTTTCAACTCGTCCACCTTCGCCTGGACCTGGGCTTCCTTGGCAATCAGGTCCATTAGGAAGGAAATGCATTGCCGCACAAAGTCAAAGTTCAGGTGCTCGGCATTGGCATAATTCCTCATAATGGAGATGTCGATCGCCAGCCTATCATGCTCCCGTAGGGCCTCCCTGACTATCCTCCAGATACCAGCACTGCGATCCGGGAACTCGGCCTCCGCCAGCGGGACAAGCCAAGCTAAGAATCCTCTGGTCTCCCTTTTTTCCTCCTTCAGGGAGTGAAGCTGGATCGACAAGGAAAAGAAAGAAGCGGCCAGGGAAGGCTCCGCCGCCTCGAGGATCACCAACTCTTCCAAGAGGGAAGAATCACCGATGAAGTCAAAAATTGCCTCCTTATGTTCGTCAGGAATGGAGGCCATCAGTGAAACGTTCTGAATGGCTTGAAGAATAGGGTGAGAGTCTGCGCCCAGTCGGGTCAAGGCCTAGGCCACCTCGTCACGCTGAACAGCGAGAGATGACCAAGTCTCAAGACGGTCCAGAGAGCCCAGCAGCCGCCTCAGACAATCTCGGGCCGCACACAGAGAAGCACGAGTTATGGCCATTGTCTGCTAAGAAATAAGACTGATGAACCAATACGGCAGTCCGACAAAAAAGAGAAAGCAAGAGAAGCTAGTCGCGTGAAGTCAGAAAGGCTAGAAGAGACATGCAAAGGTATGCTCAAAACATCACTTAAATTAACCACTAGAACTACCCGTTAAGCTGGTGCAATCCATAAATCTTAAGAGTATGAGACCCTACGCCTCTTTAAAACAACGGACACATATACGCAAAATATGAAGCAGAGGAGTAAGGGCTCACACCCTTTAAAGACCTAGCAAAATCATTGAAATAAAGTACGCAAAATCCCGAACTCCACCAAGTCCCATGGACTGTGCGTGAGGCCCCACGCACCTCAAAATGCCAAGTCCAATTTTCCGGGTGCGTGAGGCTCCACGCACCCCAATAACGACCGGAGTGTGAAAGTTGAATTTTGGGTGCGTGAGGTCCCACGCACCTCGTAATACTTGATACATGAAAAATTTGCCAAAATTAGAATTTGAGGTGCGTGAGGCCCCACGCACCCACGTAAAACCCAATTCTTAAGTGCGTGCAGGGGGCTAAAACCCTCCATGATGTGACGAAGGGTGCGTAGGCCCCCACGCACTACGAAATTCTAAGAAATTTGCCAAAGTTCAAAAATTCTGGGTGCGTGACTCCCCACGCACCCCTAAAGGATTCAGATTCGAAGTTATTGGGTGCGTTGAGATCCCACGCACCCGAAAAATCTTCTTTTCCTCAATAAACAGGTGCGTGCGGATTAAAAGGGTGCGTTGGAGACAATTGTTGGGTGTGTTGGCGAATAAACGGGTGCGTGAGATGGGTCTGAAAAATTCAATGAGAAACAGTGAAATGACGAGAATAGGCCTTCTCCTCTATTTATAGTGGGACCCAGGAAGTCCGGTGCGTCGCACCAGACGATCGTGCGTCCGTCGCGACCCACCGGAGGGGCATCTGTTGGGGTCCCAAAAGGTAGGGACTCTTAAAATAAACAAAATAACCATATACCTCTGAAGGAATCATGCAAAACGCCTTCCGGTGCACGCAAAATGGAAATATACAGGATTTCCTTAGCCAAATTCTCCAGTGGACCTCGCCGATCACCGTGTTCAGAACTGCCTGGAAGTGGACCCGCAACCTCATTACTACTCATGATGAACAGTGCAAGTGATTGCGCAACAAAATGGGCCCCACAAACCCTCCAAAATTCAAAACCTAATTAATGGAGCCCACATTTACGTGTCCACGCACCCATAAATTCGGACACCCCACGCTCCAAAAAAAATCAGCAAAAATAGGAATTCATCCAAGGGTGTTTTGAGTCCCACGCACCCTGAAAATGGTGCCACGCATCCTTAAAAACGACACATTTTGTGATTCTCATTACGGAGGCGTTTAGACTCTCACGCACCCTGAAAATGGGTCCACGCACCCGTAAATCCCACAAATTGTCAGGAATCAAATTACAGGTGCGTTGAGCCCCACGCACCCGTAAATTAAGTCCCACGCACCTAAAAAAATCAAGTATTTAGAGATCATGTTTTCGAACGTCCGCACATCAATAAACAGGTGCGTAGGGGACCTTTAACGGTTGTGTGGCACGTGACACTTTCCTATTGGCCGACTTCACCTATAAATACCCCCTCCACCCATTCATTCGGGACGATTCCAAAAGGAGAGAGAGAGCTGCCGCCGTCGGAAACCCAAAATTCCCGTCGGAATCCTCACCGGAATACTTTTCCAACCATCGGAATACCCTTTCCGATCGCAGATACTCCACTACAGGTCTGAATGCTACAATCATAAGTTTAGCCACTCACCTGTAAAAGGACCCCACGCACCCGAAAGTGGCCCACGCATCTGTAAATTCGGCCCCACGCATCCATAAAATCGACAAATCGAACAAGTACATCGGACTCCCACGCACTCGAAAAGTGGCCCACGCGTCCATTAATTCGTGTCCCACGCGTCCGTAAATTCATCAAAATCAGATTTGTAAATTTGGTCCCACGCATCCTGAATATGGACCCACGCACCCCTAAATTAATCAGAAATTCTGTACTTCATTTTTAGGTGCGTGGAGTCCCACGCACCCGTTTAATAAGGCTCACGCACCTAAAAATTCAGCCAATTGCAGAACATGTTCACAGGTGCACCGGGCTCAATTTTAAGTGTTTTTAAGGTCCGCTTGAGCCTATCTTGGGTATTTCGAGCATTCCGGACGTAATGGAACGGTCGAACAAACGTTCCAGGAACTCTAAATGAGTAGAATTGAGCATCTTCAAGGTTTGACCCGATTCGACACGATGAACGAAGTGACTTCCCGGAAAGGAGCCGCCAGCATCCAGAGCTATGCAAATATGCCATCACTTATGTTTACGGTAAAGGCATGATCCGATTTGGGTCAAAAGCTAGGCAAGCAGGGCCATGGTTACCATGATAAACCATACCAAAGATTTTCGATTCTCTATAAACCAATTGCTCTCAACTGCCACATCACAACAGTCGATGCCCTACCCATCCAAACGGTATCCGTTGGTTGGGCTGCGCAGGTACACACAACTGTAGAATAGACTTTCCGAGGTCACCTGTCCCTACATTGACAGACGCGGGCCCAGAGTCGTCCATCTCAGTCATAAACCCTGACAGTCTCAGCCCGGACCTCCGGCCAAAATATGGGACATAGACATCTGACTAACACAAAGGTGGTTCAGTACACAGCAAAACAAATACAGGTCTCTACGATCACAAACTCTAAAACCATAGTCCCTGCTGACTAGTCTTTTGCCTTTTAATCAAGGGTCATCGATCATTCGATGTAATTAAGGGCTCGTGCCAGATCACGGCCTGGAATGTACAAGATCTCAGGATCTTTGGAATAAAATTCGCCTTGCGATATCTTTTCTCTTGTGTACTTTTGTGAATGCTTGTGATTGTCTACGAATGTTTCTATTATTCAGAACCCCAGAGCAAAACACCACATTTCAGAGAATGTGATCGTATTCCATTCTCTAGTTCCAACATGCATATTGTCGCTTTGTGCCGTGGTTTTTTCCCGCAAGGGTTTTCCACGATAAATTTGGTTGTTCTCTGTGATTGTTCTTTGTGTGTGCTTGTGGCGATCGTTTGATTCAACTCTGTACTTCCACGAGGTTTTCCCAACAATAACTTTTCATAAGGTTAAAAGATTAATTAGCAATTAGAAAAAAAATTGTTACTAGCCTAATTGAACAAGTAATTTGAATAACAAAAATAGTTCTAACGGCCAAGCAAACATAAGAGATGAAAATAATTGTAAGGACCAAAGCCCATAAAAGTTAAAATTTGAACAGGGCACACCGGTCCACATGCAGTTTAATGCATTAATTGTCTCTAGAAGGAACTGAAGTCCCCATGCGCAAAGGCTTTACTTATTTACTCATAACAAACCAAAATTGGAACTTATAATTTCAACGGTTTAATCTTGCTTACTTTTATGGTACAAAACAATTTGTAAGTAATTTTTTAGTGCCAACCTATTGTCACAACAATGTCCCTAGCAGACTTCTTCACTTGAAATTGGTTCTTTTAACATTACCATACAACCTCAGCCTCGTGAGGCAAAGGGACGTGTACCAGACAACATCAGCATAGTGGGGCCAGAGTGACGTGTACTAGCTGGTATCCAATCCGTCCATCAAGTGCCCTTCTAATATTGTCACCGGATCCCAAATGATAACCTTGAAGCATAATCATATCAAGATCTTCCATCGTATCAAGGTCCTGGAAAATTTCAAGCAAACTTAAGCACTAACAATTCTATACTACAAACCAGTCTATCATCATTCTTGCATGCAATTGCGAGCAACAAATTTAAGAATTTTATGGATAGAGATATTCTCTTTGTGTGGGAAGCTAAACTGCAAGCTCGTGGATTGGCTGGGACCGGGGCTGCGCGCAGTGTGGTGCCATCTTGACATATTCATTGTATATCTATATATGGATGGAAATCCATGCCGTCCATCCGTTTTTCCAAGTCATTTTAAGCCCTCCATCAGTTTTTTCAGCTCATTTTAGGAGATGATTCGGAAAAAAAAAAAAAAAAAAGAAGTAGAAAATGTACTGATTGACTATTATATGGTCCACAAAAGTTTTAGATCAAGCTGATATTTTTGTTTTACCTTATTCCAGGTGTGCGTGACCTTAATAAACGGATTGAATGACAAATAAGCATTACAGTGGGCCCGGGGAGGTTTTTAATGGTGGGCATTCAATGACTAGTGTTTATGTAGTGTGATCCACATAAGATTTGGACTTCCTTCAATTATGGAATTCGCTAAAATGGGCTAGTAAAAATGATGGAAGGCGTAAATAGATATACTACACATACATCAAGGTGGGCACAACAGGCAGTGAAAGACTCAGTGCTTGTTACCTAGGTAACACTTGATCGAGTCTCCAATTTTTCATGATTAGTCAGTTGTACCATACACCTGCTGTAGAAATGCGCAGATCTAAACCGTTGAAATGATTTTTCAGATGGATATTGTTGAAAATTAAGAACGTGAGTCTGATTAGAAACTGTTGTGGCACATTTTGACATAATTTAAGATGCTCCAGGCAATATTTTACAAAGTGTACGGCCAATCTAATTTATGGATTAGCTCACTATTCAAATGCACATGTGTCATATAAATAAGCCAAATTTAAATGTGGGATATATGGATACCAGTTAAAATGTATTATGAATGAAAAGATACGTTGTTTTTCCCCCTACTGAACGGTAAGATGGGCTTAGTGTTGAACCACACCTTTTTCTTTTCTTTATTATTATTTTTTTAATGTGTTGAACCACACCCACTCTACCACTGAGCAGCTTGAACCCAAAAGTAAAATTGTATGATTATTTGACCATTGGATTGAACGACATCGCATGGGCCAAAAAATTGAAGTAGATTCAAATCTCAAGTGGACCACACCACAAGAAATAATAGTCATTGGACATTGCCATTAAAAACTTCCTAAGGTCCACGTTAATGCATATTTGCCATCTAACCTGTTGACCAGGTCAAACATACCTAGATGAAAGGAAAACGCAAATATTAACTAACTTGATCCAAACCTTTTGCGGCCCACAAAAAAGATTTTAATGACCACTGTTTATTGTAGTGTGGACCACTTGAGATATGGATCTGCTTCTTGGAAAAAGGGACAGAGGGCATAAATATACAACCCATACATTGAGGTGGGCCCCATCGTTAGGGTCCCATCTACTTGCCGGATCCGAGGTCAGAGTTTAGTCACAGTCAACCCCATAGAGCTTGAGCACTTATCTTGTTTTGCCAACACGGAAAGTGGACCTTCCACGTAGCTTCTCCTGTCAACACAAGGCATTAAATTATCTACATGACTTCCATCGGCTCCATTACAACCACAATAAATGAGAAAGACTTTGATAGTCAAGCTGAATGTGATGGATGACACACCATCAATTAAGGGCTGTTTGGATCCTAAGCTACTTAATATAATCTACTCATGCCTCAGGTAATATATCTTGATTTCTACTCCTTTTTTTTCTACTCATTAAACAAAAGTAATTAACTTTAAATAAGAAAGTTACTTATAATTGATCATAAACCAAACTTATATCAAATAAATTACTTATCAACTGCTATAAGTAGAAAAAGTAAGTTATTAGGTGGTATCCAAACGGGCCTTTATAGATCAATTGAAAGTTGCATATGTGGATAACGAATATTTCAAATTAAACTGTTCAAATTGTTTCTCCAGTGAACAAAAACATTACCCCTAGTTGATTAGCTAGCTATTTGATTGGTGGGCATTATTGGACATTAAATATGAAAATATATCAAGCTCTTGTTTAAACAAATAAGTGTCCACGAATAAGAGATTAGGTATGTTTGATGAATCCAATTTTAGAACAGTTACTAAGTGATAGTAAGCATAACCATTTAGTTTGCTCTACGTGAGAGCCAATGTATGCCTCGTGCCTACACATCATGCATCATACCAAGTTCGAGTAAGAAATATGCTACATCTTTCAGGTACTCCACATGTGCAAATGCTCATTATATATATATATATATATATATATATATATATATATATATATATATATATATATATATATATATATATATATATATATATATATATTGGTGAGATCGATCATATTAGAGCGACACATGCCCCATGCTCCTAGTGCCTGCAACATAAATTTGCCCAGGGCCAACCATGATGTATCTGTGACATCTAATCCATCCAACATTTGAGCCAGACCATATTAGAAGGTGAGATCATGCTGTTCCAAAACTTAGGTGGGCTAATGTATTGGCAGACTTAGGAATCAAGACTTCCACCTTTGAAATCTTTCAGGGCCCATTTTAATCCGTATACAACATTCAACCTGTTCAAAAGGTGAGTACACAAATGATGGAGCAAAAACTAAATATATGCTCTATATATACAAAGTCTCTCGTGGGTTCCAAGAAGATTTCAATTGCATACATCCCATCTTGCTATTCCCTATGGTGAGGCCCACTTAACTTCTGGCTGAGCCTGTTTTTTATGATCATGTGTTACAATGATATGTTGCAGATGAACAACAGTGCAGTGGGTTTCATGCAACACCATGGTGGCCCCATAGGTATTTAAGTGGCACCCATTGTGTCCGTACAATTAATAGCTCAAATCATGATTAACTCTGGGCTAATGGCCATAGGTGCTCAGAGAAATTTCTCACAATGCATGACTGAAATTTTGAAGATGATGGCGTACATGGTTTGGTAATCCATAGGGCGAAGTTTCATACATGTGGGACCCGTGGTTTGGTAATCTAAACCATTAATTAACCTGATGAGATACATAGCTGAGGTGGCTTTATACCAAATTTTCAAAATTAGAAGATGCTATATGTTATATCAGTGGCCCAGTTATAGTCAGCTAGGGAGATGGGTAACGTTTATTTGGGGGATTTTACAAACAACTACCTAATTAATATTGAATTTACATTCCTGTACATTTTCAAAATCTTTTTCAATACGCTACCTCATTAATCAATGTAATTGTCATCCCATACCTTCTGTCGGTATCCTGGCTGTTGCTACATTAGCAAATCGGTTCATGGTTTGGGTAGGCTCCACAATGATGTTTATGTGAAATCCACCAAGACCGCTAGGTGCTTCACCCCATGTTAGGTGATTCAATTGGAAGTAGTTTATAGAGTAACACACACCCTCTAAACCATTCTCCTTAGTGTGGCCCACCTAAATCATAGATGGGATTGTTTTTTGGATCCCAAGCCTAAATTATGGTGCATCATCTAATAGTTGGAGTGGATTTCATGTAATCATTCTAGAGGGCCTTGTAAAAATTAAGGGCGAATTTCTCTCTACCAACTTTTTCCTTTGTTGATGGCCCACTTGAATCACAAGTGACGCAGGGAGGGCGTGATAAGGTCGATCACCATCTCTCTCACCGGATAACTACCTAGAATCCGTAAGGCTTTCGGGAATCCTCAACCGGACTTTCTCAAATCCATGAGAGAAAATATGGAAAACATGAATAATTCCTAATAAAATTTGTAATAATTAATTGAATAATGAAAAACATAATTACAATTTCTTAAATAATAAACTAAACCCTAGGAAGAAGTATCAGACTCCAACTCCAACTAAAACACCTAGAAAACGTGACTTACTATAAATAGTTAAGTTGGTAAACTTACTACTTATAGACGTCTCTCATTCCTACTAGACTTCATGGTTTTTGAAAGTTTTTAATCTGGCCAAACCACGTCGATATCCTAAATTTTCTAAGCCCTTTTTTATGTTGGGCACAACTTCTAAAACCCTACAAATTAAGAGATATAATCAAACTAAAACTTACTATTTATAGTAAAAATGAAATAAAATTAGGCTAATGACCGTCGATTTGATCGAATCTCGCAATTCCGGGATGGTCAACCTGGCATGGTGGGGTTGGTTGTCTTAAGTAGATCGAGCCACCCCAAAATCATATATTATACGTCCCAAAACTCATCTCAGATTGCAAAATACGACTGGTTTACGGTCCTAATGGCCCGAATCACTTTCATCTCGGATCGGGCTTCCTGGGGTCCATCTTGGTTATGAACATGTCTGCGGCCCACTCTGCATCAACAAGCCAGCTTAATTTTTCTTTTTTTCTCAGGGCCTGACATGGGATTACATATCTAATGGTTCGGGTGGATTTCGCATCTACATCAGCTAAAAAATCCAAGGGTAAAATTCCTTTTTAACATTTTTTTAGTCATGCAACGCACCCACCCTATTAGTTGTGCAAGTTACCCACATGGTTAGTCACACCATGACCCACACCGGTGGGGTTAGTGTCTCCTTGGCACTCAAACCTAAGACCTGCTGTTTGAAACCTCAGGTGTCTTCCAGCTGGGCTACTAGGCGACACACACATTCTTTTTTTTAACAGGGGGGTGAAGCACTAGCGGTCAGGGTGTATTCCACATAAAAACCACAGTGGGGCCCTGAGTTGCCACCCATTTTGGTCGTATGGACAGGCGATGAGAAATGCATTAGGAATATGTGATGATAATGAATGAGGTGGCTTATTGAAAACCTTTATCTAAAAAGTACCTAAATGTAAATGTTATGTTAATCAGGTATTTTTTAGTTAATTCTCCCCTTTTCTTTTATCAATAAAATGCAGCTGATGTGTCCTCACCTATCGAAAGGAAAATAGCATGATTAAAATGCTGAACTCTTCCAACAAGGGAGTTATTTGAAGTGCCCCTACACATGGTGAGGCCCATAGAATGCACTGTTTTGATTATTGAAACATGCCCTAAAGTAAGGATCATGTGCGCATATGATATATAGACTTTTTCTGCGCGTAAAAAGTAATTTGGAGTCCTTGAGAAAAGTATATGCACATGATCCTCTGTCCTCTACCATCCATTTATGAGCCCAATTATGTGCTTACACCTTGCCAGTAGGGTTACCAAAAAATATCGTAAATGAGTCAATCCTTTATTTCCTCTCTAGGGCCCGGAAAAGACGGTACACCATGCCGTGTAGACATGGCAAAGTTCTGTAGGCCCCACTATAATGTATGTGTTATATCCACATCATACATCCATTTATCCTTATCATTTTAGATTATGAATCTAAAATTTAGGCGGATCCAAAGCTTAAGTGGACCACACCACAGAAAGAAGTGGAAACAATGATGCCTACCGTTGAAAACTACTCAGGGCCCACCATGATGTTTATTTACCATTCAACCTGTTTATAAGGTCAAATATCAGCTTGAACCAAAACTTCGGCCAGAAGTTGTCAATGGTAGGCGTTCAATTCCCACTGTTTCCTGTGTGGTCCAATTGATCTTTGGATCCATCTCATTTTCCTGCTCGTGTCCTAAAATCGTATGGAAAATGAATGGACTGTTTGGATATAACACATATATCATGGTGAGACCTACAGAACTTTGCCACGGCAATATGGTGGGTGCTGTGTTCTACACTGGGCAATAAAACACCCACACTACAGAGATTCTTCGTACCTCACTGAAGAAATTGCCGTGTTACAGCAACAAGTGTGGACTCTTCCGGGCCGTGCAACAAAAATGTGGGTAGGCCCACCATGATATATATGTGACATCTTGCCGCATCAACACGGTGCTGTATTCTTCGTAGCTCACTGGGAAATTTGCCGTGTTACAGGAGCGTCTGTCTCTTTCAGGGCGTTGGACATAAATGTCAGTAGGCCAACGACAGGTATGTGATATCCACTCCATCCTTCATTTGAGCCAGACATTTTTAGGTGGTAAGTCAATAAATCATGCCAATTCTAGAACTTAGTGGACCAGACCATAGGCAAACATTAGAATAGAGACTTCCACCGTTGAAATCTTCCAAGGGCTTGTGATGTTTAGATGACATTCAAAAATCATGCCAATTCTAGAACTTAGTGGCCAGACCATAGGCAAACATTGGAATAGAGACTTCCACCGTTGAAATCTTCCAAGGGCCAGTGATGTTTAGATGACATTAAAAAATCATGCCAATTCCAGAACTTAGTGGAGCAGACCATAGGCAAACATTGGAATAGAGACTTCCACCATTGAAATCTTCCAAGGGCCTGTGATGTTTAGATGACATTCCACTATTGAAATCATCATGGAAAGGCCTGTAGCCCAGCTGGTTAAGCCCAAGTATATCATCTAGCTGGTCTAAGGTTCGAGACACATTGGGCTTCGGGTCGAGTGATCGGGCCAGGCTGAGTCGGGTTGCGGTTTGAGTTGGGGCAAGTTTGGGCCGAGGGAAAAAAAAAAAAAAACTAAATATCTGCTTTATACAAGAGTTTGATGGTTCCCAAGAAGATTTAATTTCAATGGTATACGATTCCGTCATGCTATTCCCAGTCGTGTGGCCCACTCGAAATTTAGATTGGCTTGATTTCAGATATCAAGTATTACAATAACATGTAGCAAATGATAAACATAGTAAATTTCACATAGATACCACGATTGGCCCAGACGTGTTTAGGCCACAACCACTGCTTTAGTGCAATTTACTGCAGTGGCAGAGGATCATGACTTGTTGGTATAAGAGGGTGAATGACCCGACGAGTCAAGCTGCAGGCATTATTCCACGATAAAAGTCCCTTCCCATAAATGACTGAAATTTCAAAGATGGCAGGCGTCCCATGTCTTTCACAAGGAATCACAGGGTCCTTCTCTTCAAACTGTCTATTTCATGGTGCACATGATTTCTTTCTAATTTAGATGGTTGGCTGGCTCCATTCCATAACTTGACCTATTTTGCTGAACTATCCATAACGTGGGGCCATGGTGTGGTGATGCAGATCATGACTTGACCAAATACATAGCTGAGGGGGATTCACCAAAAATCTTTAAAATTATAAGATGCTATACTTTGGATCAATAGCTCAAATAGTCAGGAGATGGTTGGGATTTTCGTCGTGACTTTTTTAGGGATGAGTCAAATTTCATCCCAAAAATTTGATTTCTTGTGACGCAAAAAAATGGCTTTTAGCGACGACTTATATAACTCAACGCAAAAATACCAATTTTAACTATTTGCGACGAATATGGTTTCATCGCAAAATGGTAGAGTACTTGCGACGACATTTCAAATCGTTGGTAAAAATTTGAAAATAAAATATAAAAATAGATATTTTGAAAAGATTGAGAAGTTTAAAGAAAATTGAATAATTTGAAGAAAAAAAATCAGATGTTGAATTTTTTTTTTTTTTGAGATTTTTAAAATGAAAATGGAATTTTATATTTTAAAATAAATGAGAGTTTGAAAATTTTTGAAAAAGAAAATTGAGATTAAAAAATCAAGATTTTGATAAAAAATTGACATTTTGAAATAGAAAATTGAAAGGTTGAAAAAGTGTGATTTTGAAAAAAAAATTAAAAAGTTCGAAAAGAAATTGACAATGTTGGATAAAAATTGAGATCTTAAAAAACTAAGCTTCTTTTAAGAATGACATTTTATAATGAAAGTAACATCTTGAAAATTTGGCATTTCGAAAAAAAAAAAAAAAAAGAAATTTTTATAAAGAAATTGTTATTTGTATTTTGAAAAAAATGTTGAAGTTTATAAAAAAAAAAAATGAGATCTTGAAAAAAGCAATTGAGAAGTTTGAAAAAAAAAATTGACATTTTGAAAAAAATAGAGAAGTTTGGAAAAAATAGTAGTTTTGAAGGAAAAAATGTGCTTTAAAAAGAAATTTGTGTTTTTGAAAAAGAAAATTAATAAGTTTAAAAAATTGTGATTTTAATAGAAAAAAAGGTTGAGAAGTTGGAAAAAATTAATAGAGTTGGAGAGAAATTTAAATTTTGAAAACAATTAAGATTTAAAGTTTTGGATAAACGTAATATTTGAGTTTTCCCATCATCTATTCATGTGCTCTTATGAATAATTTTCCTTCATCTGCTCGTATGCTCATCAATTAAATAGTGGAAACCAATGTAGATCGCTTTAACCGATCAACGATCGAACAATGCGCATTACCGATGATTGCCCGATCGACCTTCCAATCAACAATCAGAAGACACTAAATGTTGTCGACCATCTGATCAACCTTCAATCAACGATCGAATGGCACAAACCACCATATATTGTGTCATCAAGTCCCCGATCGATGATTGAACGGTGTACATCACTGACTATCGCCTGATTGACCTCCCAATCAACGATCGTATAATACAAAGTGTTGTCGACCATTCGATCAACTTCCAATCATCGATCAAATGGTGGAAACCACCATAGATCACTTCATCAAGTCCTCGATCGAGTATCGAATGGTGCACACATCACTTATGATCTCTTGTTTGACCTCTCAATTAACGATCGGACGACACAAACTAGGGCTGAATGTGATGTATGTATGCCAATGTAGATCGCTTCAACCGATCGATGATCGAACAATGAGCATTACCGATGATTGCCCGATCGACCTTCCAGTCAACAATCAGATGACACAAAATGTTGTCGACCATCCGATCAACCTTCAATCAATGATCGAATGGTACAAACCACCATATATTATGTCATCAAGTCTCCGATCGATGATCGAATGGTGCACATCGGTGACGATCGCTTGATTGATTCCCAATCAACAATCGAACAATAAAAGGTGTTGTTGACCATTTAATCAACCTCCAATCGTTTATCGAAGGGTGGAAACTAATGTGGATTGTTTCATCAAGTCCCTGATCAACGATCGAACGGTGGACATCACTGACTATCGCTTGATTGACCTCCTAATCAACAATCGTATAATACAAAGTGATGCCAACCATTCGATCAACCTCCAATCATCGATCAAACGATGCACATCACTTACGATCGCCCGATCGACCTCTCAATCAATGATCGGATAACACAAAGTGGGGCCAAATGTGATGTATATATTCCAACCACATGAACTTCATGTGGGCCACGCCAAGGTTGAACAAAATCTGACATGGAATGATTTGTTAGAGAGCTCCTTCTCTTGTGTGGTGCACTTGAAGGTTGGATCTGCCTTATGTTTGGGCTCATGTCATAGAATGAACTGGGACAATGGATTGATAGTGGATGAATCTCGATGATCCACCGAAGCTGCGCCCCAGGTTAGATAGTATATAAATGCCACGGTGGGCCATGAAGGTTTCAACAGTGCAAATTTCCACTCCCAATTTCACCTGTAGTGTTGCCCAATTCAGTTTCAATCTCCCTCAAATGCTTAATCACCAATGTTTCCAGTGGTATGGTCCACCTGAGATTTGGATGTCCATAATTTTTGGAACCCCATCCTCAAATGGGCTGGTGAAGCAGATGGACAACATGGATATACAAAATATCATCCATGTGGACCACACCTCTGTGGCTGGGGCTGTGTGGGGTCCATAGGGATGTCCATGAAAAATCCACTACATCCATCTGATTTTAAAGACAAAAGAAGGATAGGATTTTAAAAATCAGGAAGATCTAAAACTCAGGTGGGACATACCAACTAAACAGTAGACCTTAGGAAGGCTTCAATGATCGGGCTCACTGTCCCCACTATTTTCTTTGGTGGGGTCTACTTGATATTTGGATCTGCCTCATTCTTCAGTTCATGCTGTAAAATGATCTCTCCAAATGGATGGACGGTGTGGATACAATATATACGTCATGGTGGGGCTTACATAAGTTAACTAATCCGTGTCCGGGTCATAGGCAATCCGCTCCCCAACGAATCTGGGCGGGGTTTGGGTGGATCCCTAACTATGGGGCCCACTGTGATGTAGGTGACTTAATCCACACCGTCCATCCATTTTGAAATCTCATTTTAAGGCATGATGCAAAAAAACAAAGTAGATCCAAATCTCAGTGGACAATACCACAGAAAACAGTCGTGATTGGATCCCTGCCATTAAAAACTTCATGTGAACCATTAGAATGTTTATTTTCCATCCAACCTTTGATAAGCTAAAAAAGGCCTGGATTAATAAACCACATAAAGCTTGATCCAAAGCTTTTATGGCCCATAAGAAGTTTTAATTGTTGATTATCACTATTTCCTGTATTACGGTCGACCTGAGATATGTAGATGCTTCATTTTTGGGATGACGCCTTAAAAGGAGTTTCGAGAATTGATGGACGGTGTGGATATAAGGAACATATATCAAAGTGGGCCCCATAGTGAGGGATCCCACCCACCTTGGTGGGAGGGGGCAGATTGGGTACTACCCCCACCAGGACCTAGCTAGAGACGGACGGTCATGTCAGGGGCTTTGTAGGGCCCACCGTGATGTATTTGTATTATCCATGACGTCCATCCATTTTCAAGAGTCATTTCATAGCATTATCCGAAAAAATGAGGTAGATCAAAGGCTCTAGTAGACTACACTAGAGGAAGCAGTGATGACAATAACCTCCACCGTTGAAACTTTCTTATGGCCCACCATGACGTTTAGTTGCCATCCAACCCGTTCATAAGGTCACATAGACATGGATGAAGGGAAATCATAAGCAGCTTGATCTAAAAACTTCTGTGGCTCCCAAGAGGCTTTCGGTGGTAGGAATTCAATCCCCATTGTTTCTCGTGGTGTGGTCCACTATAGACTTCAATCTACTTTATTTCTTGGATCATGCCATAAAATGATCTTTAAAATTGGATGAACGGATTGGACAAAGCAAATATATCATTGTGGGCCCCACAGAGCCCCTGATAGGACCGTCCATCTCTAGATGGGTCCTGGTGGGGCAAGGAAGCGGATTGCGTACTAAGTAAATCCTGAAGTGTCCAGGATGATTTATATATTTCATCCACCCATTAATCCATTTTGACATATAATTTTATAGCTTGAGACAAAAAATGAAGCATATAAAAATCTTAAGTGGACCACACCACAGGAAACAATGTGAATTGATCTTGTACTGTTGAAAATTTAATTCTTATGGGTCGCGGAAGTATTGGATCAAGGTGATATTTGTTTTTCCCCTTCATTAATATCTGTGTGATCTTGTGAACAGGTTGGATGACAAATAGACATCACTACGGGCCCGAGAAAGGTTTCAACAATGGAAATCATTATACCCACTGTTTCTTATGGTATGGTCCACCTGAGTTTTGAATAGGCTTTAATTTTGGTTTCAACCCTTTAAATGATCTGAAAAATTGAATGGACGGTGTACGTAAACTACATACATTTACCGTGGGCCCAACTTAGTTTACTTAGTACGATAAGAGTGTCCTGAATAACTCAGGATGCAATCCGATTTCGCGGGGGTAACACCCCATTCGGGGCGCGGATTGCCTGCGAAAGGCTTTCGCAGGCATCTCCTGCACAAGGAATTTCGGTGGGGCCCACCGTGAGGTTTGTGAGAAATCTATGCCATCCAACTGTTTTGTGAGATCATTTTAGGCGTTACAACCAAAATTGAATGGGATCCAAGACTTAAGTTGGCCGAAAACATGACGATTGACTTCCACAGTTCAAATATTCGTGGGGCCACAGAAGTTTCGAATCAGGATAATATTTCTGTTTTCAGTTCATCTCAGTAGGAATGACATTATGAACGGTATAGATGGCATATAAACATTACTGTGGACCCCATAGAGGTTTCAACGGTAAGAATTTCCCTATACAACTTTTGCTTTAGTGCGGCCCACTTGAGTCTTGGATCTCGTTTATTTTTTGTTGCAATGCTTAAAATGATCTCACAAAACGGTTGGACGGCATAGATTTCTCACAAACCTCACGGTGGGCCCCACCCAGATTCCCCCCCCCCCCCCCCCCCCCCGCGCAACCCCAATTCGCACCCTTGGTGGGATCCACTAAATCCGCTTCCCTACGGATTGCATGCCACTGATTGAGTACTTTCCTGGTTGGTCACGAGGGCTTGAGATCTGAGGACCACTGTGATATATTGATTTTATTCACACCATCCATGCATTTTCCCATGCTATTTTAGAACTGGGGCCCAAAAGTGAGGCAGTTCCAATGCTCAAGTGGACCACAAAATGGAGATTAAATGCTTTCCGTTGAAATGTTCTTAGGTGCCCAGGAAGTTTACAATCAAGCTTATATTTGTTTTTTCCTTTCATCTAGGTCTCTATGACCTCATGAACAGGTTGGATGGCAGATAAATATCACGGAGGTCCCTAGGTAGGTTTTACGATAGGCTTCACTAGCACCGCTACTTCCTATGGTGTGGCCTCGTTCAGACTTCGATCTGCCTCATTTTTCGGTCCACATAAAAAGATCAGATGGGAAAATGTATGGACGGTGTGGATAAAATCCATACATGACGGTGGCCCTCAAAGCCTTATAGTATTCGGTGCTTGGGTAGATAGGCGGTGGAAGTGCCCAATCCGCGCCCAATACCAAAAGCGAACTGAGGCGACAACTGGTTACCATATTGGTGGAATGTAAGCAAATTTTGTAGGCCCCACCATGATATATGTGGTGTATCCACACCATCCATTCATTTGGAGAGATCATTTTAGTGCATGAGCCAAAGAATGGTTCAGATCCAAAGCTTGAGTGACCGCACATGGAAAACAGTAGAGAGAGTGATGACCACCGTTGAAACCTTCCTATGGTGGACCATGATGGTTATTTGAGATCCAACTTATTCATGAGTTAACACAGACATGAACAAAGGTAAAACACAAATATCAACTTGTTCGAAACCTTCAGTGGCCCCTAGAAGTTTTTAAGGGTAGGAGTTCAATCTCCACTGTTTTTTGTGGCGAGGTCCACTCCAGCTTTGGATTTGACTCATTCTTTGGCTCACGCCCTAAAATGATCTCTCCAATTGAATGGACGGTGTGGATACAATACATATATCATGGTGGGGCCCACAAAACATGATGACATTCCCCAAGTCTCGCTACTCAATTGGTTTTTTGCTAATCCTAGCTAATTTTCAGCTACCGTTTGAATGTTCTCTTGAGGTTTCTTACAAGGCTTTTCGCCTTTTTTGATCTTAGTCCAATTTCCCTAAAAAATTAAAGTAACTTCAATCTCCGATCATCTTTCCTTGAATCGATTCTAAGGTATGTTTCTTTATGTCTCATCTTTCTCTTTACCACTCATTTTTTATTCCGAGGTTGTAATCGTTTTTCACTCATACGGATGAATGACATCGATGTACTCATATATATCATAAAGCATTATCCATTTTTCCACATTTAAAGATGAAACGGTTTTAGACCTAATGAAGAATACTTTTCTCCTTGATTCAACTAGGGATTTTCATTCTTAAGGACACACTATCTAATGATGAGATTTTGGACCAAGCATTTTTTTTTTTTTTTTGTCTGAGCATACAACCAGTATTATTTACATTAATTTTTGTGTGAGATGGATAAAAAGACTGTTTTCCTTTTATAGTGAGAAGTAGGTTGGGATCTAGCTACTAAAGATGAGCTTCTTTTTTTTTCTCTAAGAATGCAACCAGATTTCAAACTATTGTTTTTGTGTGAGAATGAGAAATACTTATAAAGTTTTACATATTAAATGTGGTGATCACCACAGAAACCAAATCTTATTGACATGGGGCAATATGTATGGTTTAGAGGGGTACACTAAAAACCATGTAGAAGATAAAATAATACATGAAATTTAAATTATTCTTTTTTTTTTCCAAATTTGGTTATAAACACATTATAGCTTAATTAATTTATAGGTTATCTAAACACATACAATTATTTACCTATAAATAGATTACCACTTGAAAGCCAATAAAAAATTTAAATATATACTTTTATGGTATGAAATGAAGACTAATGTGTTACGTACTGTATTATATGTACTGTATTCTTTATGAGATATAATTTTCATTAATGTTTAGTTTTTAATAACTTTATTATCGTAATAACTTGTTTGTACTTTTAATGCAGGCAAGGAACAAGACAAATACAGAGAATCGTTCCAAGCTTATGGTGAATTATACGGCTGGTTCGAAGCCGTTTGTCTGGCTTTGTAATGAGATAGTATAATTTACTTTATTTGTCTTACATTTAATAATGTGTTTTCTTAATTGCATTACTTATTATAACATTGTAAATATGATATTTCTTCTTTAAATGGAATAGTGTGACCAAGAGACCCAGTAGGAACCTGATCTCATTACTTTCTATCGAAATACACACATGAGGAAGATGACGGGCACTTGGGTGACTCCTCATTGTGAGAAGTTATATGTAAGAATCATTTTATCTTATTTTAAAGTTATTTGATTACTTATTCATTTCATACTTATAATGCCTTATTAATATTGCAGGACGATATGTTACGGCTTCATACTCAATCTAACTCAGAGAACACTGCACCGTTGACAGCAGACGAGGCATGTTTTAGGACCCTTGGCTCTAGATCTGGCTACGACCGTGGTCTCGGGCATGGAGAGGTGCCTGCATTGACCCATCGTAGCCATGCTAATGCAAATGAGGTTGCGAGGAGGGCCAAGCAAGCAGAGGCAATGGTGGCTGAACTTAGGACTAAGGTGCAAGTCATGCAGACAAAACAGGCTTAGTTAGAGGAGATGGTGCGTACCCTCATATCGCAGATATCTCAATCACATCCTCAGTGGTAAGTTGAATGTTACATTTAGATTATGTAAGTAGTATAAAATAGTAACTAATAATAATTTATTTAAATTATTTTGCAGATTTTCCTACAAACTGGTGTTATCTTCCTGGGCCCCATCGCATTATCAAGGACGCGCGCTTCTTTTTTTTATTATTGATTTTTGTTGGATAATTTGGACATATATGTACATATTTTTATGTGTTCAAGATAATTATAAATTTAATTTTAATTAAATTAAATTACTGTTATATTTCAATGGATGATGATGAATATTGATTGATACATGTTATTTTGTTGGATTAATTGGTTCGAATATGGAAAAACATAAAATAGAAAAAATATTTTAAAAATATATATTAGCAATGACTTATACTTATCGCTAATTAGATACATTTTGCGACAAGTTATTAGGTCATCGCAACTTGTTGGCGACGAGTTAGTGTTTACGTCGCTAAATATAATTTGTGACACCTATTTGTGACAAAATTGGCAACAAGCAACACATGTCGCAAACATACTTTTGCGATGAGTTTGACTTTTTAGCAACAACTGGACTCGTTGCAAATCGTCTTTATTAGCGATGAGTTCCATCTTTAGTAACGTTTTGCAATATGCCATAGCGATGTGTCAACTTGTCACTAATTACCTATATTTTACGATAAGTTATTAGGTCGTCGCAAATAATTAAATCATTGGCGACGAGTTGTATTTTTGTTGCTAAATATAATTTGTGATCTCGTATTTACAACGAACAATACTCTGTCTCAAAAATTGTTTTGCGATGAGTTTGGGTTTTTTAGCGACGAGTGGACTCGTCGCAAAACGACTTTATTAGTGACAAGTTTTATCTCTAGCGACGTTTGACAATGTGTAATGGTGACGTGTCAACTCGTCGCTAATTAGGTATATTTTATGACAAGTTATCAGGTCGTTACAAATAATTAACTCATTGGCGACGAGTTCGTGTTTTCATCGCTAAATATAATTTGTGATGCCATATCTTCAACAAAATTTGCGACAAGCAATACTCGTCGCGAAAAGGCATTTGTGATGAATTTTGGCTTTTTAGCGACAAGTCGACTTGTTGCAAAAAGCCTGATTTGCTGTAGTGCATATTTTTAATCAATTAAAATGCATTTGGTGTGGATTAGTACGATTTGTGTGCTCTCACCTATTTGAAGTGACTCCTATCCATTGTGTTTTGTCTAAAGGGTAATTGTAGGCTCCATGAGCCAAGGACGTGGACACCATCCTCTACCCTTAATATTGTATAAGTAGGCCTCTCTCTCTCTCTCTCTCTCTCTCTCTCTCTCTCTCTCTCTCTCGTTAGTCATGTAACACATCACCCTTGTTAGCTGGGAAACCCACTCACCCACTAGTGGGGTTTGTGCGTCTCCTTGGCATTTCGAACTTGAGACCTACTGTTGAAACAGCTAGGCGTCTTCCATCTGGGCTCTCAGGCGAGACATAAGTAGGTCCATCTCTTACTAATTAAGACTGATGAACTTGTGTGCCTTACCCTGCAAGCAAGCAGGATTACTCTAAAAATCAACAAAATGAGTCAATCCTAATTACACTTCCTCTCAAGGATCTAGAAAAGATGGTATACTTCTGCAGAAAAAAAAATGGCAAAGGTCTGATGGATGGGATCATCTAATTCAGGCGGCAGGCTGGGATCATGGTCTCCATCATCCATTCTATATGGCATCAAATTCATTCTGGTTACCTATCCATGTACTAGTTTGTTCAATGCTTGAGTCGCTAGTGTGAATTTGGAAAGTGGGTCATGAATGATGGGACCCAATAGAAGGGTTGGTGGCCAATGACGGGACCCACCAATGAACTAGAGTGGTCAATAACACATCTTTTAGGCAATAAGTCAAACACCCAAGCTCTGTGAGACCTACCATTTTTCATGCATGACATCAACTCCATCCATCAGGTATATATGGAACAATGCAAAATTGTTATCGGAATAACTTTCACAGGTGTGGCCTGGATGGTTTTTTTTATCTTCTCTTCATCCTGTTAAGTGACACTTGATTAACAGGTTTGGTGAAAGATATACACCATGGTGACCCACCCACAACCCTATGGTTGGCATTCCATCACCATTGTTCCATATGGTATGGCCTGTACCAGATGTGGATTTAACTGATTTGGTCCTAGGGTTTAACTAGTTGGAGAGCCTTCAAACAGTGCATGGTTTACGTGCTTAGACCGGTCGAGCCACATAATGGCCCAGATGCACAGAGGTCTCTATACAGTTTTCTCTCACCGTAGACCTGTCTGGCGACAGGTCTACAGGGGGCTTAGACCAATTGGGCGACAGGTCTAAGGTGAGGCAGATATGCGATTTTTGTGTGATTCTTCCCTAGACTATTTTGTGCAAGCTCTGATCGGTCGGGTGACCGATCGACTGTGCACGTGTTTTCTTACGCTGTTATGTGGTAGTGCGTAAGAAGTTGCTAATTTTGGTTTGTTGCCTATTTAAATGGGTTATAACCGAGATTAGTATGAATCCTAAGGCGTCCAAGGTTTCCTAATTGTATTAGGAAGAGGGGAGAGTGATTTGTGGGAGAGAGAACTTGGGTTTTCTCTGTTTTTTTTTCTTTTGGGCTGTCAATCTCTGTAATCTTTTGTTTATCATAGTGGATCGATTGGTGCCGTGGTTTTTTACCTGTTGAGGGGTTTTTCCATGTAAATTCGGATTCTCTTGTGATTAAATGCTTGTGTGGCTTGATTGCATTATGTTTTCTCATTTGATCTTGCATTACTCTGCGCGTTCGGCTTCCGCTACCAGTTTTCCCAACAAATGGTATCAGAGCTATCGTTGAGGTGTTGTAGAATTCGAATTTGAGACGAGGAGATGGGATCAATCACAAGGTTCAAGGTAGAGAAGTTCTAAAAAAAAATAACTTTGAGCTATGGAAGGTGAAGATCGAATCCCTCCTAGTTCAACAAGGGCTTGATGAAGCTCTTGGAAAGTGTTCGCTCGCCTCAAGTGTAAGGCTGCGATGTAGTAATAAATCTCAGTAAGACCGAGGTCGATCCACAGGGAAATAGAAACAACTTCCAAACTATTCCAGCAACTCAGTTTTTGCAAGAAAATTAGATTTAATTAGGTAATTAAACTAAAACAGTAACTTAATGAAAATTCAGTGATTTAAAGTACTAAGGCATTCAAGGATCCACTTGTAGCAATCCCATGTCAATTCAATCAATCCAAGTAGAGAACACAACTAGATTTGAAGTCCTATCTCTCATCTAGTTGGAAAATAAAGCATTCACACACATTCAATCCAAATCAAGTTGAACTTCCAAGTTCTAGTCCCATTCAATCAATGTAAAATTCAAAACCATAGCCTTCGGAGTAACAGCCATGCCTATGGATTATGACCTGCTCAAGGATTACTATAATTCGAATCTAAACAAGCATTATATGATAATCTCAGAGAATTGCAAGGAATTCATGTCCGGAGCACATGAACTCTCATAAAACATCTCAAACTACCATGTTAAGAACTAGAATATGAAAAATCCAAACTTGAATTGAAAATTACTTGAATTAACTTGAATCAAACATGAAATTAGCTACAAGCTTCAACTCTTAGCCTTAGCTGAGAGATTCTAGCCGAGCATTGTCATACTACAACTAGAACTCATAATAAAAGCATAAAAACTAGAAAAACCAGAAATTGGAGTGTTGCTGACGCTCAACGACGACTTCCGTCCGTTCCCACGACCTTCCTTGGCTTCTATGATGCCCTAGAAAGAGCCCCTAGGTGTCCTTTTATAGTGTAGAAGCCCCTTGCGTCGGAAACATCCAGAAATTGCGCAAGGTTACGCACTGCGCAGAAATTCTCGGAGCTTCACGGAGAAGCTTTATTACGCAGACGACCGGTCTGAGCTCCCTAACGACCGGTCGCACAACCGGTCGCAAAACATCACTTTTTAGTCCAGCGAGTTTTGCCAAAATTCCGATATTAAAATTTAATTGAAGGACCGGTCGCACGACCGGTCTGGGCATCGGACGACCGGTCGTAAATGGTCCAGTGACCTTCTCTGAACTTTCTTCCTTCTGTGCATAATCGGACCGGTAGGACGACCGGTCCTGGCGATGGACGACCGGTCGCACGACCGGTCTTAACCTCTGTTTCTGCTTTTCTTCTTTTGCTTCTTTCTTCCTTTCTTCTCCTCTCTTTTCACTTTCTTTGGTCCTTCTTTCTTCTTTATCCAATGGCTTCAAATGGCCCTTTTTAGTCTCCAATTTGGTGAAGTCCGCTCTCATTCCTGAAATCACAAAACATGCATTAGATAGGCTTTTTAAGCATGAAAACCGTGCATATAATGTGATGTATTGGGCAATGCAATGTATAAATTGGAGGTTCAACACACCCCCCAACTAGCTTTTTACTAATCCCGAGCAAAACATGCGTGAATAAGTTCAAACCTCCAAACCCAACTCTCTTTCAGAAACCATGTTTCTATCCATTCCAAGACACACATGTATAAAATTTGGAGAAACTAGGTGATAGAAATTGCAAACTTAAACTCTCAAAGCATAAGAAGTGTCTACATGAAATTTTCGCTGATTGATTGACAAATAGAAGGACTCGAACAATTTCAACCTAGTGTGCATAGTGAAAGTTCATCTCATGAGTCTTTGGGATTACCTTCTTCATAGATTAAGTAAACCAAGGATTTTAAGGTGCATAGAGTAACAACAAGCCTATGACAGGAATTTGCCTTACCGTCCTTCCAACGACTTTCACACTACGTCCCATTTCCGGCTTTGGTTACGGTTCGACCATCCCCCGGTTGGTAATAGGTAGCCCTTTTCGGAATTTTCCACCATTTTTCCTTCATTCCCGATTTCCTCCTTTCTTTCCTTTTTCTTTTAAATTAGATAGGATTTTTTAAAATCCATATCTATCGTTATTTTCCCATGGACAAGGATGGATAAAATACCCCGGCTTGGTTTCTCAACACCTTTAAATCAAGGTCTAGCTAATCCATAAATCACATAAACCGTTCAACTCAGGAAAATCGTGTAATGTGAACTAGGTGTAAAAAGTGTTCAAATTTCCTATCAATCACAACAATAGGAAACTAACATATAAAACCATTATGTTGGGAGAAATTCAAGACTTACACCATCACACACTTCGTATCTCCTCTTCTTATACTCATATCATCTCAAATGCATGGAAATAAGGTTTTCTAAAAGAGTTTTGAAATTTTAGAAAATTCGAAAAAATTTGCGCATATGAAGCTCGAAATGTTGCAAACTGCTAGATGAGGAATCTCATCTCACCCCCCAACCAATTCTTGCATTGTCGTCAATGTAAAAAGATATGCAATGAGCATGAACATGAGAGCAATGGTAAAATATGAGAGAGTGAGAACAATAGTACCTGAGAGAGCGATCATGGAAGTCTACAACCCAACAACTAATGCTACTTAAAACAGTAGAACTAGATAACTAAACCTAATCTACGGAAAGCAATAAAGATAACTAACCCGTCCCTTTTTAAAAAGAGGATCTCCATCAGACTAGGAGATCGATTATCAGTATAATATCCAAAAGGACCAAGTTGAGCAAGATCATCAAGTGGTGTAACAAATTTTTCAGTAGAACTAACCACCATCCTGCTTTGGAAAGTACATTGGTGACATTGATCATTCTAACCCATTGAAAATCCAGCTGAAAAATTTCAGTGGGTTCTTCAACAAAATTGTCACATGTACTAGGAAAGGAGAATTGCATTGGTTGGAAATCATTGAATATGGATCTCCTTTCCTTCTTGTCTGGGCAAAAATTATTCAAATATGGATCATCCCAGAAGTGTTCTTCGGTTTGAACAAACCAAAGAGATGTGGAGACTTGTATTTATTCTTCACAAGTCGATATGATCTCCACAAAATCAAATTTCACCTGTGTTTCCACAATTGAATTTTCAGTTTGGTGTTCTGTGGAAGGAAACTTTTTAGGCATCAGGGAGGTCTCTCTCAAAGCATGTACAATGTCCTAAATCATGGGATCATCCCAATCCTCAAAGTACGTTAGGCACTCTTCAAGTGCATAAGAGACCTCATCGGAGGAAATTTTCAGATTTGGATCCTTTATGTCTTCCTCCTCGAAATTTTGTGTAGGTTGGAATGGGTCCTCAACCTCTACACTTTCAGAAATTGGCCTCTCTGTAGGCAAATCAAGCACCAATTCTTCCAAATCCTGCACAACAAATTTGTGTAAATCAGAAATTGGTGACTTGTCAAATGAATTTTTAGAAATTGACACTTTCAAGGTCTTAATAAAGTGAGAATTAGATTTATCCTTAGAATGTGTCAAATATGTCTCCAAACTTTCAGGTAGATCATGTTGGGAAAACCCCCCATCATCAATGGATTCTATCATGTTTACTTCATGGGGACCATCATTGTCGTCCCAATCCTCAAAGGGATCAAAACTAACAACATCTAGAGGATCAAAATTCTACCTTAAAGCGAAATCCTCTTCCACGATTGAATCAATCATGTCAACCTCGTGGATGTCATCATCATCCCTATGCCTTTTGCCCAAGTGAAATACATTCACCTCTAATGTCATGTTTCTAAAGGATAGTTGCATCACCCCATTCCGGCAATTGATGATTGCGTTTGATGTGGCAAGGAATGGGCGGCCTAATATTACCGGTATTTGGGTGCTAGCATCCAAGACCGGCTGTGTGTCCAAAACGATAAAATCTACCGGGTAGTAGAATTTGTCAACTTGAACTAGAACATCCTCAACTATCCCCCTCGGTACACGGATAGATCTATCAGTGAGTTGCAAAGTGGTTTTGGTGGGTTTTAATTCACTAAGACCCAATTGCTCATATACCGAGTATGGGATCAAGTTCACACTTGCCCCCAAATCTAACAAGGCACGCTCAATCCGGTAGTCTCCAATGATACATGAGACGATGGGACTACCGGGATCTTTGAATTTGGGGGGGGGGGGGGGGGGGGGGGGTCTTTTGAGTGAGAATGACACTCACTTGCTCAGTTAAGAAGGCCTTTTGCTGCACATTATATTTGCGTTTTGTTGTGCATAGGTCGTTTAGAAACTTGGCATAAGAGGGGATTTGTTTGATGGCATCAAGCAAAGGGATATTAATCTTGACTTGTCCGAAAATCTCTAGAATATCATGAGAGTTTGGAAGAGATTTTGGGGCAACCAATCTTGAAGGGAATGGTGCCACGGGCTTGTAAATGCGTTCCGGTTCTTTTGGGGCTAAGTTAGATCCATCCTCATCCTCAGAATTTACCGGATCATTAGGCTTGTCAGCCTTCACTGGAATAGATTTGTCGATTTCTTTACCACTTCTAAGAGTGGTGACGGACTTGGCTTGCTCCATATGTTGGTTGGAGAGATTAGGAATGCTCACTTCATGTACTTGCTTTGGATTGGGCTGAGGTTGGGCCGGAAATGTCCCTTCCTTAGCATTCAAGCGTCCCTTAATCTCATCAACCGAGACTTTAAGCTCTTGGAACATTTGCTGATTCATTTGATTGATTTGCGTTTGCCCTTGTATAAACGCTTTCAAGGATCCTCCATTGAGAACTGAGGTGGGGCCATATTTTGCATGGGTGGCCCTCTTTGAGAGTTGGTAGGATTGCCCGTAGGAGCATTCTTCCAACTAAAATTTGGGTGGTTCTTCCAACTCTCATTGTATGTATTACCTACCGGTCCATTAAAAGGCCGTTGATACCCATACGTGGCGTTTGCATGTTCATGTAATACCTCTTGAAATGCAGAAATTGTGGGACAATCTTGCGTAGCGTGTAAATCAGTGAGGCAAATACCACATATGGTTTTAACAGCTTTATTGGACTTTGGAACTCCACTTTTACTAAGTTCCATGGCCTCAACCTTCCTTGTGAGGTTGGCTATCCTTGCATTCACGTCGTCTTCCTCCTTAAGGACATAGATCCCTCCTTTCTCTTGAGTGGGCTTGGGGTTATTGGGTTTATCCGAGGTATCCCAAGATTGGGCATTTTCAGCCAACATGTCCTAAGTAACTCCAAGCCTCATCTGGATTTTTACTCATAAACTCACCATTGCACATCATCTCCACAAATTGGCGCATATTGGAACTTAATCCATCATTGAAAAAATTTATAATTCGCCAACTCTCGTAGCCATGATGTGGGCAAGCAAGTAGGAGATCCTTAAATCTCTCCCAACATTGAAAAAAAGATTCACCCTCTTTAACTGAGAAATTCATTATGGCTCTTCGAAGGGTATTCGTTTTAAGAGCCGGGAAGAACTTTTTCAAGAATTCCCGGTTCATCTCAACCCATGACCCAATCGAATGTGGTCTAAGAGAGTGAAGCCAATCTTTGGCTCTTTCTTTCAATGAAAAGGGAAAAAGTTTAAGTCTAATGATATCTTCTGAAACATTGGTGTACTGCAAGGTAGCCACCACTTCTTCAAATTCTTTCAAGTGTAGATATGGGCGGTCAGAGTCTAGCCCATGGAACTTTGGTAAGAGTTGAATTACACCCAGTTTTATATCAATGTTTCCCCCATTTTGTGGTAGAACCACACAAGAGGGTGTAATTGCACGGGCTGGTTGTAGGTAATCCCGCAATGATCTCAGTGGAGGAACATTATGTACCTCATTCTCTCCTACTCCTTCCTGATTTGAGTTTGTCGTTGGAGTAGGGGGGGAGAGGATTCCTTAAAGGTGTTTGATCCATACTCCCCAAACTTTCACAATGCTCTTGGTGATTTTGGACTCGTCTATGGACTGACAATGGTCCAACTAAACCACCTTCAAATTGGAGATGATTTGAGTGGTTACGTTCCCAACGGGACATAAACCACTCAACCAAAAACTGACTAAAACTAAATCCTAAAAATCTGAAATGTGAAATTAATCTAAAAAAATCTGCAAAAAGCTAAGTTAGAAAGGTATCACCTGATGTGCTTGAACTAGAGAAGAATTCCTACAAAACAGAACAATTTGTTAGTTCTAAGAAAATCAGAAAACCTATCTACTTCTACTTCTACAGCCACTGAAACTATTTGAAAACCGTTATCTAAATTCCCCAGCAGCGGCGCCAAAAACTTGTTCGCTTGCCTCAAGTGTAAGGCTGCGATGTAGTAATAAATCTCGGTAAGACCTGAGGTCGATCCACAGGGAAATAGAAACAACTTCCAAACTATTCTAGCAACTCAGTTTTTGCAAGAAAATTAGATTTAATTGGGTAATTAAACTAAAACAGTAACTTAATGAAAATTCAGTGATTTAAAGTACTAAGGCATTCAAGGATCCACTTGTAGCAATCCCATGTCAATTCAATCAATCCAAGTAGAGAACACAACTAAATTTGAAGTCCTATCTCTCATCTAGTTGGAAAATAAAGCATTCACACACATTCAATCCAAATCAAGTTGAACTTCCAAGTTCTAGTCCCATTCAATCAATGTAGAATTCAAAACCATAGCCTTCGGAGTAACAGCCATGCCTATGGACTATGGCCTGCTCAAGGATTACTATAATTCGAATCTAAACAAGCATTATATGATAATCTCAGAGAATTGCAAGGAATTCATGTCTGGAGCACATGAACTCTCATAAAACATCTCAAACTACCACGTTAAGAACTAGAATATGAAATATCCAAACTTGAATTGAAAATTACTTGAATTAACTTGAATCAAACATGAAATTAGCTACAAGCTTCACCTCTCAGCCTTAGCTGAGAGATTCTAGCCGAGCATTGTCATACTACAACTAAAACTCATAATAAAAGCATAAAAACTAGAAAAACTGAAAATTGAAGTGTTGCTGACGCTCAACGACGACTTCCGTCCATTCCCACGACCTTCCTTGGCTTCTATGATGCCCTAGGAAGAGCCCCTAGGTGTCCTTTTATAGTGTGGAAGCCCCTTGTGTCGGAAACATCCAGAAATTGCGCAAGGTTACGCACTGCGCAGAAATTCTCGGAGCTTCACGGAGAAGCTTTATTACGCAGACGACCGATCGCACGACCGGTCGCAAAACATCACTTTTTAGTCCAGCGAGTTTTGCCAAAATTTTGATATTAAAATTTAATTGAAGGACCGGTCACACGACTGGTCTGGGCATCGGACGACCTTGTCGCACGACCGGTCTGGGCATCGGACGACCGGTCGTAAATGGTCCAGTGACCTTCTCTGAACTTTCTTCCTTCTGTGCATAATCGGACCAGTCGGACGACCGGTCCTGGCGATGGACGACCGGTCGCACGACCGGTCTTAACCTCTGTTTCTGCTTTTCTTCTTTTGCTTCTTTCTTCCTTTCTTCTCCTCTCTTTCCACTTTCTTTGGTCCTTCTTTCTTCTTCATCCAGTGGCTTCAAATGGCCCTTTTTAGTCTCCAATTTGGTGAAGTCCGCTCTCATTCCTAAAATCACAAAACATGCATTAGATAGGCCTTTTAAGCATGAAAATCGTGCATATAATGTGATGTACTGGGCAATGCAATGTATAAATTGGAGGTTCAACAGAAAGCGACCCGAGGCTATGAAAGATGATGAGTAGACGAAGCTCAACAAGAAGGCTGGAACCTCGATCCTTATAAGCCTTATGGATGATGTCCTCTATCACGTCACGAAGGAGAAGACTGCGGTTGAAACGATGACAAAATTAGAGAAGGTTTATGCCAGAAGTCTCTAGAGAATCGCATATACCTGTTAATGCAGTTATTCACCTTGAGGATGGCTGAGGGGATGGATGTGAAAGACCACTTAAGCACGTTCAATAGGCTGGTTTGAAAGTTAGTGGAGATAGATGAACTAATGAGAGACTCTGTGTGCATAGGGAGGGACACCGTCAACGTCGAGACCGTTATCTCAACTCTCTAGTCCAAGGCGATGAGAAAGAAAAGCGGTGACGTGGGTTCTCGTTCTTCCTCAGAGACATTGATTATGAGGGGAAGAAATTCTGAGTATGGTGGAGGATATTTGAAATCGGGATCTAAGGCCAAGGGCAAAGGGAAAGCTAAGGTGAAGTGCTGGAATTGTGGTCAGGAAGGCGACATGAGAGGGGATTGTCAGAATCCCAAGTTGAAGCAAGAGAAGTATAAAAATTCTTCTGAAGAGGGAGCTAATATCGTAGAGGATGGTGGCGATCATTGTGAAATTCTGACTGTATCTGGCAAGAGATCTCACGGTAGTGAGTGGATCCTAGATTCAGGGGTTTCATGTCACGTTTGTCCTAACCGGATTTCATTCATGACATACAGGGAGTATGGTGGTGAATCGGTGTTTGTGGGCAATGGCTATACTCATAGGGTTGTGGGTATTAGGACAGGTGTGCATTAGGATGTTCAATGGGATCGAACGAGTCCTAGAAGATGTGAAGTATGTCCCTAAGATGAAAATGAATGTGATTTCTCTTGGTACACTCGAGGCGAAATGGTGCAGTGTTCATTGGGTGTGATCGTTGTTGTGAAGTGTTGAAGGGGGCATTCGTGTGTATGAAGGCACAGAGGTGTGGCCATTTTTAAAAGTTGATCGAGAGCACACTTCATGGTGGAGCTGCAAGATCGGCAGCGAGATCCACGGTTGCTCATATGTGGCAAGTGCTCAAGGGCCACATGAGAAGAGCAGAAAAGGGCGTGAAAGTGCAAGATTAGGGTTGATGGAGAAACGAGAAGTGGTGGAGCTATGATGAAGATTTGATGACGAAGCGATGATGGTTTTGATTTGACGTTTGAAGCCTCGGTGGAGATTGTTGGAGAACCTTCAAATGGTGCATGGTTTGGGTGCTCTAACCGGTTGGGCGACCAGGTCTGTACGTAATGGCTCAGATGCACAGAGGTCTTTGGACTGTTTTTTCTCACCTTATACCTGTCTGGCGACAGGTTTACAGGGGGCTTAAACCGGTCGGGCGACAAGTCTAAGGTGAGGCAGATGTGCGCTTTTTGTGTGATTCTCCTTTGGACTGTTTTGTGCAAGCTTTGACCGGTCGGGCAACCGGTCAACTGTACACACATTTTCTTACACTGTTATACGGTAGTGCATAAGAAGTTACTAATTTTGGTTTGTTGCCTATTTAAATGGGTTGTAACCGAGATTAGTATGAATCATAAGGCGTCCAAGGTTTCCTAATTGTATTAGGAAGATGGGAGAGTGATTTGTGGGAGAGAGAACTTGGGTGTTCTCTGTTTTTCTTTGGTTGTGGGCTGTCAATCTCTGTAATCTTCTGTTTATCATAGTGGATTGCATTGTGCCGTGGTTTTTTTACTCGTTGAGGGGTTTTTCCATGTAAATTCAGATTCTCTTGTGGTTGAATGCTTGTGTAGCTTGATTGCATCGTGTTTTCTCAGTTTGATCTTTCATTACTCTGCACGTTTGGCTTTTGCTTCTGGTGCTGGTTTTCCCAACAAAACTGAGGATATAGAAGCTGGTAGATAGTGGATTTCACATATTCAACATAGTGGGCACCATAGACTTGGTTGTTTTCTGCATTGATAACACTGGTGATGGAGACCATTTCTACACTGATAACATTGGTGATGGAGACCATTCTAGTCCCTCTACAACAGCTGGAGTCAACGTTAACAACAGCATGTCCCACCAGCCTTCCATATGCTGGGTGAGGTGGTGTTCTCTCTTCCCATATGAAGGCTGGATGATGTCCCACTTGGGTCTTCGTGTTAGGTTAGCCTAGTTGTAATCATGCCCTGCTTGTAAAGATACTGTCAGACAACTCACCAGGTGTGTGCCGGTGTGCATTACCAATTCAGTGGTCATCTTTACACTGTCCATTTTTCTCATAAAGGTGCGATCCACATGATGAACCAAGCAACCTAAATTTAGAACCAAACCATGTTCTTGGTGGGACCCATAAAAAGATTAACCTATATCTCTCACATCCTTTCACTTGACACTGCAGTCTCTGTCCTTCTGATGCAAATTGCATTAGAACTTTTCATAAGGTTAATAAATTATAAAATAAACTGTGTTCAATCATGGATTGTAAGATGAACGTATTAACAATCATATGAATCTAGCCGCAAAACTACACAACTCTCTCTCTCTATCTCTCTCTCTCTCTCTCTCTCTGCTGAGGAAGGAAAGAGCAGACCACCTGTAATGTATTGCTAGTTGGGAAATTTGTTGAAGCTACACATAGTAAATAGCAAAGATTACCTATTTCTACATAATGATTTACTATTAAGATGAGGCGAGTATACATTTTCAATAAGCCAAGCGCACAAACAAGTTAATAGATGCGTAGGACATCTTTAACCCCACAGATTTATCAAATCATGGTGTCGTGGTTTGCAACAGAACACCCTAGGATGTGCCCCACAATCACACTATACGTGTGATAGTCAACACTGATTGCACTGTCGATTTGATCTAATGACTCAAAGATGGGTTATTTTCTCCAACAATGAAGAGAAAGCAGGGATAAGCACGACACATAGGAGTTGCATCGTGTGTGTGTGCGCGTGTGAGACTTGGCCAATGGAATCGGTCCTCAATAAGGGCAATAGTCTTGTCATGACCAAAGTGACCTACAATCCCTCCAGCATATAGCTCCCAAACTAAGAAATCACAGAAGGATGTGCGGGGAATACAGAGTCTTATCTCCTCGAAGTAGGAATCCATCACTCAGAACAAAACTTTGATCGTTCCCAACCTTTCCCTCGACAAGGGACGTGTACATGGCTCTAAAGTTTGGACATGTAGGGTATCCCTCTTTCATACGCTCAAACCCTATGACCTCTACACGTATAGACTGGAGTGACATCACCTTCATATTAAGGGCATCTGCGGGTTTGTTCTCAACCCCGGCCTTGTGCTTAAGCACAAAAGTATACTCTTGAAGAAATTCAACCCACTTAACATGCCCTGAGTTGGATTTCTTTTGAGAGCCAAGGTAGCGTAAGGCCTCATGGTTAGAAAATAAAATGAATTCTTGTGGTAATAGATAGTGTTACCAATGGCACAGTGACTGTACAACTACATAGAACTCCTTGTCACAGGTGGAATACAGTTTCTTGGCCTCATTCAACTTCTCACTAAAATATGCAAGGGGGTACCCCTCCTGACTGAGCACACCACCTATGCCCACGCCAGAAGCATCACATGCAACTTCAAAGACTTTAAAAAAATCAGAAAGTTGCATGACCGGTGTTTCTGTCATCTTGCCTTTTATCCCCTTGAAGGCTTAAGAAGCGGCTTTAGTCCACCTAAACTCCCATTTCTTAATACAATCAGTAATAGGAGCCATGATGAAACTAAACCCCTTGATGAACGGCCGATAGAAAGTCTCTAAGCCATGAAAGCTACGGAAGCGATACGTGGCCAAGATCATTAAGCGATGCTGTACTTGTCACCTAGCAAAGCAGAAAAAGCAAAACACCAGTTTTTATACACCTTTGCCAGTGCCACAGGCTCCATGGCAGGACCTCAGTATGGACTTCGTTCTTGTGCTTCTTGTGACTAGTAGGAAGAACGATTCCATCTTTCCGGTAGTGGACCATTTTTCTAAAATGGCCCACTTCATTCCTTGCTCCAAGACGTCTGACGCTTCTAATATCGCGAGGATATTCTTTAGGGAGGTAGTGCGTCTTCATAGTTTGCCCGAATCCATAGTGTCCGGTCGGGATGTCAAGGTTTATAAGCTATTTTTGGAAGACAGTGTGGTATATCATGGGCACATAACTTATGTTCTCGTCAGCTTACCACCCGCAAACCGATGGACAGACAGAAGTCGTGAACCACAATTTAGGCAACCTATTACGATGTCTGGTCGGTGAGCACATTAGAACTAGGGATGCAGTCTTAGCTGTAGCTGAATTCGTATATAACTCATTCATCAATAGATCCATAGGCATGAGTCCATTCAAGGCAGTCCACTGTTATCAGCCTAAGAAACCTGTAGATCTTATCCCCATGTCAGTGTCTCATCGTCCATCGGCGTCAACATCCTCATTTGCTGATTTCATTCATGAGCTACATGCTAAGATTAGACGTAGAATAAATGTGAGCAATGAAACTTACAAACTGCATGCTGATTCACATCGTAGATAGAGAGATTTCCATGTGTGTGACTATGTGATGATCCAGTTCAGGCCAGACTGGTTCCCTCCAAGAGCCATAAAAAAAGTTACATGCACGCAGAGCCGAGCCCTATAAAATCCTCAAAAGAATTGACCTCAATGCTTAAGTGATAGACCTTCTACCAGACATAGGTATCAGCTCGACATTCAATGTGGAAAACCTAATGCCTTGTCCATATCATTTTAGACCCCCATCGATCCTCTCATTGTCCCGTACCCACCATATGACTCTTGGCCAACTTTTGATTCCCCATCCCACACTACACCACCCATTCCATTTGCACCTGAGAGACGCGAGGAGATAGAGACCATATTGGATGAGCAGGTGGTTTCCATTCGACAAGGTGTATATCAAAAGTTCCTGGTCAAGTGAAAGAATCGACCTATATCAGACAGCACGTGGATCAAGAAGACAGAGCTACAACGATTGGACCCTGATCTCCTGGAGTGATACAACAGTTTTATCTTGCCGGAGTCGAGTTCTCCCCTCCCTGGGGGAATTGATGAGGACATTCTGTTCCAGACTTATCAGCAACGTCGGAGGAAATCGACTACCACGCTGACTTCACTATGGCTTAGAGACTCATTAATGGGTCTCACAGATGATCATCAGCGGCCTGGATTGTCCAAGCCATAGAGTCGAAGATCCCACACATACATTGTACATGTGGCACGTTGTATGTGTGTGTGGGCTGTATTGGACCACAGGAGCACATAGGAGTCATTTAGAGTCTATTTCGACCGTTGGATCGTGTCTTAATCACCATTCGACCAGTTGAATCAGCTTCGTACCACACTTTTGGTACATCCAATGGTTGGATTGCACTTTGGACACCATCCAGTGGCCCATTAAGGAGTCTTAAGAGTTTATTTATGTTATTTTAGTTGCTGGACATATTTGAGTCATTATTTACACGTCGAACGCTATTTTGGTCATTTTTCCCACGTGCTTAAGGGTACTTTTGTTATTTGACTTGAAATTTCTTATAAATAATAAAGGGGTGGACGGCCAAGGGGAGCCCTAAAATTTGTGTGTTTTTTAAGGGAGCTTTGAGAAGAAGTTCCCCCCATTGGTGTGACTCCATTAGACCTTAAGTCAAAAGCCCAAAGAAGTGTGAAATACCTCCGTCCTTCATTTCTCAACTCCTAAATCTCACAAGTGAATCTGGAATATTGGTGTAGTTTGAATTTTCTTGCTTCGAAGTTTCACCGGTAAGCCCAAAATCAGTTCTCCCTTCTAATCTTTATCAAACCCTATTGGTATCTTTAGAATAACACGCCTAAAATTAGATCAGGCCCACCCGAAACTGACCGCACGATTACACATGTGGCGGCCCAACACGTGTAGCCCTACGGCCACACGTGTGAACATCATGCATATGTGTGTGGCCCGATTTCTGAAAAAATTATTATCAGGGATTTTAATTGGCCTCGGGACTGGTTACTGTTTCTAGGCTTGGATTTTAGCATAAACTTTTAGAACTCTCATTTTTCTATATGTGCATCACATGTTCAGATTGCTAGTTTTAATTATTTGCACTTAATTGTAGTTTTAATCTCAGTTAATAGCCTAATGTCATGCATGCTGCATCATTGTGATCCAAACTTAGCAACTTCTTGTGTAGGACCTGGACTCTTGTGTAAGGTCGAATCAAAGTCTCCAAGGGGAGCCACCGACATGGGTGTGTACATAGTCAACCGGCACAAGTGCATATGTATAGATTATTCATTATCTTGAGAAACCATTGTAGGTATCTTGTGTAGGACCGAAGGGTTGGGAGAAACCTCGTCAAACCTCTTAGGTTGGGAGGAACCTTGTTTAAACTCCTAGGTTTGGTGGAACCTGCAAACACCTAGGTTGAGAGGTGAACCTGTTATAAAAATCTTCGGTTAAGGTTAAGAGATAAACCTAATTTAAAACTTTCGTTATAGTGGAATCTAATGTACTCATGGGTTGGGTACGGCAACTGGGAGTGGAGTAGGAAAACCAAACAACTATACATCATTGGGTTTGTGATTGATTTGAGCACATTTCTATTCTTGCATTTTAACCTCAATTGTTGAATTATATGTGAATGTGTTGAATGAGATGTATGCTAAACACTAGATAGGTAAATTCACACAAAACATATATTTTCACTATTCTTTGTAGAATCATGCTCATCAGTTGAATCCATTATAGTTTATAGTCTGTACATAAACTAGTTGCTTATTGCTTTATCTTTCGTAATCTATCTTGTGCACATAGATTAGTTGCTTAGCTTATAGAATCGTATGTAATCTGTGTTTGGACCATTAGCTTGATTTGCATATAATCAGTAGACAATTTTAATTAGGAAAGAATTTGTTATTGGTCCTATTCTTTGTAGACTCATGCTCATCATGTTGAATCCATTATACTCTATAGTTTGTACATAGACTAGTCGCTTATTGCTTTATCTTTTGTAATCTATCTTGTGCACATAGATTAGTTACTTAGCTTGTAGAATCATAAATAATCTATGTGTTTAGACCATTAGCCTAATTTGCATATAATCAGTAGAGAATTTTAATTAGGCAAGAATTTGTTATTGGTCCTATTCATCCCCCCCAGGGACATACCATAGTTCTAGTAGCTCCGCTAATAACAAATTAGCATGTCGGTGTTGTGTTAGACTATCTACTGGGTAATTTTAATTAGTATCAGAGCGGTTTACTCTTCAAGGATTTAACTGTCTAGAGTAAGATCCGATACCGGAGCTATAGAACAATGTCTACCCAATAGGGGAATTTGAACTTGAAAGGTAAATCTCTGATTATGAGTGATGCCTATGGGAATGAGAGGGGTTTTGAGCTTAATAGGCATACTCATGCAACTTCCTCATTTCCTTCAGTGATTAGAAATGACTCTATCACTTCAGGGAGCAAATCTAAATTCTCTCGTGCATGACATGCTTGTAGAGATGTTAGACATTTAAGGTTTGAATGCCATATCTTCAAAGGTCGACAATTCATCTTAGTCACAAACCAAATAGTCAAATATATAGTGACTTAGAAAGTGGCATACACAAGGAAGAGTCCACCAAGGAAATCACAGAGAAAAAGAGAAGATTCCCACACCTTCCGAAAATGACAAATCATATGAGGGAGATTGCCCTTCTAAATGAGAAAATGAAGAAAATTCTAAGTTTGGGCAACAATAACTAAGGTAGGATTCATAAATATATCTCTTACTAATCCTCAACTCCAACTAGGAGTACACTTTTTTTTTGTTAGTCATGCAACGCATCCACCCTGTTAGTTACGCAACACACCCACACGGTTAGTCACACGATGCACCTACCCACCAGTGGGGTTAGTATGTCTCCCTAGCACTCGAACCTGAGACTTGTTGTTGAAACACCTAAGCGTTTTCAGCTGGGCTAGCAGGAGAGATACAACTAGGAGTACATCTAAGGGAGATGAAACTAGAAAAATCAAATTTCCTCCAGAACATAGTCCGGGTCCTAGGAAATTCACACCCAAAGGAGGTTGTGAATGGATAAATGACCTTAGGAGGTTATTTGAGCTTATTACTAAATTTAAGGAATTCAGTCTCATTATTGAGCACTAAATAATTAAATCTGGGGATTTTAGCCTCATAATTATACCTACGTGCAAATAAGAGGATTTTAACCTCATTAGCCATTTCTTGATAATTTGACCTTATCTCTTAATTGATTAGTATCATTAGGTAAATTGTCACCCTGCTTAGATTAACTTATCCTGCTAAATTTTGTGCTTCATCATATATGCTAATCTATGCCTTAGTCATTTATGCTTTCATAAAAAATTTATGAATGACCATATTGCATGATCATCATTGCTTTCTAAGTTCATATTTTAGATGATCATATGTTTGGTCCTTGATGCTTAATAGTATAAAAATTAATGACCATATGGTGTATGATCGCCTATGCTTAGTTAGGCATATCTTTCGTTGATCATGTCTTTGCATGCTCCATGTTTGAAATGTTCATGCATCCCTATCCTCTCTTGTTGGCATATGTTTATAGTTATATCTATGGACATTCTAAACTTCTCTCCATTAACTAAATTGGTGTATCATTATGGGGGAGAAAAAGGGTTTGTTAATTGCTAACAAAAAGGGGGAGAAAATTGAATCTATTTTTTAGGTTATCTTTTGTAGGGATATGTTGGGGATAGATGGAGCAATTGAAGATGAGTAGTGGTAGAGTTGTACATGTCTAAAGTTGTATTTTAATTATATATCATTGTAATTTTTAACATGTAATTTTGTTGTTTTTATAGGTTGGGTTTTTGTTATGTAATTAACAAAGGGGATTGTTAGTACACTTATTTGTGACATACGAATACACCTTATTTGTCAATTATGTGTGTCTATGTGTTTAGGAGTCAGTTAAGCCCAAAAAAGACGAAGACCAAAGATAGAAGAGGACAAACTACATCAAGGAAGAAGAAACAGGTAAATTAAAGGTGCCTTGGTGAGCCTAACCCCTTAGAACCAAAATAACCCAAAACCTCTAGATGACTTGGACCTCAATAGGTAAATTTTTAGTCACCTTAGAATGGCCTTAGGAGTTCCAAAAGACCATCCATTGTAAGGCTGCCTTAGAGGTTAGTGAGTTGTTGTAAACAAACTGCCTAAAACAGCGGAACTCACTATGTTGTAGATAGGTCTATAGACCCTGTAGACAGGTCAATAGATCGAAACAGGCCAAATCTGGATAGCAAGATGGCCAGTTAATTCAACCGGCCAAAACCTATGGTCGATCGGATCGATGGTCCCTTTTGACCGATCGAGAGGTCAAAGTTAGTCTTTTTCTGCTCATTTTTAGTCATTGGAATTTCAACTCTATATATATGGCTTTCGGGCTTTGGGTATTTGAGAGGGTTTTTGGTGCATTACAAGCCTAGGTGATAGCCCACTCATATCCATCGTCCTATCCACCAAATTAAAGAGCTTTTCATGTCATCTTTCATGTGTTAAACACTTTAATGAGCAATCCAAGCTCACTTAATGAAGATATGCATGAACTCTTCCATTCGTAGATATTAGACCTAACCTAATAGTTAAATCCATCGTCTAAATCCTTTAGAAGACCCTCTAGGTGAATCTCCTAATTAGAACAAGTTACTTATCAAATGTAAGAGATTCCACCATCCTCCCTAGCCCTGGTCACCTCAATTAGAGCATCATATGCAAGGCGAATGGATCGTTGGAGCTGAAGATGATCGTGGGAGCAATTGATGAGTAGATTTATGCATGGGAGAGCATTGAAGATGCAAGTCGAAGACAGCGCTAAAGCGGGGCTCATCCTGACAAGTAAGGTTGTCAAGTTAGAGTTTAGTTGCACTCTTATCTTGGATTAGGGTTGAGTGTAAGAGTTTGTGACCCAAACTCGACAGGTTTTTGTGTAGGACCTGGACTCCTATGTGGGGCCGAATCAAAGTCTTCAAGGGGAGCCACCTGATATGGGTGTGTACATGGTCCACTGACACAGGTGTATATGTGTAGGTTATTGGTTATCCTAAGAAACCATTGTTGGTCTTTTGTGTAGGATTGAAGTGTTGGGGAGAACCTCGTAAAAACTCCTAGGTTGGGTGGAACCTATAAACACCTAGGTTGAGATATGAACTTGTAAAACCTCCATTCAAGTTAAGAGGTGAACCTGTGGTAAAAACCTCTAGTTAAGGTTGAGAGGTGAACCTGATTTAAAACCTCTGTTATAGTGAATTCGGTGTACTCATGGGTTGGGTATGACAACTGGGAGTGGAGTAGGAAAACCGAATCATATACATCATCGCGTTTGTGATTAATTTGAGCAAAATTTCATTCTTGCATTTTAAGCTCAATTTTTTAATTATATGTGAATGTATTGAATGGGATGTATGCCAGACACTAGATAGCTAAATTCACACATAACATATATTTTTACTATTCTTTGTAGACTTATGCTCATCATGTTGAATCCATTATAGTATATAGTTTTTACATGGACTAGTTGCTTATTATTCTATCTTTTGTAGTTTATTTTGTGCACATAGATTAGTTGCTTAGCTTGTGGAAATGTAAGTAATCTATGTGTTTAAACCATTAGCTTAATTTGTATATAATCAGTAGATAATTTTAATTAGGTAAGAATTTATTATTGGTCTTATTCACCAGCCCCTTATAACTAATTTTTGTAGACTCATGCTCATCATGTTAAATCCATTATAATCTATAGTCTATACTCTGTAACAGACTAGTTACTTATTGCTCTATCTTTTGTAGTCTATCTTGTGCACATAGATTATTTGCTTAGCTTGTGGAAATGTAAGTAATCTATGGGCTTAGACAATTAGCCTAATTTGCATATATTCAATAGATAATTTTAATTAGGTAAGAATTTATTATTGGTCATAACCCCCCCGGATAGTAGACATAGTTCTAGTAGTTCCGCCAAGCTTTTACGCTTAGCATGTCGGTGTCGTGTTAGACTATTTGCTGCACAATTTCATGGACACATGCTTTTACTTAATTTAGAATATATATCATCAGAGTTTCAACTAGCTTCAAGTTAAGCATCTTGAATCGTTCTAAGATTTTCTCACGGTAAGATATACTTGCGACAAGCTCAAAAATTTCTTCGAGCAATTTCTTATGATTTTCACGCCTAAAATAAACTTTGTTTCGCAAAAATCATTCATTTCAAAATTCAAAAACAACAATTCATTGTTCAAGAGAAGCATTCCCATATTATTGCCAGATAATATAATATTATCAACATATATAATAATATATGGAAGTGCTTTCCAGATCGCTTTACGTATATACAATGATCTTCTTCACACATAGAGAATCCAAAAGAAGTGATAGCCTCATAGAATTTCATATACCATTGCTTATATGACTTTTTAAACCCATAAATAGATTTTAAAAGTTTGCATACCTTATTTGCCCGACCCTTATCAACATATCCTGCAAGTTGTTGTATATAAATATGTTCTTGTGAATTTTCATTCAAGAATGCCGTCTTCACATCCTTGTGGTATAATTCTAAATCTAGGTGTGCTATCATAGCCAAAATCATGCGAATTAATGTAAACCTAACCACCGGAGAGAAAATTTGTTCATAATTGAAACCTTTTACTTGCGTAAAGCCTTTTATTACTAGATGAGCTTTGTGTTTGTCAATTGAATCATATGTTTTTCTTTTGATTTTGAATACCCACTTATTTGCAATTATTGTATGGCCAACTAGAAGATCAACTAGCTTCTAGAAGAAAAGTGGCATATAAACTCATTTTTAAGTGGCAACCAAACATGGCCAGTGATATTGAAATTTCTAGAATGAACATTAAAGACACCATATCAAAGCATTGGAGATGGATATTATATGGCTTATGTATCATTAGGCATAACTGTTGAAAACTACATATATTCACCATATACATACATGTAGATTGTCATTACATATTGTATCTACATATGTATTATGTATACAAGTTTTCAATTGGCCCTTAACATGGTGAACTTGCCATTCCCCGTGGAGGCATCTCTAAGAGGATTGGCATTTGCACCCCTGCTTTGGCCAAAAATGATTTATGAATGGTGGTCAAGTTGACGGATGCTGTCGTTGGCGTCGCTGCCATCTCCACCATCAATTCCCCCGAGAACTAGGGATGAGATTGGATCTTTTGCTTTTGTTTTGGTGTGTATCTAAGGTGGTGGAATTGCAGTATGCAGGTAGGCAAGGGAATTAAAAGGAATGCATCTAGGAAGGAGTGGGAAAATGAGTGGTGGGTTAAATAAGGTCATGGTGGAGATTGTTGGGCTTCTTTTGGACCAATGGGAGGGCTTCAGGGCCTGTTTGTTTCGCTAATTACCTCAATAATTGAAAGGAAAAGTATCATTATTATGATTTTCCACCACCAAACCAAAGGCAAGAACTGTCAATCAAATGTAAAAGAATCTGTAAGCATTGCACTTCTTCATTGCATTACTAGTGTAAGAATCTGTAAGCATTGCACTTCTTCATTGCATTACAGGAAAGTCTCGAATCCAAATAGCAACACCAGTATATTTTGATGATGATTTGATATTAATGTAAAAATATCATCATTGTGATTTTTTCCGTTGATAAACCATATATGGGAATAGGCAGTTACATGCCGATGTTATCAAAAGATAGGTAGAATAATTTGTAATCATGTAAAGTAATTTTTAACCATTACACATTTCCTTTACAATACCATGGTAATTGATGAACACGGGTTAAAGGATCACGGGGCATCTCCACTCATATCCTTCTATCTACATTTTCTCTCCCCACCTACCAATTACCATAGATTATGGGAATTCTGCTACTCCCGTGTACCAATGTAGCATGTTTGTGAAAGATGTGGTAGTCCATTAAACAGGCCACACTCCCTGTAATGGACCAAAATTCAGGCCGGTCTACTCATTAGGTGGGCCAGTGTAGAAAAAAAAAAGGGGTACAAGTTCTTTTCTTTTTCTCACCGGCCATTTGTTTTGTATTGTTGTGCACATGATGAATTAATCAGCCTGAATTTTCAGCCGAAGAAGTTTTCACGGTGGATCCTGCATATGTGTGACATTGGAATGTAATCTGGTTGTAGACGGGCATGGTTCTAGCAAAAGGCTGTTAAATAAGCACACCCTGAGCAGTTGAAAATTCAGTCAACTGAGACTAGGAACCTGCATGGAAAAGTCGACTTACTGGACTGCTATGATCGTTCGATCAAATGCAAAGTAGAATCACTAAACCCCAACTTACAGTCCAAACCCAAAGAAAATATACTGTGGACCAAACTCGAAGAAAATATACTCTCTGGCCACAACGCTACCCGTTATCAGTAAACTCCAGTATGTGTGGGGACTAAAGCACCATTGTCGTCCGAATATTCACATATTAGTATCCGAGCATTGGATGATGATGCCTTTGCTAAGATCAATACCTGCTTGCAAAGAAGACCCAATGGTGTGTCGACAGATTTAGACATCACCAATAGCTGCTCGTGAAGAAGACACAATGATGCATAGTCAGATTTACACTCCAATGCAGAATCCTTCTTCAAGTCCCGGATATCTTTCTGAGGAGCTACCAAAACCAAAAACTAAAGTACAATAGCCTTCTCTAGGAAAAATTTCACCAATTGCATTTCCTCCTTGAGCCCTCTAAAGCCATTCATTTTTATCACCTTCAGATGATCAAACACAAACTCCGGAGTGTCCTCTGCCGGCAATCCCTCGCACTGGTAGTCTCTTTGAGAGGGGTCCCCAACGGATGGAAGCTTCAAATTCGCATCGAAAGCAAAGAGAGAATAAATAAGGAGCTCTAAGAGAAGATAGTATTCAAAATGAGATTTGCTAAACTGAAAAGCACAGCCTGGCCATGCATTAGGCGTGCCCCATGATCCTTTGAAGAAATCGTAGCCGTGAAGAGGTGATTGGTGTTGCAGGACTGCAAATCACTAATTGTCAATTGGGTTCTTCGGTGACCCATGGGTTTGGTTGGCATCCATGGTTCCCACGAACCCATTTTATAGCATAAACAATCTGTAACCACCATTGTTTTGCCCATGATGACAACTAAGAAAGAATAAACAATGCACATTTGTGGCCCACCTGATGAATTGTTTGGCCTGATTTTTGCACCAGGTCAATCTATAAGTAAAGCCCATCTCATTTGTGGCTAGGATGTCAGCTGAAATTCTTCAAAGAAATTAAATGGGAACTGAAATTACAGTGGGAGCATATGAAGACCTACTTGAATGAAAAGCTTCTCTAGACAAGGACACGGACAGTTTTTGAAGAAGCTATAGGTGCAGCCCAGATAGCCACGACCATACCAATCAGTCTCATCCATCAATAGCTGCAATTCTTGCAAATTGTGGAATGTAACAGGCAAATCTTCGGGTGCATATTCCTCTACTAAACCTATATACTGTGCAGATCAAAAGAAGGACTTTAGTAACATAAAAGTCACATTATTATTGTGCCATGCCTAACACACACCTCTGGACACCATACATCAGTCAGGTCCCACTATGTGGATGACATGGCCGAAGATTTCAGGTTGTTACACTCGTTAGCATTGCTCTCTGGCCAAAGATTTCAGGTTGTTACACTCATTAGCATTGCTCTCTCTCTCTCTCTCTCTCTCTCTCTCTCTCTCTCAATATTTGTTTTCTTTCCTCAATTTTTTTTTTTTAACTGCTCCAATTTTTCATACATTTGAAGCCCAACCAACAGTCCAACGGACTGATTTTCAGCGAGGCCATCTACAAGGTGGGGCCCACCAGGTGTGGATCAATATCCTACGAACACTTGCAAAGGTTTCTGTGGCACAAATCAACACTGTTAAGAATTTTATAGTAGAGTAGGAATGAACGTATACCTCAAGCGTGACATTACAGAATGTCAGAATCTTAACATGTTCAAGATGGTACAAAACAGTCATCAAATCATGCCCAAGTAGGTAATCCTCGTTACATATACCATTAAAAAGGGCATCCACCAAACTCGAAATGTTCTCGAAATACATAGCAATAAAATCACCATAGAAACAGAATGATCGGAGGTTCGGAGCAAAAATCTCAATCTCATTGGCATCCCAACAGTAAGCAACTGTCAAGCTCTTAAGTGGCAGATCCGGGGCAGAAACCTTGATATGAGTCAGATCATGACAATCCGTTAAACTCAATTCTTCCAGAAGGAGGCAATTTGAAAGCATGCTTTCAAACAGGGCATCTATAACTGTAACATGGCTTAGGTGGAGCGTTTTGAGGTAGAGGCAACCTTTGAAATTCAAAGGCGGGCTGAAATCACAGCGTCTCAACTTTAAATGAGTTATAGAATCACAACTAAAGAGGGAGTTAGGCAATTCACAAAGCTTACTTCCCTCAACAGTTTCACAGAAGTTGATATGAAGCTCTTTAACTCCTTTTGCTATTGCGAATTCGATCCATTCATCGGCATCTGACGGATCGCATGGAATGACTGAGAGCCGAAACATCTGGATCTCCTTTCCTTTGTGGAGTTGTAGATATCGGTTAACAGTAGCCACGAATTCTTCTGGAGTTTGGCCAGTCGAGAATTCAGCACCCAAATCCAGAGTAGTGGCATAAGCCCAGATGTGTTTCCACAAGTTTCTCCATCTCCTTGACAGAATGCTTGTTCTTATGATGAATTTCATCGGCATCAAGGATAGGATGGAATGAAGGATGGCATCAGGTAGTTCGCTGATTCTGTCATTTGTTTTCTCCATTGGCTTTCTTCTTCTGAAACTGATATCTATTCAATCAACGGTAAGGATTCTCCAATTAGGTCCTTCTTTCGCCCCAATTAGACAGGTGTGGATTGAATTAGTTGGGTCCAATTTGGAGGTGGGATTTTAAGATCCATTGCTGCGAAAATCCAGCTTAATCAGATTGATTTGTAAAGAAAGAAGATGTAGAAATTGAATGCTCACCAAGACCTGATTCAATCGCGCTGTGGAGATCAACAGCCCTGCTGTAACCCTGAGTTCATGGATACTGGGGTCGAAGAAGAAATGCCCTAAATCGTTGCGCACTGGTACTGACGGTTAAAGTTAGGGGTGTCAATGGGCCGGGTTAGGTCCGGGCCAAGCTCTGTACAAATCCGGATTGGGCCCATAACGAGCTACATTAGTGTAGCCCGCGCCCGGCCCAAGATGCAAATGCCTGGTCCAGCCCGAACCCGACCCAGCCGGAGCCGGCATTTCTCATGGAGAGAAAAACTATAATTTAATCTTATACTTTTTCATATATGAAAAAATTCATCAACAGGGAGATGAATTTTTGAAAAAAATTTGTATAAAATTTAAATTTTGAAAGGGGGAAAATATTTTAATTTTAATTTTAAAAATTAAAAAATATAATCGGATTGGGCCTGGCTGACGAGTTTTCAACAACTCAGTTTAAGTCCAGCCCATTTAAATACGGGCTTATAGTTTAGGCCCGAACCTGACCCACGGGCCTGATCTCTAGTCCAAACTCGGTCCAATGCGGGCATGGCCCGAATGCCTGTCGGCCCAACCCGGTCCATTGACCGCCCTAGATAAAATACACAAGAACCTTTAAATACTCTGGTGGAACATCATGGCCAATACGTAGGCAATATTTGAGTAACGAGAAATTATCGCATACCGGTTGCACAGCATGTGGGGCCACCAAGGTGTTTATGTGACTGAGTCCAAATCCTCTATTGGCTGCCAAACAAGAAATCCCTATTTGGAGCCTTTTCATTGATCTACATCACACTGCATGACATCAATGATGAGGTTGCAATGACGTGTTCAGGTTACGTGGGGAATGTGACTAGGTTGCAAACCCATGTGATGACATGGACCAACAAAACAACTCCGAATAGTGATTTCCTGTTTAGCAGCCAACAGAGGATATTCTTAGAGGATATTCTTATATGAGATCTTAATCATCCGAGAAGGTCCTCCTACCGTGAAAAACGAACCCCTCCAAAATTTGTGGATCGAACTATCAAGTGGGGCACACCATATAAAATAATGAACAACTCCCTCAAAAAGGGAGCGGTTTGGGTGGATCCCCAGTCGGTGGATCCTTAACTGTGGGGCTCACTGTGATGTATATGACTTACATCCACACCATCCATCCAGTTTGAAAGCTCATTTTAAGGCATGAATCCAAAAATGAAGCAGATCCAAATCTTAGGAGACAATACCACACGAAACAGTCTTGGTTGAATCCTCACCATTAAAAACTTTAAGGGGTCCACCGAAATGTTTATTTACATCCAACCTGTTGACACAAAGACCTGGATGAAGAGACCATACAAATATCAGGTTGATCCAAAGCTTTTGTGTCCCATTAGAAGTCTTTAATGGTCAATTGCCATTGTTTCCTGTGTTATGGTTAACCTGAGATTGGGATCCGCTTCATTTTTGGTATAGTGCCCTAAAATGAGATTTCAAAACTGATGGATGAAATGGATATAAGGAACATACATCACGGTGGACCACACGTTCATGGATCCACCCACCTCAGGGATCCACTGAAACCTCGCACCTCAAAAAGCTCGACGTTCACATGTGACCCATCTAATGGTTGGATTGGCCTGATTTTTAGGGTATCCCATTTTCGTAGTGGTACAACCTAGCTGGACTGGTGAGATGTCATACAGGCACCATGGTGACAACAGGTGCTAACTAGTGGGGTGTGAACTTTTCTCTTAAAATTCTTTTAAATGGTTTACTTCAAGTCATACTTTCTATATTGTGAGCCACAATTTAGATGGATCATGACTTATGTAGTTTACCCATTTAATTATCTAATTATCTGATTGACTATCCAATTGTTAAAGTACAGGATCACTAACAGGCGCATGTCCACTGTTTAGGGTACCGAAATTTTTTTTTTTTTTTTGTTAACCACAAATGCATTAAAGGGGGGGGAGCAGATTAAGTGTGGCCAGCCTCACCCGACATTGCCTGGCCCTAACGGCCTTGATGTATGTGTTGTACATCCACACCGTCTGTTTCACCAGCTCGTTTTAGTGGATGAGCACAAATATGAAGTAGATCCAAGATTCAGTTGGACCATACTTTAGGAAACAGTTGTTATTGATTTAACTTTTATTCGCCATCCAACCTTTTGGTAAGAACATAAAGACCTGAAAGAATGGGAAAAAATCAACTATTAGCTTGATCTAAAACTTTTGTGCCCCCAAAGAAGTTTTTAATGGTCAATTGTCACCTTTTTATCCGGTGGTGGTCTGCTAAAGATTCGAATCTGCTTTATTTTTGGGCTCATGCCCTAAAATGAACTGGAATAATGGATGGTTAATATGGATATACAAATACATGCATCAGTGTGGGCCCCATGGTCACAGCTGCACCATGTTCAGTGAGGCCAGGCTGCACCTAATCAGCTACCAAATTAAGGAGGTAGAAAAAAAAAAAATCATTTTAATGCATTTTGTGACTAGAAAAGCTCTGAGGATATAGCAGTCCAGGGACCCATACATTATGAAACAGGCTAGCTCTGTTTGCTACGAGCAATATCCTGACACAGCACCAACAGTTATGGCCACCATAATTATCGTTACAAAATGGACAGTAGTGACCCTTTACCTCTCTTTCTTTTAACTGTATCAGCCCCATAACAGCCTGTTAGGGGCCATTTTTTCTGTAACTATCGTTACGGCCTCATAATGCATAAAGGCGTAAGGTTCCTATTGTTTGCCATTACATAACCATTTTTTTAATGTTTAGCCATGTTGTCTCCAATTTATAGGGGAACTCTTTTAAGTGAAAGTTAGTAGGAGGGATTGGAGAGGTCTCACATAAACCATTAGCAAGTTTCAACTGAAGCGCTAGTGCTCAGCTATCTTAACTATATAGGCAAGAAGGCACCAATCACCCATTGGATTGTTTTGCTTAACGTCATGAGTGGCTAGGGTTTGGAGGAAGGTCTGATTCAATGTCCATCAAATGGTGGTCCACTAATCGGATGGTCCACAACCATTATTAAAGTACACAAATCAAGGGTTTGAAGGGTTTACGCCATTTCATTGAGGTGGTGAAAATAGAATATTTTTTATCTTTTGTGATTGTCCTCGCCCTTAATTCATAATCATGTCGATTAATAGCTAATATCAAACATAAAAAAGTAATTTGCGTTAACACCAATAATATCACAATCTTCCCATCTACTCATGTTAACTAAAGCATGAGTGGACATCAACACAATGAGAGACAAAAAAAAAAAATAATAATAATAATAATAATAAATCTACAATGCAGGAACAAATTTGGTAGAGTAAACCAATGCATTGTTGCAATCGGAGAGACAAAAAAATAATAATATGGAGAACATAGCAAGCTGACCATTCTTGATCTCCTTCACCTTAAGCTTGGCAAATGTGACAGGTCATCCGCTGGGCTAAGCGGATCGAAGCAAGTCCCACCAGGTTAGAGGTCATTTCCATCTCTAATGCCTGGAAGGCCGTTGGTGTGGTAGCCCTCAACAAGGCCCATTAGGATGACTTGGAAGGCCAGAATGGCCAAGAGGCTCTATGCATGGACCAGTTAGGGTTGCCAAAGTAGTTGAGCCCACCTGCAGTAAAGATCTAGGCCCCAGCTTTGAACCATAGTGGCTCATAGACATCCACCTTCAACCATTTCTCAAGGGCTTTCAGGGGTGATGCAGCCTAATGCACCCAACGTTGGGCACCTGCCATGGATTAGTACTCAACTAATTGACACTATCACTATCATCATAATTCAAATCATATAATCACAAACATTGTAATAAGGATTAGAGTGTTAGATTGAGTAGTTCTCTACTCCAGTTTGACAAAACCAAATTCCAAGATGGGGTCAACTCGCAACTGTCTAATCTTGGTTGCAGTATTTTACTCGTGGGGCCCACCACCTGATCTCCATTAGATCAGTGATACTTGAAAACTTTTTGAGTCAAAAGATAACATTGGTGATTCAGCTTTGTGCAAGAATACAAGAGTAATTTTCAAAATGTCATTAATTACTCATAGGCTACTGATTACAACCATTTATTATGGGAGGAGCATGAATTACCTCAAAAGCCCTGTTCCTCGAAAACACTTCCGGGTCGGCGGATAATCTGGTGGTGTCCCACTCATAATCATAGGGAAATTTGCCGGTATGGTTTGATGGGTCTTGACATAAATATTGAATTTCATTGTACAGGGCTTAAAAATAATCTTTGATAACCACCAATTGATATAAACATCATCTCTACAGTTGTGTTTGGTTGCAGCAAATTTCATGATATTTCATAAAAAAATTAGTAGAAATTTGGTGCAACCAAATGCACTCCAATACATGATTACTGGTAACTAAAATGAGATAAAACTCATTTTTTAAGTGTACTGACATGCCCTTAGCTGATATTGAAATTCTAACACGCAATCGAAGGATCAGAGATTGATATGATATAGCATACGTACCATTAGCATAACTATTGAAAACTATATATATATATATATATATATATATATATATATATATATATATATATATATATAGACACACACACACACACACACACACACACACACACACACACATTACATTCATATGGGCCACTTGAATCTTGCACGTGTGACATTGCCATGTACTCTGGTGTGTGGATGGGCATAATTAGAGCTGGACATCGAGCCGAACCGAGTCTAGATTGGCTCAGCTCCACTCGGTTTGGCCAGCAGCCTACCTCAGCTTGAGTTCAGCTCGGCTCTGCTTGGTTCTTGAGCCTAACTAGCCAGCTCGGCTTGGTTCGGTCAACAGCTCAGGCCAACTCGAGCTGAGTTTGAGTTCAAGCACCCAGAAATGTTCAATCGAGTGCTCGGATAGGGATGGCTGAGTGCTCGGATAGGGACAGACGACCGACCAGGGACAAGTAAGTGCTCAGACAGGGAATGATGGCCGAACAAGGACGACTGACTATTTGGATAGCGAAGGATGGCCAGAGAGAGAGAGAGAGAGAGAGAGAGAGAGAGATTTGAGATTGAGAGGGAGGGAGGGCTGGTCAGGTTGGCTAGGGCAAAAAAAAGAAAAGGGGATTTGAGAGGGAGGGGGGGCGGTCAGGTCGGCTAGGTCAAAAAAAAGGAAAGGTGATTTAGGGCGATATATATAATTTTAAATGTATATAGGTCGAGCCGAATCAAGTCGAACCGATCCGAGTTGATTTTGAGTCGAGCTTGGCTTGAAATTTTTTTGAGCTCCAAAAACCAGCACAACTAGGTCTAAACCCAGTTTCGAGCCGAGCCGAGTCAAGCTTGACGAGCCAGTTAACCGATCTAACTCGGTTCGTGTCCAACTCTAGGCATAATGCTGGCAAAAGACAGTTCAAAATCCAGTGTGTACCCTAACAAGACTAGAAAATCATCACACGTTTACAAGGTGCCTCAAAGAATAAGCACATGGGGCTTAAAAATGCTCTGTGGGGCCCACCTGGGTCTCAATGTGACATCCACTATGTCCATCAGTTACCCCAGGTCATATTCGAGCTTTAGCAAAAACAAATTGGGCAGATCCGAAACTCAAGTGGGCCAGACCAAAGGAAAAGGTGGGAACAGGAACGCTCACAATTGAAACCTTCCAGGAACTCATTGTGGTGTTTATAAGCCATCCAACCCATTCATAATATGATCTCATCATCATGAAGGTGGAAAACAAAATCCTAGCAGTTGGTGAGCCCACTCAATATATGATGAAAGAATTACCATATAGTCCGCCTTTTTTTGTTTGTCACGATATAGCCCCACTTAATCCATATTACTATCAAAGTCACCGAATTGCAAGGTTTATCATTAATGGCATTCCACATCATAGGCACGTGGGACCATCCATCAAATGGACACCCATTAATGGACCAAATCACAAAAAAAACATAGATCAGAGATCCCAGGACTAATTGGTGGTGTGGAAACAGACCTAAAAATAGTACAAGATCCAGAATTTAGAAAGAGAGGGATTACAGGATCCAAAACACTGTACAGAGTATTGTGTCTCAATGATCCAGGGTTCAATCCAAACATGGTCAGGTTTGTAACCCTCCCTCCGCACACCATTAAGAAGGACATCCACCGAGCTTGAAATATTCTCGAATGACATATGAATAAAATTCCCATAGAAATGGAATGACTGGAGGTTTGGATAAAAAAATCTCAATCTCATTGGCACCCCACCAATTGACCACTGTCAAGCTCTTAAGTGGCAAATCTGGAGCGGAAACCTTGACACGAGTCGGAGAACAACACTCCCTCAAACTCAATTCCTCCATAAGCATGCTTTCAAGCAGGGCATCTGTAACTCTAACGAGGTTTAGGTGGAGTGTTTTGAGGTAGGTGTAACTGTTGAAATTCAAAGGCAGGCAGAAATTGCAGCGACTAAAATTTAAATGGGTTATAGAATCACAACAAAAGAGGGAGTCAGGCAAGTTACAAAGCCTTCTTCTCTCAACAGGTTCGAATTTCTCATCATAAATAGTTTGACAGAAATCGATATCAAGCTCCTTAACTCTTCATGCTACTGCGAACTCGACCCATTTCTCGGCATCTGACAGATATTGTTTGCCAGGATTGAACATGAACCAAAACATCTTGATCTCCTAGCCTTTGTGGAGTTGTAGATATCGGTTGACAGTAGCCATGAATTCTTTTCGGGTTTGGCATCTTGCGAATTTGGCACCAAAGTCCAGAGCAGTGGCATCAGCCCAGATGTGTTTCCACATGTTTCTCCATCTCCTTGACAGAATGCTTCTTCTTACAATGAATTTCAAAAGCATCAAGTAGTTCACTCATTCTCTCGTTGCTTTTCTCCATGGATTTTTTGCTCTGAAACTGATGCCTCCTCACACACAGGAAGGATTCTCCATTTAGATTCTCTTACATTTCATCACTCTCAGATGAATTGAATAATCTTCAGCACAAAATCAGTAGAAATGTAATGAAATTTAACATGCAAGCTGCAATATTTAATAAAGAAAAGGAAAACATCTACAAAAGATTAAAGAAAAATTTATCATTACTAGAATATTTTGTTTAGAAGTGTTCTAATCCTTTGATAAGAGTACTTAAGTTGGCACCTATCACGATGAGGCCCACCCGATGAGTGGCTTGGATCTCCCAAGTTGACACCTGTGGTGGCTAGTACACTGCAGCAGATTATAGTTTACCCATTATTCAGTATGGAGTCTTCTAAACTCATTTCAGTGTTAGTTCCCCTGCAGGCCTCAAGTGCACCATAGTTTTGAATATTGATATATCATATCCATATCGACCTAATATATGTGATATGAGGTTGAATTGGCTCGCCTTAAGGAAAAAGACAAAAGAAAAAGAAAAAAAGAAAGAGTCGTATCTACTTGTATCGACAGATTCGGGGCTGATATGGGCTGCTGAGCTGATAAACACCTAATTTGATTTATTTTTTCCACTCAATTTTCTTTCTTTCTTTTTATTTCATTTCGACCATGGAGGATGATTAGAAAGTTACGTTAAACTGATCTAGGCCTAGTTTGGATATTGAAACAAAAGATTTGAGTGGAATTTGAAGAATAGAAGCTGAATTAGACCATTCTAGAAAATTTGGAAAAAAAGTACAGAACTTTGCTATTTCAAGTTTTTCACTTCTTTTTGTTGGATTTCAATCTAATGAACCCATTTGCAGTTGCAGAGGATCCAGACTCTAATTACCTAAGACTACATTTCTTTAACAATTCCACAACATTTAACAGATGGTGATGACTCTTTGACTGTATGCACAGCATAATTGTGTAGAAATCCAAACTGTCCAAAAATCAGTGCCCCATTTATACACTGAGAAGATGATGACACTAAACCATCAGATTTCTCCCTTCGAAATTGGACCACCCTGTTGGGGTTAGGAGCCCCACAGCGGAAGTAATCAAAGCAAGCGAGAAACACACCACAATGGCAATCAACAAGCAAATCATCACACACAAGAAGGCAATCTGATTTTTACGTGGAAAAACCCCTCACGGGTAAAAAACCACCGCACAAATCGATACAAATCAACTATGATATCAGAAGTTACGAGAGATAGAAGAAACACAACCCGGATCACAGCCCACAATAGAAATCCCAAGCTAATAAAGCTAATTCTCACATGAGAGGGACAAACATAGCCCTTTCCCTCATCCCAGAGAACTCCAAGCTTCCTCCTAGCTCTTTCTCTCACCCTAGAACCCTCTCAATCCCTTGACCCATTGGCGGCAACCCTAATCTCAGATTACATCCCCTTAAATAGGAAAAAACCGGAGTTAGAAACTCATTGCACAATACCGTGCAAGAAACCAAGTCCAAAAAGGAAACCCATCGACCGGTTGGAGCTCACCGTCGGCCAGTCGATGGCCCCTGCCAACCGGTCAGCCGATCGGTCGACAATGCCCAGAAACGTTCCAAAAACTGCTGTCTTCATCTCCACCGTGATCCGACCGGTCGGTGGCCTTCATGCATGATGATTTGAGGCCTCCAATTCCAACACACCCACCATTCCACTTTCAACCATCCAATGGATGGTTAGCATTGTTTTATCAGTGTTACTTTTTAGAATATCCTCCATCCGCAACTGGGCCCCACTAGTTGGATGGTCTGGATAGCTGTAAATGAAGGTCACATGCAAGGAGAGTGAGTCACCACCATTTTGAAAATGGTAGTGAACTATAATGAGATTCTATCCCTAATTACCTAACTCGAATGGACCCCTAATTCGCTCAATCAGATTGATTTTAAAATGGAGGGGGTTTGAGGGTTGTTTGATCAATGCCGCGAAATCTGCTCAATCAGATTGATTTGAAAAGGAAGGAAGAAGAAGAAGCTATTGAATTGCTTATAAATGCTCACCAAAACCTGATAAAATCGCGCTGCATATGATCAACGGCTGCAATGAAACCCTATGTTCATGGCCACGAAGTCGTTAGGAATGAGAAGAGGAGACTGGAGAGGGTAAAAAGCCTTAAATCATCGGGTACTGGTAATGATAAAAACACTAGAGTAAGAACACGAGAACCATCGTACTCTGGCAAAGCATGGTGGTTGATACACTGGCACTCTCAAATAATGAGAAATGCTCACATAAAATTAGTTGAATTTTCAACTAGTTGACGTGTGGGGCCACCATGATGTTTGTATGACATTTCATCCCATCCAACAGGGTCATCCCACCATGAAAATGGGACACCAAAAAATCAGTTGGAAAGCTCCACATTGACGCGGGGTGCATCTAATGTTCGGTTTGACCTGATATTTGGAACATTCCATTTTCATAATAGTACAACTTTATTGAACCAGCCAGATTTCATACAAATACCATGGTGGCCCCACATGTCAACAAGTTGTGTGTGAGCATTTCTTCTAAATAACTAATTTTAAATTGTCTCGCCTGCTAGCCCCAGCTGGAAGACGCCCAGGCATTTCAACAGTAGGTCTCAGGTTCGAGTGCTAAGGAGACAGACTAACCCTATTGGTGGGTGGGTGCATCGTGTGACTAACCAAGTGGGTGTGTTATTGAGTCCGCACTATGAGCCACAATTTATGAATTATTATTTACGGATTTTAATGATTTAATTACTTATCTGATAGGAGTAGCATCTTCTCCTTTGTTTGGCCCAAGAATGATTATGGATGGCACTTGACTTGATGGATGCTGCCGTTGGCATAGTTGCCATCTCTACCATCAATTCCATCAATTCCTTGGATGAGATTGGATATTTTGCTTGTCTTGGAGGTGTGTACCTAAGGTGGTGGAATTGTAGTATTGAAGTAGGAAAGGAAATTGAAAGGAATGTATCTAAGGACTGAGAAAAAGGGTGTGGGGATTAATAGAAGGAAGTTGAGGTGGAGACTAGTGGGCTTCTTTTGAACCAATAGGAGGGCTTTAAGGGCCTGTTTGGATGGAAGGAATCCATCGTAATGTGGTGTGGTCCATGTAAATAGGTAATGATTACGAATAACATAGTAGTTCGAAATAAAGCCGGATGTAATACCAATTCCACTCTAAGGCTTTAATTTTTTTATATGCTTGTAATGTAGACACATGTGGATATAACACGCCTAATATGTTACTTACACCGTCCATCCATTTTGCAATATTATTTTAGGGCATGACCCTAAATATTAGCTTCATTCAACACTTTTGTGGGTCACATAAGCTTTTTTATGGCAGACGTTCAATCTCAACTACTTTTGTGGTGTGGTCAATTTCCATTTTAGATGTAGCACATTTTTTCTCTCCATAAAACACTCTCGCAAAATGAATGGACAATGTGGATATAACACATACATCATGGTGGGGCCCACGAAACTATGCCACGTCAAAGCACCTCCGCCCACTACATTCATATGAATTCCTATGATTTGACAGCTTGGTGTATCTAATAGGTGACAAAGTAATAATGAAATTTTTACAATGCATTACCATGGATTCCATCCATCCAAGCGGACCCTAAAGGATTTGGGGCATTCCTACTTACATCCTTCTATCTACATTTTGTCTCTCCCGACCTACCATAAACTATGCCAATATAGCATGCCTGTGCAAGATTTGAGTAGTCCATTAAGTAGGCCACACTCCCTATATGTTATAGCCCAAAATTCAGGCTGGTCCACTCATTAGGCTAGCCACAGAGTAGGAAACAAATCGGTGGCTAAAGCAAGCTCTTTTTTTTAATTTTTTTTAATTTTTTCCACCTGATGAATCAATATCCCTGAATTTTCGGACAGAGAGTTAGCACTGTGGCCCGGTGGACGGGCCACTTGGATCCTGAACAGATGTGACATTGGCATGTAATCGGGTGTGTAGATGAGCATAATGCTGGCAAAAGGCTGTTTGAAATCCAGTGATGGGACCTATAATGACTAAAACACGTTGCATGTTTATGATGCTCAAATAATAAACAAGTGGGGCTTAAAAAAGCTCTGCAGGGCCCACCAGCAGTAGATAACTAACTCATAAGTTTGGTTTATGATCAATTATAAGTATCTTTTTTTTTATTTAAGTTACTTAATCACTTCAGTTTAATAAGTAGAAATCAAGATAAGCTACTTAAGGCATAAGTAGCTTATCTCAAGTAACTTAAGATCAAAAGACCCTGGCATGTTTATGAGGCTTGAAGAATAAGCACATGTGTGGCTTCAAAAAGCTCTTTGGGGCCAGACCGGATTTCTATGTGACACCCAATCAGTCCATCAGCTATCCCAGGTTACATTCAAGCTCAGCATAAAAATTGGGCAGGTCAAACAAGAATGCTCACAATTGAAACCTTTATATGCCATCCAAACCATGCATAATATGATGTCATCAGGATGAAGGTGAACAAAAAATATTTATCCAAGCAGTTGGGTGAGCCAAACTCAATAAATATAATGAGAGAATTACCATATACTCCCTTTTTTTTTCTGGGTCAATTTGTCACTTAATCTGCATCAAAGTTACCAAACTGCAAGGCTTTTAATCATTAATGGCATTCCACATGATGAGCAGGGGAACAAACGACGTGTCGACCATCCATCAAATGGCCACCCATGAATGGACCACATCTCAAAAACTGCAAAGATCAGATATCCTTGGACTGATTGGTGTGTGCAAACAGAGCTTACAAAGGAAGTACAAGATCCAGAATTTAGAAACAGAGAAATTAGAGGATCCAAAATACATGACTTTTTACAAGATACTTGGTTTTCATTTCTAAGGAGGGGACCCACGGTTCCATCCACAGTGTTATGCAACAGATGAATGGTCTACATTACAAACCATGGCCCAAATTCTCCTAACTGAGAACCTGGGTAAAAAAGTCTATTGACTGGATGGGTGAGGATAATGCGAACAAATGCAAAGCATTCATGTACAATCACTAAACCCAAACTTACAGACCATACTTGAAGAAAATAGCTCCATGGCAACAAAGCTATCCCTTACGGTGGTAAACTTCAGTATGCGTTGGGGCTAAACCACCATCGTCATCCGAATATTTACATACTAATATGTGAGCATCAGATGATGATGCCTTTGCTAAGATCAATAACTGCTTGCGAAGAAGACACAACGGTTGTGTGTTGACGGATTTAGACTCTGATGCAGAATCCTTCTTCATGTTGAAGACCCCCTCCTGAGGAGCTACCAAAACCAATGACTCTAGTACAATAGCCTTCTCTAGGAAAAAATTCACCAACCGCATTTCATCCTCAAGCCCTCTAAAACCATTCATTTTTATCACCTTCAGATGATCAAACACAATCTCCTGAAGGTCCTCTGCCAGCAGTCTCTCGCACTGGTAGACTCTTTGAGAGGGGTCCTCGGCGGCAGACGGAAGCTTCAAGTTCGCATTGAAAACAAAGAGAGCATAAATAAGCAGCTCTTAGGAAGAGAGTATTCAAAATAAGATTTGCTAAACTGAAAAGCACACCCTGGCCATGCATCAGGTGGGCCAAATGATGCTTTGATGAAATCAAAGCCCTGAAGAGGTTATTGGTGTTGCAGGACAACTAATCACTAATCGTCAATTGGGTTTTTCCACGACCCTTGCCATGTTTTCGGGTGGTATCTGGGTTCTCACGGACCTATTTTATAGCACAAACAATCTGTAACTGCCATTGTTTTGCCCTTGATGATAACTAAGAAAGATTAAATTATGTCCTAAGTAACTCTTGACCACTACCAAAGCGAATTTGTAACTTCCGACCATTACAATTGACAGGCATTCATTGCCATTATACCAACACCCCAGTGTGCAGATGACTAGGCACACTTGCAAAAACAATGTACATTTGTAACCCACCTGATGAATTGATTGGCTTGATTTTTTGCATCAGGTTTCTGGCTAGGATGTCAGCTGAAACTCTTCAAAGAAATTAAATGGAAACTAAATTACAGCAGGAGCATATGTAGACCTACTTCAATAAAAAGCTTCTCTAGAGAAGGACATGGACAGTTTTTGAAGAAGCTATACGTGCTGGCCAGACAGCCACCAGCATACCAATTCATCAATATCTGCAATTCTTGCAAATTGTGGAATGTGATAGACAAATCTCTGTGTCTATATTTCCCTGCTAAACCTACATACTGTGCAGATTAAAAGAAAGACTTTAGTAAAATAAAAGTCACATTATTAAAGAGTTAGGCCATGCCAGATCAAAAGAAAGACTAGTAAAATAGAAGTCACATTATTAAAGAGTCAGGCCATGCTTAACACGCACCTCTGGGCACCATACATCAGGAGGGTCCTACTATGTAGATGACCTGGCCAAAAATTTCAGACTGGTCCACTCATTAGCATTTTTTTTTTAATTTTTGAACCATGCAATGTTTCATCCATTTGAAGCCCAACTGATGGTCAAACAGACTGATTTTCAGCCAGGACATCAACAAGTGGGGCCCACCTGATGTGGATCAATATCCTAAGAACACTTGTAGAGGTTTCTGTGGCACAAATCAAAACTGTTAAGAATTTCATAGAAGAGTAGGGGATTGTTTGGATGGTAGTAAACGGTTTACAGTTTAAATGATTTACAATTTACAGTGTTTGGATAGCCTGCAAATGGTAAATGAAATCTGCCTTATAGGCTTTCATTTAAAAAAATAGAGCCATTGCCATCTCCTCATTTACTAGTAAATGAAATCTCAGCTTTTGCTAGTAAATGATTTGCCAGTAAATCATTTACTACTTGCCCCATTTACCACCATCCAAATGACCCCTAGGAATGAGCATTATACCTTAAGTGAGACATTACACAATGTCAGAATCTTGACATGTTCAAGATGGCGCATAACTGTAATCCAATCATGGTTTTGTCTGTAACCCCCCCTACATATACCATTAACAAGGACATCCACCAAGCTTGAAATGTTCTTAAAAGACATATGAATAAGATTACCATAGAAATGGAATGACTGAAGGTTGGGAGCAAAAATCTCAATCTCAGAGGCATCCCAACAGTCGACCACTGTCAAGCTCTTAAGTGGCAGATCTGGAGCAGAAATCTTGACACGATTCAGACCACGACAATCCCTGAAACTCAAATCCTCCAAAAGCGGGCAATTTGAAAGCATGCTTTCAAACAGGGCATCTGTAACTCTAACAAAACTTAGATGGAGCTTTTTGAGGTAGGTGTAACCTTTGAAATTCAATGACAAGCAGAAATCGCAGCGACTCAAATTTAAATGGGTTATAGAATCACAATTAAAGATGGAGTTAAGCAACTCATAAGGCACAGGTTTGCATGCAATAAAATATATAGTCTGACCGAAGTCGATATGTAGCTCCTTGACTCGTTTTGCTACTGCGAATTCAACCCATTTCTCAGCATCTGGCAGATTGCATGGAATGAACAAGAGCCGAAACATCTGGATCTCCTTGCCTTTGTGGAGTCGTAGATATCGGTTGACAGTAGCCACAAATTCTTCTTCGGTTTGGCCAGTTACGAATTCGGCACCAAAGTCAAGAGCAGTGGCATAAGCCCAGATGGCTTTCCATAAGTTTCTCCATCTCCTTGACAGAATGCTTGTTCTTACAATGAATTTCATTGGCATCATGGAAAGGATGTAATGAAGGACGGAATCAGGTAGTTCGCTGATTCTGTCATCGGTTTTCTCCACGACTCTCTTCCTTTGAAATTGATGCCTATTCAATCCATATGAAGGATTCTCCATTTAATTCCTCTCACTATCGCCCTAATTAGACGGTGTCGATTGAGCTAGTTCAGTCCAATTGGAGGTAGGGTTTGAGGATCCAGTGCTGCGAAAATCTGCTCAAACAGATTGATTATGAAGGAAGAAGAGGAAGAAATTGAATGCTCACCAAAACCTGATTCAATCGCTCTGTGTAGATCAATGGCCCTGACGCAACCCCGAGTTCATGGCCATGGGGTCGTAAGAAGCAAGAGGAGGAGGAAAAGCCAACCTGTATTGATGAAAGAAAAAGCATGAGACATTAATTAGGGGTGTCAACGGGCCGAGCCTGGAGACGGCCTCGGCCCGGAATTTGAACTGTTTCGGACCGCACTATTCAAAATTCTATTTTCAGGCCCGAGCCCGGCCCATTGACACCCCTGCCTTTAATACTCTGGTGGAGCATTATGGTTGATACGCACGCAATGATGAATAATGAGACTAGTTGTCCCACATATGGGGCCAGCATGCTGTTTATGTGATGTACCACCCATCCAACAAGGTTGTCTCACCATGAAATAGGAATCCAAAAGGTCGAAGATCCAACTATTGGCTAAGGCACGTTACAAAAAATTATGAACTACCACCCAAAAATCCAACATCTACCTGGGTGCATCTAATGGTTGGATCAACTTAATTTTTGGGGCATCCAATTTTCATGGTGGGAAAATCTTGTTGGACGTGCAAAATGTCATACAAGGACTATAATGGCCCCACCTCAACTAGTCGGACATGCAGCTAAGTTGTGTGAGAATTTCTCTTAAATAACTAACTTTAAATCATATTGTCCAAATTGTGAGTCACAATTAAGGGTAACAGAACGCGCCAACCCTGGTGGACCTTTAAGCATCCCACTATATCTGGGTGGGGCCCACTGTGATGTATCTGTTTATCAACATTGTCCATCCCTTTTTCAAAATGGAGTTGGATTGTGTCCCTCCTTAATAAACGCTTTGTCCTTCCTCTAGTGTCCATACCGAGTTGTGGAGGGGCCCACCGTGACGTATCTATTCATCCACTCCATTCATTCCATTTCTAAGATCTGGCCGACCACATAAGACCAAGAATGAGCAGGTCCAACGGTCAGGTCGACCACACCAAATACTAAGCTCGGGTTGCATATGGTTAGCATAATCTTAGAAATGGAATGGACAGAGTGGATAAACAAATGCATCACGGTGGGCCCCTCCACAGCTCGGCATGGAAAGCGTCCATACTGAGGAAGGACGCAATCCGACAATGCTCTAGTAGACTACACCAAGATGACTCTTGCATTTAATGCTTTGTGCATTTAAGGCAACCTAAGCTTACTATTTGGTGTGGTCCATTGGAGCATTGGATATGCCTCGTTCTTTAGCCTATCTCTTATAATGATCTTGGAAAAGAGATGGATGTCATGGATAAACAGATATATCATGGTGGGCCTCCATACAGATTTGGCCGGGTACAATCTGCTTCCACAATTTAGATGGACTGTAACTTCTGAAATTTACAGATTTAATTAGAAATTAAAATCACCAACAGGCATATTTCTGCTATTTGTGATAAAGGGCTTTTTTATTTAACCATCAAATGCATAAAGAAGAGAGAAAATAATAATCATTTTAATGCATGTTGTGGTTAGAAAACTGAGTCACCGCACATTTCCAAAATGCCAATGAGCTATTACGGGATTCTAGCCTTAAGTAACTAACAACAACGGATCCCTCTCAAACTGTCGAACTAGTTCAATTAAATAAGAACCCTGCTCGATTTGCCCTAATTCAACGGTTTGGATTGAACTAGCTCAGTCCAATTGGAGGGGTTTGACGGTTGTTTGATCCAATGCCGCGAAAATCCACTCAATCAGATTGATTCGAAAAGGAAAAAGAAGAAGCTATTGAATTTACTTTTAAATGCTCACAGAAAACCTGATTCAATTGTGCTGCGGATGATCAACAGTCCTGATGCAACCCCGTGTTAATGGGCATGGAGCTGTAAGAAGGGATAGGAGGGGAGGATAAAAAGGGTAGTGGTCTGCGTGGTGTGACATACCCCACCGACTTCGGTGGTTGTGTTTGATGTCACCAAGTTCTGTGTGCCCCACCATGATGTACATATTATATACAAACTGTTCGTCTTTTTAACGAGACCATTTTAGGGTTTGAGCCCAAAAAATAGATAGATTCAAAGCTCAATTGGGCCACATCACAAAAGAAGTAAAAATTAAACGTCTACCACAGTTTTCAGCCAGAAGTTTTGGATCAATCTAACATTAGACTTTTTCCTTCATTCAGGTCTTTTGTGACTTTATGAACATGTTGGATGGCAAATAAACATCATGGTGGCCCTAAGAAGGTTTCAACGGTGGGAATCATTGTCCCCAGTGCCTTCCATGGTGCGTCCTCATACACTTGTTGATGTCCAACTAGTTGGCATTAGTGGCCACATGACATCTCACCTGCCCTTCATCCCATCATGAAAATGGAACACCCCAAAAATCAGGTGGATCAGGCAGGGCACGCAACAAGAACAATAAGCAACCCCCAAGTAGGCCACACCACCTCAAAAAGTGGGGTGGGAAACACCGACTGGTAAAACCTTCCCAGGTCCACCGTAATGTTTATATGCCACCCAAATCATTTATGAAGTCATTCCCACTGGTATGAACTGAAAACACAAAAAAAACATTAGCCTAGTCCAAATCCTATGTGGCCCCACAAATGTTTGAATTATAGGCGTTCAATCCTCACTATTTCCTATCATGCAGCCCACTTTAGTTTTGGAATTGCCTCATTCTTTAGCTTATATCCCCTGAGCTGGTAAAATGGATGGACGGGGTGGATTTTTCACAAACATTTTACCAGCTCAGGATGAGGATAGTAGGCAATCTGCGTCCATTGGGTGAGATATCATACAAAACCAAAGTGGGCCCCAAACGCCAATTAGTTGGACATACAGCCTAGTTGTGTGTGAGCATCTCTCTTAAATAATTAACTTTAAATTTACCATCCAAATTGTGAGCCACAGTTCAGATGGATCATAACTAATGAATTTTAATGATTTAATTACCTACTTACCTGATTGGCAGGCATTAATAGATGGTCGGAATTTAAAATTATCCAGTTGTTTAAGTACAACAAACAAGTGCATTGATAACCACAGCTTAGGTTGATGCAATCAATATACCTTTCGTCTTGGAGGTGCGTATCTAGGGTGGTGTAACTGCAGCATGGAAGTAGGCTAGGGACTTTGAGGAAGGAGTTGGAAAGAGTTAGTGGGGATTAAGAGATGGAAGTTGAGGCGGAGATTGTTGGGTTTCGGGACTAATGGGAGGGCTTTAAAGGATTCCGGGTATCCCATGTGCCAATATAGTGCGCCTGTGCAAGATCCGAGCAGTCCATTAAATAGGTCACAGTCATCGGAAGTTAGGGTCCAAAATTCAGGCGAGTCTACTCATTAGGTGGGCCATGGTGTAGGCTGAGTGAAGATAACCTCTCAACGTTGAGATCCAGATATTGAATCCTAACTAAAGCAAGTTCTTTTTTTGTTCTCTCCGTTCATTTGTTTTGTACTGTTGTTGACCTGATGAGTAATCGTCAGCCAGACGGGCCACTTGAATTCTGCAAGTGTGACATTGGCATGTACTCTGGTGTGTAGATGGGCACAATGCTGGCGAAAGGCTGTCAAATAAACCGCAGCACAAGCAGTTCAAAATGGACGCCGATTAGCTACAGACGGCTTCAGTAGCTATCACGCTACTGAAGTGAGATCACTTGGTTCCGTGGGCCCCCCATGATGTATGTGTTGTGTCCATACCATCCATCCATTTGATGAGATTATTTTGTTGCATGAGGCAAAGAATGAGGCAGCTCCAAATCTAAAGCAGACCCTACCACAGAAAACAGTTGAGTATTGAAATCCTACCATTAAAAACTTCTTGGGGCCACAAGTTTTCGTTCAAGCTGATATTTGTGATATCCCTTTGTCCATATCTGTGTGAATTTATAAACAGGTTGGATCTGAAATAAACATCATGGTGGGCCCCAGGAAGGTTTCAACCGTAGGTGTCATTGTCTCCACTGTTTTCTGTAATGGGTTCACTTCAGCTTTGGATCTGTTTTATTTTTTGTTTCACTCCCTTAAATGATCCTGCATTATGGTGGGTACATAGACCTTGGTGACGTCACCTCAGTAGCAATGAGAGCGGATTAGGTGAGACCCTGGCCGCACCATGCCCTTACCGTCGGTTACCGTGGGGCCCACCTTGATGTATCTATTATGTATCCACACCGTCCATCCATTTTTACAGATAATTTTAGGGTATTACACCAAAAATAAAGCAGATCCAATTATCAGGTGGAGCATAACATAGGAAACAGTGGTGATTGACCATTAATGGGGCACAGAAGTTTTCGATGAAGCTGATATTTGTTGTTTACCTTCATCCAGGATCATGCGACTTTATCAACAAATTGGATGGTAAATAAACACTACAGAAACATGAAGGTAAGTCCGAATAAGTTTTTAATGGTAAGATGGTCAATCACCATTGTTTCTTATGGTATGGTCCACCTGATGATTTTTTTCTGCTTCATTTTTGGGATAATAACCTAAGATAATCTGGAAAAACGGATGGATATATAATACATACATCAAGGTAGGCCCCACAGTAACCCCACGGTAAGGGCTGCACCGTCTTAGGTGAGCCCGGGATCTCACCTAATCCGCTCTCAGTAGCAAGATAGCTACTGAAGCTCTGTAACTAATCGGTGTACGTTCAAAATACAGTGATGGGACCTTTAAGAAAAGCTCTGTGAGGCCCTTTGGGATCTCCATGTGACATCCACTCTGTCCATCGGTTACCCAAGGTCATATTCGAGCTTTAGCATAAAATTGGACAGATTAACCAAGGTCATATTCCCATAAAACTGGGCGGATCTTAGAACTCAAGTGGGCCACACTGAAAGAAAAAGGTGGGAACAGGAATGCTCACAATTGAAACCTTCCTGGACCCATCATAATGTTTATATGCCATCCAACCCATTCATAATATGATCTCATCAGGATGAAGGTGAAAAAAAAAAAAAAAAATCATCCAAGCAGCTGGTGGGCCCCACTCAATTTATAATTAAAGAATTACCATATAGGCTACATTTTTTTGTCAATCTTACCTCATTATTATCAAGGTTTTTTTCTGATCATTATTGGCATTCCACATCATGGGCACATGTGCGACCATCCATCGAATGGCCACCCATGAATGGACCAAATCACAAAAACTGCAATGATCAGAGATCCTCAAGACTGATTGCTGGTGAAGAGAGGAATTGCAGCATCCAAAGTACATGGCTTTGTACAATAAACTATGTTTCATTTCTGAGAAAGGGACCCATGATTTGGTAATCCAGATCATTGTTCTGTTGCATCCTGCTGCGAGTCAGCCATGGGCGAAAAATCTCTTCAACAGCAGTATCCAGGACAACTTTGAGACGGTCCATACACATGATTATGCAACAGACCAATGGTCTGCATTATTAACCATGGGCCAAAATTCTCCAAACTGAAAACCCGTGCAGAAAAGTGGATTGACTGGACTGCTATGATCATGCAAATCAAATGCAAAGCGTTCATGTAGAATCACCAAACCCCAATTTACAGACCCCAATTTACAGACCAAACTCAGAGAAAACATGCTTCATGACCACAAAGCTACCCGTAACTGTAAACTTCAGTATGCGTCGGGACTAAACCACCATCGTCGTCTGAATATTCACATATTAATATTTGAGCATCTGATGATGATGCCTTTGCCAAGATCAATAGCCACTCACTAAGAAGACCCAATGGTGTGTTGACAGATTTAGACTTTGATGCAGAATCCTTCTTCATGTTGCAGACACCTTTCCGAGGAGTTACCAAAACCAAAGATTCTAGTACAACAGCCTTCTCTAGAAAAACTTTCACCAACTGCATTTCGTTGTCAACCCCGCTAAAACCATTCATTTTTATTATCTTCAGATGATCAAACACAATCTCCAGAGGGTCCTCTGCCAGCAGTCTCTCACACTGGTAATCTCCTTGAGGGTAGTCGGTGGGAGACAGAAGCTTCAAATTCGCATCGAAAACAAAGAGACAATAAATAAGCAGCTCGAGAGAAGACAGTAATCAAAATGAGATTTGGTAAGCTGACAAGCACATCCTGGCCATGCATCAGGTGGGCCCCATGATGCTTTGATGAAATCAAAGCCCTGAAGAGGTGATCAATGTTGCAGGACTGCTAATCACTAATTGTAAATTGGGTTTCTCCATGACCCTTGCCATGTTATTTTTGGGTGGTATCCATGGGTTCCCACGGACCCATTTTATAGCATAAATAATCCGTAACCATCATTGTTTTGTCCTTGACAACAAAGGGATCATTTGAATGCCTATAAGTTGGGCTAGCTGTAAACGAATTATAGGTAAATGATTTACAGGCAGGTGCTGAAAAATAAAAAAATGCCTGTAAACAATTTACAGCTTTTAGCTGCAAATGAAATCCCTCTGAAAAGCTATGATTTCATTTACATGCAAATCATTCACAGCCTAACAGTTGTAATTTTGAACCTATTACCTATATCTGCAAATGAAAATCCCTCTACACAATTTACAGGCTATCCAAACATAGACAACTATTTACCTGTAAAAAGATCACAACTCAAAGGCCAAAGCCAAACAGGATAGGCTGTAAACGATTTACACCTGCAAATCATTTACCACTTACAAAATTCACAGGGATCCGAACGAGCCCTAAAAAAGATTAAATTACATCCTAAGTAACTCATGACCGCTACCATTGCTTATTTGTGACTCATCACCATTACAACTAGAAGGAATTCATGGCCATTATACCAACACCACAAGTGTGTAGATGACCAGAAACACATGCATGAAAATGAAGGACAACGTACATTGGTGGCCCACCTGATGAATTGATTGGCCTGATTTTTGCACCAGGTCAATCTATAAGTAAAACCTATCTCATTTATGGCTAGGATGTCAGCTGAAAATCTTCAAAGAAATTAAATGGGAACTGAAATTATAGTGGGAGCACATGTAGACCTACTTCACTGAAAAGCTTCTCTAGACGAGTACACCGACAGTTTTTGAAGAAGCCACTGGGGCTGGCCACATAGCAACCTGCATACCAATCCACCAATAGCTGCAATTCTTGCAAATTTTGGAATGTAACAGGTAAATATTCAGGTAAGAATTCCTCCGCCATCTCAACATACTGTGCAGATCAAAAGAAAGACTTTAGTCAAATAAAAGCCACATTATTAAAGAGTTGTGCCATGCCTAACACACACCTCTGATCACCATACATCAGGTGGGCCCCACTGTGTAGATGACCTGACTAAAATTTTCAGGTCGGTACTCATTAGCATTTTTCTTTTTTTCCTTTTTTTCCCCCTGAACCGTGCAATGTTTCATGCATTTGAATCCCAACGTCAAACGGACTGATTTTCAGCTACAACATCTGTTAACGACAGATTTTGGTAATATGTCCCTCCTGAGTATACGCTCTTCTCGAAGTGAGCTCCCTTCCAAACCTGAAAGTTAAAGAAAAAAAACTAAGGGTAGCCGGCACTTGGCCATTGGCCCTCCGAAGCTTAAGTTAGAGGTGATTTGATGGTAAGATGAAGTGTGAAACGTGAGCTTAGAGATTGTGTACCTTTATTGTCTATAGGACTATATATTTATAGAGATTTGGGTGATCCAGCCTGTTACGCAAGCCGTTAGGATCATTGCTGATTTTAGGAGATAATGTGCTTATCCTATTAATCCTTAAATAGGAGACGACCCAATCACTCTAGACGTCTAGCTGATTACGTCTCTTAATGGCGATCCCCTGTAGTATGGAACCATGAATAGAAGCGAGCCAAAGCTGGCCTATATGGGCTGCTGGTATTATAAGATGAAGAATGTCCTCAACAAACAAACAACCAGTGAGCAGACTTGCTCGAACGTAAGTGGCATCGCTTGCCAACTAAGAGCAGAGCTACTCGCACTCGTAGATGGTCTTGTTTAGCGACCAAGAGCAGAGCTGCTCATATAACGGGCATATATTGGTGGTCGCAGGTTTGAGGCGATATACGGGATATGAGCGAGGAGGCTCACTAGTCAGATGTTCCAATTGCGACTTTATGGAATGGTGCTCACTGGTCGCATGTCGCTTATACTTCTTCAGCGATCAACTTTATTCTATAACAGATGCCTGTTAGTGCACTTTTCTGTGGCATACTAGTGCACCTTGCTTGTCAATCACTTACGTCAGTGAGTCTAGTGTTGGTTGAGCCTAATGAAGACGAAGACCGAAGACTCAAGTGGCCCTACTGCATCAAGGAAGAAGAAACAGGTAAAAGTGATGCCTTGATGTGCCTTAACCTTGACCAAAACCCAACCCTATCACCTCTTTGATGAGCCTTGACCATATTAGGAAACCTTTAGTCATCATAGATTGGCCCTAGGTGTCCAAAACATCACCCAAAACCTTAGCCTTTGATGATGGTTGTGAATTGGATGGGTCAGCAATCAAACAGGCTGAACCCAGGCCTGTCCGATCGGTCACGACCGGTCGGACAAGCATAGTCCAGAGTCCAGTGTACTTTAGGCCCTTGGGCTGATTGGTCTTGACCGGTCGGCTGGTCTGGTCCGACCGGTCAAGACCGGTAGGACAGGCCCCTCCTTTTGACAGATTGCACTCTATCTTGCTTGGCTTTTGGCCGACCGGTCGGGACCGGTCGGGACAGGTCTGCAACTAGCCGTTTTGCCCGTTTTATGACCATTGGAGCTCATTTTCCTTATATATGGAGCTCAATTTTTTAGCATTGGAGAGAGGGTTTTGAGAGCCTATTGCCCACACATTTTGTACATCTTTTGAGGCCTCAAAGAGGTGGATATTCAAGTCATATCCCTTGTGTTTAAACACAAGTGAGAGCATTCAAATGCAAACTAGATATGACTTGATTCCTCTCTCAATTCTAGAAGTGAGACACTATACCACAGAGGCATATCTCTTGTTCAAGATCTCTAGAAGACCCTTTAGGTGAATCTCCTAGTTAGAACAAACTATATATATCCCATGTAGGAGATTCAACTATGCTCCTATCACCTTGGGCATCTCAAAGGCATCACAAGCAAGGTGATTGATCGAGTGTAGCTGAGGCATTGGCAACGCAATGGAGACACGATCGTGGGAGCAAGGGAAGCTGATTGAAGCACGGGAGAGCGGAGATCAAGCAACCCGAACCGGCGCTAAACAAGAGGCTCATCCGACAAGTAAGGTTGTCTTTATTGAGAGTCCATTTAGAGTTTGTTTGTCAAACTCGATTTAGGGACGTTAGCCGTTCCTTGGCCCGTTAGCCGGGCTTAAACTAAGTCTCCAAGGGGGAGCCTCCGACACGGGAGTGAACGTGTGTCGGGTTGAGAGTTAGCCTCTGTCCAAAACTCTGTTTGGGTTGAGAGTTAGCCCTTTGTCCAAAACTCCGGTTATGGTTGAGAGGTGAACCAGTAAAACCTCCGTGTAAAGGTTGAGAGGTGAACCTCATTTAAAACCTCCGATAGTAAATGCCGGTGTGCTCAAAGGAGTTGAGTACTTGAACCGGGAGTGGAGTAGACCCAAAGTCGAACCACTATACATGCTTGTGTTTGTGATTGTATTGAGCACATTGATATCTTAGCATTTAATGTTTAATTGTTTTATTATGAATGCTTGATAGGAATGTATGCTAGGCACTAGATAGACTCATCCACACACAAGATGTACTTTCACTAGGTATATAGACTTGAGCTCATTGATCCATTCTCATAAGTCTACATAGGTTGCATAGGTTAGGAGGTTGATTAGTTAAATCATTTATTTACATATGCATGCTTAGACTAGGATTGTTTATTGCTTAACCATATGCTAGTCTTGTGATTGGACCCACTTAGGCTTGGAAGCCGAAGTGTTCTTGCTTACTTAGTTTAATTTGTTCAATTGTGTAAGTAGGCAAAAAGAATTTCAAAAAAGGCCCTAATCACCCCTCCTATAGGTTTTGCCATAATTCTAGTTGCTCTTTAAGCTTCCGCACATACGTAAGTGTCGTGTTAGACTACCGACGTATTGTCAATGCCCCCAAGTCCTTAGCGTTGAGGAACTACGCAAAGGATTTGCCTGTATATGTAACCTCCTATTGGAGGAGAAGTCGTACATGATTGAGCCTGCATTTATGAGCGCCAGCTTTCCGTAGCTTTTCGGCTAAGAGATATGAAGCGGTGCTCGCCACGTGTCTTGAGAATTAATGCTCGTGCCCGTTCGACTGTCGTGCTAAACGAAGGGTCGCCGCTTGTTACCCAAATCCGGACGAAATGATTTCCTATAAATATCGGAGTCTGTGGAGGTTGCTTCATTTCGAAGTTCTAGTGGAGATATTAAAAAATCCTTCCTCCTTTATTCACCTCTATCCAGCGTGACTTCTCTGCAGGGTATTTCTTCTTCTTTTTTCCTCTTTTCTTCCACCTCCGATGAGGAGGCCGTTCTTTTGGGAGATGACACTCCCGATTCGTCTGAATCAAATAACGCCAGAGTGTCAGCGGCAAGGTATTCTGCCTCTGGTTATCCATCGATAATGACAAAGGAATAGCTTACAAGCTTGTGGGAAAGATACCGAATTCCTGACTTCGTCATTCTTAGACTGCCCGGAAGAGGAGAAACTGTCAATTCTCCACCGCTGGGTTGTGTCTCCATATACGAATATTTTTTTTGACTTGGTGAGCATCTCCCCCTTCATCCTTTTGTCCGGAACAGTTCTTCAAATTTACAAGATTGCCCCGGTCAACTTATTGTGAATGCCTGAAGGGTCTTGTTGAATGCTTATGTCCTCTGGAAGTAAGCGGGAAATGGAGACCTGACTGTTGATTTGTTTCTAAGGATGTACCAACTGAAAAAAGCCCCGTCCACTGAGGGTTGGTACTATCTCTGCTTCTAGCACTGGGATAACTTCACTATGGGGAATCCCACTTCAAATTATCCCTGATGGAGGAAGAAATGGTTTTACGCTTTTGGTAATTGGGAGTGTGATGTGGGATCCAACCCCAGAGGGCACAATGTCAGCCACTTCTTTTGTGAAGGTGGGTTGATTTTTACTCCTCCATTCAAAGATAACCAGGATACAATCTCTGTTACTAACTGAACTGATCTTAGTTGTATCTTCTAGGCGTTCCTATAGGGAAGAGGCACAGCTTGTGAGAGAGACTTAACGAAAAAATCATCAAGATCTACAAGCTTTCGGAGGACGCCCGGAACGTCAACGTCACCCTCTCGCTTCCTTGCCTTTCTACCGCTGGTCTTATCCCCTAAGAGGAAGCAATAGTGAATGTAGGAGACAAGAGGGAAGTGTTGGGAGTGCTGCCCCGTCTAAAGGGCGCTTCTTCGAAAAGGCAGAAGAAGACAGTGGCTGGTCCCTCCAACCTGCCTATGCGAGTAGATGAACCTACTCACGGCTCGCAACTGCACAATCCTCCCCAAGTGGAAGTGGCGGCGACCCCTCCAGCTGGGCCTCAGTGACCAGCTGGTAATTGATATAGTAGATAACTCACCAAAAGGCGATGAGGCAGGGCCAAGTCGCCCTTCGGGTGAAGAGGGTTGCGAGCCTGCTGCAGCTCGCGAGTTAGATCCTGCTCTAAAGTCAGCTCATGCTCAGGAACCCTCTGTTCGCTTCCCCAAGTGTAGGGTTGCGATGTAGTAATGAACTCGGTAAGACCGAGGTCGATCCACAGGGACTTATGTAGGAATTCACAAACACTTCCAATAACTTCTATTGAAAAGCTAACAATCAGATTTGAGAAGATTGATATAAATAGCAATTTTGAACTTAAACTGAAATAATCAATTAATAAAAGGCACTAGGGGTTCAAGGATCCACTTGTTGCAATCCATTGATGCTCAATTCGCTGTGGTTTCTCACTTTCTCAACTAGAATCGAAATTAAGATCTATCTAGTCGAATGATAGAGCAATTAAACCAAACAACCTGTCATATGTATAAACAATGTATATGATTCACTCAATGTAAGCTAGGATGAGCATGCTCAATTGCATAGGTCAGTCCCAATTCCAATAGACTAAGTCCTCAATCATAACCATCATTAAGTCTTGTACAAGACAAAGCTAGATTATGATTTGAACTTGATTCAAATCACATACACAGTCCCATACATACTACAGAAATCTAGAAAAGTAGAACTTTGGTAGGAAGTTCCCACATGAAGATCATAGTACTAGAGCGTTCTCCAATTCTCGAATCATACAGGTCTAGACTAGCACACAACAGTTAAGAACTTAAGCAATTCTCCCAAACATCCATGAGTCATCATAAGACTAAGAAAAACTACTTGGAACTTGAATTAAACTTCAAACCATTGTTCATAAACATGAAATCCAACTTTAAAACTAACTTAAATGAATTAAAACATCTTAGATTTACTACAAGCTTCACCTCTTAGCCCTAGCTAAGAGGTTTAGCCGTTCATGATCCAAGGAAGCATTGAAACAACTAAGAAAATCATAAAAATGAGAAATCAAACTAGAAGGAGTTGTGGAACTCCTGAAATCCACTTCCGCCGCCTCCCACCTTGCTCAAACCCTTCTAAGATAGCCTAGGAACGATCCCTAGGTGTCCTTTTATAGTAGGGAGGCTCCGCAGCATCAGAATCTTCTAGAAATTACGTAAGAGTACGCAATGCACAGAGAAATTTGGGGCTTATAGAACACACCTCATTACGCAGACGATCGGTCGCACGATCGGTGGCAAAAGCGTACAAAACATCCAGAGAGTTTCTGGAAAATTCGGCCTCAAATTTTTAATTGAAGGACTGGTCGCACGACCGGTCATGGACAGTCCAGTGAGATTTGCCCTATGGCCTTTCCTGTTGAGTGATCGGACCGGTCGAACGACTGGTCCTTGGCCTTGGGCGACTGGTCTTGGGTGTCTTTTCTTCCTTCTTTTCTTTTTTTCTTTGCTTCTTTCTTCCACCCTTTCACACTTGGTCCTTTGATCTTCTTTGCTTCTAAATGGCATCTTCAAGTCTTCAATTAATGCTTCCTTTCTCTCATCCCTACAATCACAAATCCATGCATTAGATTAGTCTATAACTCATGAAAACCTTGCATAATGAGTGATGAATTGGGGTTAGAATATGCACAATTAAGAGCTCAACACCCCCCCCCCAACTAGCATTTTTCTAGTCCCGAGCAAGACATGCGTGAAACCAATTCCATTCTCCAAAACCCAACTCTCCTTTAGAAACCATTCTTCTATACATCCCAAGATATACAAGTGTAAGATTCAGAAAAATTAGGTGATAGAGATTGAAACCGTAAACCCTCAAAACATAATAAGTGTCCATATGAAATTTACACTGATTGGTTGATAAATAGAAGAACTTAAACAAATTCAACGTAGTGTATATTGTGAAAGTTCATCTCATGAGTTTCCAAGATTATCTTCTTCATAGATCAACTAGACTATAGATCTCAAGGTATATAGAGCAACAACAAGCCAATGACAGGAATTTGCTTTACTGTCCTTCCGATGGCTTTCACACTACGTCCCATTTTCGACTTTAGTTATAGGTAGACCATCCCCCGGTTGGTAATAGGTAGCCCTAATCGAAAATTTCCTACCATTTTTTCATCTTTCCCAATTTCATCCTTCCTTTTCCTTTTTCTTTTAAATTAGATAGGATTTTTAAAAATCCATATCTTTCGTTATTTTCCCATGGACTAGGATGGACAAAGTACCCCGGCTTGGTTTCTCAACACCTTAAATCAAAGTCTAGCTAATCCACAAATCACATAATCGTTTCAACTCATGAAAATCGTGTAATGTGAACTAGGTGTAAAGGTGTTCAAATTTTCTATCAATCACATAACTAGGGGAATTCACATATGAAACCATTGTGCTATGAGAAGTTCAAGACTTACAACCTCATACACTTCATATCTCTTCCTCTTATGCTCATATCATCTTGAATGCATAGAAACAAAGTTTTCCAAAAGAGTTTTGTATTTTAGAAAAATCGAAATTTTTTTATATAATTGCTTGAAATGTTACAAAATGCTGGATTCATCCAAGTGATCCTACACCCCCCCAACCAAATCTTGCATTGTCCTCAATGTAAAAGATGTGCAATGAGCAAAACATGAGAGCAATTTAAAAATAAAAGGGAGTGAGGAATGATAATACCTGAGAGAGTGAAAAGTGGAATTCTTCCTCCTTCTAACAAACCTATGAAAAATAAACAAAAGCAACAAACTCCTAATCCTAACTACTCTATACCTCCATCAGACTAGGAGATCAATCGTCCTGATGCACAGGATCAGTCAGAGGTATGGACATACCTTCTGAAGGAAACTTCTCAAAGAACGGCTTTAATCGCTGACCATTCGCTTTAAAGATATTGTTGTTCCTTGGATTTAACAACTCGACGGTCCCATATGGGTAGACAGTTTGCACAATGTAGGGACCGGTCCATCAAGATCGCAATTTTTCCGAAAATAAATGTAGGCGAGAATTATACAGAAGGACTTTTTGATTAATCATGAATGTCTTACGAAGAATGTTCTTATCATTGAACACCTTCGTCTTGTCCTTGTAAATTCTCTCATTCTCATATGCTTCATTATGGATTTCTGCAAGTTCATTCAATTGTAGTTTGCGCAACGAGCTCGCCTTGTCAGAATCAAAATTCATCTTCTTAATTGCCCAATATGCCCTATGTTCCAACTCCACAGGCAAGTGACAAGCCTTCCCATAGACAAGTCTATAGGGAGACATTCTAATAGGTGTCTTAAAAGCGGTACGGTAAGCCCAAAGCCCATCGGTGAGTCGAAGCGACCAATCCTTGCAATCGTGGTTCACAGTTTTCTCCAAAATATGTTTAATCTCCCTATTGGATATCTCAGCTTGTCCACTAGTTTGTGGGTGATAGGGAGTGCTCACTTTGTGTGTTACGCCATATTTCTTCATTAATGTTTCAAATGGGCGATTACAAAAGTGAGACCCTCCATCACTTATGATGACTCGAGGTGTTCCAAACCGGTAAAGAATATTCTCTTTTAAGAAGCGAATGACCGTTTTATGGTCATTATTCCGGCAAGGGATGACCTCGACCCATTTGGATACATAGTCAACGGCAAGCACGATGTATGCGTTTCCAAAAGAAGATGAGAATGGACCCATGAAATCGATGCCCCAACAATCAAAATTTTTGATTATTAAGATGGGATTGAGTGGCATCATATTTCTACGGGAGATTCCTCCCAATTTCTGACAAGGTTCACATGTTTTGCAAAACTCATGTGTGTCTTTGAACATAGTGGGCCAATAAAACCCACATTGCAGAATTTTTACTGTGGTCTTTTTAGCTGAAAAGTGGCCACCACATGCCTGAGAATGACAGAAGGAGATGATACTCTGTTGTTCATCATCTGGCACACATCTCCTTATGATTTGATTGGGACAATACTTGAATAAGTATGGGTCATCCCATAGGAATTTTCGCACCTCAGTGAAGAACTTATCCTTTTCTTGCTTTTTCCAATGTGTAGGAATCGTACCTGTAGCAAGATAGTTAGCAATGTCCGCATACCATGGCAATTGGGAGACTTCAAAAAGTTATTCATCAGGGAACAAGTCATTGATCGCTGTCATTTCAGGGGAATCGGGGAGAACAAGTCGAGAGAGATGGTCAGCCACTACATTTTCTACTCCTTTCTTATCACATATCTCTATGTCAAATTCCTAGAGTAGAAGGATCCATCATAACAACCGTGGTTTAGCATTCTTCTTAAAGAGAAGGTACTTAAACGCGACATGGTCAGTGAATATGATGATCTTGGATCTAATCAAGTAGGACCTAAACTTGTCCAAGGCAAAAAGTACGGCTAAAAGTTCTTTTTCTGTAGTAGTGTAGTTTGCTTGGGCTGAGTTTAAGGTTCTACTTGCATAGTAGATAACACATGGCTTCTTCTCTTTTCTTTGGCCTAACACGGCCGCAATAGCATAGTCGCTTGCATCGCACATGATTTCAAAGGGAAGGCTCCAATCAGGTGATTGCATTATGGGAGCACATGTCAACATACTTTTAAGTGTGGTAAAGGCATTTTGACATTCTTCATTCCACTCGAATGAATTTTCCTTTTGAAGTAGGTTACATAAAGGACGAGAGAGTGAACTGAAGTCCTTTATGAACCTTCTATAAAATCATGCGTGTCTCAAAAAGGACTGCACATCTCGTATGCTCTTGGGTGGTGGAAGGTTAGAGATAAGATCGATTTTCGCTTTGTCCACCTCGATTCCATTTTGTGAAACGATGTGACCAAGTACTATTCCCTTTTGAACCATAAAGTGACACTTCTCCCAATTCAGTACAAGGTTCTTCTCTTCACATCTTTGCAGCACAGATTTCAAGTGCACAAGGCACTCATCAAAGCTACAACCAAATACTGAAAAATCATCCATGAAGACTTCGAGAATTGTCCCCACCATATCAGAAAATATACTCATCATACAACGCTGAAAGGTGGCAGGGGCATTACATTGTCCAAATGGCATCCGTCGATAAGCGAAAGTGCCGAATGGACAAGTGAATGTAGTCTTTTCTTGGTCTTCAAGGGCGATCTCTATTTTGTTGTACCCTGAATAGGCATCAAGGAAGCAAAAATGGGAATGACCTGCCAACCTTTCTAAAATTTGATCAACAAACGGTAGGGGGAAGTGGTCTTTCCTCGTGACAGTGTTTAACTTCCTGTAGTCAATGCACATTCGCCAACCAGTAGTGACTCTGGTTGGTACGAGTTCATTATTGGCATTGGCTATGATGGTTATTCCGGATTTTCTAGGCACCACTTGAGTTGGGCTCACCCATTGACTATCGAATATTGGGTAGATAATACCCACATCCAATAGTTTCACCACTTCGGCCTTAACCACATCCTTCATGTTTGGATTGAATCGTCTTTATGGCTGCCTAGATGTCTTCGCATTCTCCTCAAGGTGTATGCGATGAGTACAAATCAGTGGGTCTATGCCTTTGAGATCCGCAAGTTGACCACCCAATGGCACTCTTGTGTTCTAATAGAGTGGCAATCAGCCTACTCTCTTGTTCCTCATCCAAGTGGGAAGAAATCACCACCGGATATGTCTCATCTCGACCTAAATAGACATATTTCAGCTCACTTGGTAATGGTTTTAGGTCGAGTGTTGGTGCCTTGATATTGGATGGAAGGGGCTTGTTCTCATTTACGGGTGAAGGCTCAAATAGGGCCCTCCATCTTTTGTTATCAAGTACCGGCACCACATCTAACATGAATCCATCTCTCGTATTGTGTTATCATTTATCTCATGAGAGTGGGCCACACATGCCTCCAAAGGATCGGAATATAAGGACAAGGGGAATGTATCTTCCACGAATGATTCAATCATATTTATCTCGTGGATGTCATCATCAACCTCCCGTGGTTGTTTGTATAAATCAAATATATTAAGCTCAATAGTCATATTTTCAAAGGACATTTGTACAAGCCCGTTTCTACAATTGATAATTGCATTTGAAGTAGCTAGAAAATGACGGCCAAGTATAACAGGAATTTGAGCACCGGTACCTATCACAGGATGTGTGTCCAAGACGATAAAGTCTACTGGGTAGTAGAATTTATCTACTTGGACTAAATCCTCAATCACTCCTCTCGATATACGAATAGATCTATCAGCAAGTTGGAGTGTAGTTTTAGTGGGTTTCAATTCACCTAACCCAAGTTGTTCATAAACCGAGTATGGAATGAGGTTCACGCTTGCCCCCAAATCAAGTAAGGCATGTTTAATCTAGTAGTCTCCTATGATGCATGAGATGGTTGGACTCCCCGGATCCTTGTATTTTTGGGGCACCTCTTGTTTGATGATAGCGCTTAAATTCTCAGTCAAAAGTACTTTGTTATGAACATTGTGTTTCTTTTTTATCGTACACAATTCCTTTAGAAATTTGGCATTGGATGGTATTTTTTTTATGACATCCAACAATGGGATGTCGATCTTCACTTGCTTGAAAACTTCTAATATTTCCAGATTTTTGTCTAAAGGTTTGGGTGAAATCAACCTTTGGGGAAACGGGGCAACCGGCTTGTATTGCCTTTCTGGTTCTTTCTCTTGTGGAGTGTTGTTTAAGCTATCATCCTCTTTGGAATTTTTCGGATCCTTAGGCTTTGGGGCCTTCGTCGGATTAGATTTGTCAATTACTTTCCCACTTCTCAACGTGGTGATAGCTTGAACATGCTCCGTATGTTAGGGAGGATGAGCTTGCATCTTTTATCTCAAATTGGGTTCTTGGTTTAAGAAGAGGTTGGGCAGGAAGTGTGCCTTTCTCCCTAACACTGAGGTGAGATTCAACCCTAGCCATTGAGGTTTTCAATTCATTGATTGCTTGAGTTGAATTTTAATTGAATTTCAATTACTCTTGCATGAACCCATCTATTTTCAGAGAATTAGTCTTGTTATACTCAGCTTGAACCGATACAAATGCACCCAACATCTCCTCTAACGTAACTTTTGGTGTAATCACTAGAGATTAACCTAGTATAGGTTGAGCTTGAGGGATATTGGTTGCATTCGCAGTGGGTTCATTCCTCCAACTGAAGTTGGAATGGTTCTTCCAATTAGCATTAAACGTGTTTGAGTTTGGAGCACCTAAATTGTCGTTGATAACTGTTTATGGCATTTGATTGTTCTTATAAGATGTCCTGAACCGCTGAAATTGTGGGACAATCTTGTGTTATATGTTGATTTTTGGTACAAATTCTACAAACAATTTCAACTTCATTGGAGTTGATCGTCTCTCCTTTCTTTAATTCCATGGCCTCGACTTTTCTTGTGAGGCTAGCCACACGTGCACTTATACTATCCTCTTCCGATAGGACATAAATTCCTCCTTTCTCCCTTTGTTGGCTAGTCTTGGAATTTGCTGGTTTAGATGTATCCTAAGACTGTGCATTCTCAGCCACTTCCTCCAAATAGTCCCATGCTTCATCGGCTTCCTTATTCATGACTCCCCATTACACATCATCTCTACGAATTGGCGCATGGGTGAAGTCAGTCCGTCATATAAAAAGCTTATAACCCGCCAAATTTCATAGCCATGATGTGGGCATGCATTTAACAAGTCCTTAAACCTCTCCCAACATTGGAAGAAGGTCTCGTCTTCCTTTTGGGCAAAGTTCATGATAAGGCGCCTTAACATGTTCGTTTTGTGAGTAGGGAAGAATTTTTTAATGAATTCCCTATGCATATCAGTCCATGCACCAATTGATCTTGGCCTTAATGCATGAAGCCAACCTTTAGCTTTATCTTTAAGGGTAAAAGGAAATAATTTAAGTCTTACCACATCATCAGTAACATTCGCAAAGTGCATGGTGGTTATTACCTCATCAAACTCCTTAAGGTGTTGATAGGCACTTTCACTGTCTAATCTATGAAATTTTGGGAGGAGTTGGATCACTCCCGATTTCAAATCTACATTCCCTGCATTTTGTGGAAAGATTATGCATGAGGGAGTGCTTGCTCTTGCTGGTTGCAAGTAATCACGTAATGTTCTTGGTCGGGAAACATTCTTAACCACATTCTCTCCCGTTTCGGTTTGGTTTTGGCCCAGATTAGGATTGGCCATCGGATTAGGTTGATTTACAGCCATATTTTCAGACAAAATTGGAGAAGTTAGATGTCTCCTAGCATGTGGTTCTCTGTCAATTCCTTCTACTATTCCCCATTCACTAATGAGTCGGTTATTGGAATCCCGAGCCCAATGTGGCATGCAAAACCAAAAAGAATGAAACAAAAAGGAAAGAAGAATTCTTCCTTCCTTTCTTTACTCTTCTCTAAGACTGAAGCACAAGGTGTCTTGCAATGGCTAGGCTAGAAGCAAGGATAGAGACCGATTTCTCCTGGTCAATAGGGGTTCAGAGAACTCCCCACCCACTCTTTGAATCTTTTGAGAAAAATGCAGAAAAAGAAGAAAGAGGAGTAGAGGTGAGAAGAGAAATATCTGAGCATAGGGTGATCCAAGACAGCAGAGCCGACCAATAGGAATCCAGGTGGCATAAGGCCTACCTTTCAGAGATCCAAAAAGGAGTCTCCACCCACTCTACAAGAGATGAATATGATAGGAATGACTAGGAGAAGAAGAAGAGTAAGGTTTAGAAAGATAGAATCTGATTTAGCACTTGAGGTTCTTATGTCTTCTTCAGCTTCCTAGAAATCCCTGAAAAAGAAAACAAATCAAACAAAATAAACTAAGTTAGTACTATTTCTAAAAATCCTAAATAGACACTATTTTCAGAAATTTTATGAAAAATCGTCAAAGTCCCCGACAGCGGCGCCAAAAACTTGTTTGCTTCCCCAAGAGTAGGGTTGCGATGTAGTAATAAACTCGATAAGACCGAGGTCGATCCACAGGGACTTATGTAGGAATTCACAAACACTTCCAATAGCTTCTATTGAAAAGCTAACAATAAGATTGAAGAAGATTGATATAAATAGCAATTTTGAACTTAAATTGAAATAATCAATTAATAAAAGGCACTAGGGGTTCAAGGTTCCACTTGTAGCAATCCTTGATGCTCAATTCGCTGTGGTTTCTCACTTTCTCAACTAGAATCGAAATTAAGATCTATCTAGTCGGATGATAGAGCAGTTAAACTAAACAACCTGTCATATGTATAAACAATGTATATGATTCACTCAATGCAAGCTAGGATGAGCATGCTCAATTGCATAGGTCAGTCCCAATTCCAATAGACTAAGTCCTCAATCATAACTATCATTAAGTCCTGTTACAAGACAAAGCTAGATTATGATTTGAACTTGATTCAAATCACATACACAGTCCCATACATACTACAGAAATCTAGAAAAGTAGAACTTTGGTAGGAAGTTCCCACATGAAGATCATAGTACTAAAACGTACTTCAATTCCTCGATCATATAGGTCTAGACTAGCACACAACAATTAAGAACTCAAGCAATTCTCCCAAACATCCATGAGTAATCATAAGACTAAGAAAAACTACTTGGAACTTGAATTAAACTTCAAACCATTGTTCATAAACATGAAATCCAACTTTAAAACCAACTTAAACGAATTGAAACATCTTAGATTCACTACAAGCTTCACCTCTTAGCCCTAGTTAAGAGGTTTAGCCGTTCATGATCCAAGGAAGCATGAAACAACTAAGAAAAACATAAAAATGAGAAAGCAAAGTAGAAGGAGTTGTGGAACTCCGAAATCCACTTCTGCTGCCTCTCACCTTACTCAAACCCTTCTAAGATACCCTAGGAACGATCCCTAGGTGTCCTTTTATAGTAGGGAGGCTCCGCAGCATCAGAATCTTCCAGAAATTGCGTAAGAGTATGCAGTGCGCAGAGAAATTCAGGTCTTATAGAACACACCTCATTACGCAGACGACCGATCTGAGCTCCTGGACGACCGGTCGCAAAAGCGTAAAAAACGTCCAGAGAGTTTCTGGAAAATTCAGCCTCAGATTTTTAATTGAAGGACTGGTCGCACGACCAGTCTAAGCCATGGATGACCCGTCGCACGACCGGTCGTGGACAGTCTAGTGAGATTTGCCCTGTGGCCTTTCTTATTGAGTGATCGGACCGGTCGAACAACCGGTCCTGGGCCTTGGACGACCGGTCGCACGACCGGTCTTGGGTGTCTTTTCTTCCTTCTTTTCTTCTTTTCTTTGCTTCTTTCTTCCACCCTTTTACACTTGGTCCTTTGATCTTCTTTGCTTCTAAATGGCATCTTTAAGTCTTCAATTGATGCTTCCTTTCTCTCATCCCTATAATCACAAATCCATGCATTAGATTAGTCTATAACTCATGAAAACCTTGCATAATGAGTGATGAATTGGGGTTAGAATATGCACAATTAAGAGCTCAACACCCTCTGCTGCTTGCGAGGTAAGCACTTCTGAAATGGTTGTAGCCTAGCCTTCTGGGACTGGAGTCTACTCCATTTCGGCTCACTTGCATCCGATATGCAAGTTTATTTTTGAAAACATTACCCCCGGCTCTTTCGGGGCTCTCCCGGAGCCCAGTCCAGAGAGTCTCTCCATAGATATCGGAGTGAGGCTAATCCAGGTAAGCACGTTGTCGTTTCCGTTGGTGTTTTTCGAAGAATTTATACTTTTAATGATGGTTTCCTTTATTCTCGAGCAGGGTCTGGATCTCACTCTATGGACGAGACGCGACATCGATGCTGCTCGCCGCATTATCGATGAAGGAGAGGCAAAGAGACTGGCGATGAAAGGTGAGATCCGGGGGAGGGATCGTTTAATAAAGTCCCACGAGGCTCTGATCGTCAATCTGAATGAGGAGAAGAAGATCCTCATTGGCAAGATCCAGGCACTGACTGAACGGTATCAGTCACTGAATCTTAATTTTGCGGGACTTTCAGAGATGAAGAAGAAGACTAAGAAGGAGAGAGAGATCTTTCATCAGGATAAGGTCTCTCTTGAAGAGCAGCTTGGGGAATGCAAAACGCGCCTCAAGAAAGCCGTTGAAGGCTTAGAGAAGGAGAAGAAGACCCTTGCCCAGCTGAAGGATGACTCAATTCACTGGGATAAAGAGAGGACAACCTATGTCAAAATGGTATCCGAGGAAGGCCCTCATGCAATTCTGGAGTTTCGGACTTCACAACTCTACGAAGATGAACGGTATGAAGCTTACGTCGCTGGTCGCGATTTCATAGTCAGAGTTATGCAAAGAATTTCTCCATCATTCAACATGGAGGAATTTGATACGGTTGCTTCCATTGTCGCCGCTGAAGAAAGAGCAGAGGTCGAAAATGAAGTCATGGAGGCTACTGAAGCTGCGAGAGTCCTTGAGGCAGGTCCTGAGGCAGAAAGCCGAGAAACTCCTCCAGACGACGAATAAGCGACTACTAGCTGCTGCTTCTCCTTTTCCTTCTCTTTTTGAAACAGATGTATCTTCCCCTTTTGTAATGCAAGTGATTATTTGAATGAAAAGATGTTCTGTTATCTCTTCTTTGATTTACGGGAATGAATTCATAATCGTTGGATGCTTCACTCGACTCATGAAAATGAATCGGGCTTAATTAGGGAGGTGTTAGGGACCGTGTCCGCTTGGAGATAGGCTAACCTATCAATTGAGTCTTTGGCTCTACTGATAGTAGAAGACTTCTTCTAAACTTCCATGAGTCATCATAAGATTAAGAAAAATTAACTTAAACTTTATTTAAACTTAAGAAAATCATTGTTCAACATTAAAAATCAATTCATGAAACCCTTAAACGAATTAAAACATCTTAGATCAACTACAAGCTTTACCTCTTAGCCCTAGCTAAGAGGTTTAGCCAATCATGCTAAAAGAAAATATGAAAGCTAATAAAAACATGAAAACTAGAAAAAAAAGTAGAAAGAGGGAGTTGTGGAACTCCAAATTTGTCCTTCCTCGCCTCCCATTGCAATAAATCTCTTCTAGAATGCCTTAGGAATGACGTAGAGGTCTCCTTTTATAGCCAAAATTCGCCACCGACCTGGAAACTTTTGAAATTGCCTAACTCCTTAGACAAGTTCGATTGATCGGAGCTCCCTCCGATTGATCAGAATGTAGTCTTCGATTGATCGTAGAATGGCCGATTGATTGTTAAAGAGTCCAAAGAGTTGCTATTTTTCACTACTATGTCCGATTGATCAGAAACCTCCTTTCGATTGATCGGAGATGTGCCGATTTATCGAAAATATGTCCAGAGAGTTTATTCAAAATTCAGTTTTTCTGGTATGTCCGATGGATGGTCCGATCGATCGGAGACCCATCGGAATCTCCTTCGATTGATCAAAGACCCATCGACGATCCATTGGAATTTATTGTTTCTTCATTTTTTTTTCTGCTTTCTCTTCGGACTTTCTTTGCTTGATTTCTTCCTCTCCTTCTTCCTTTCCTTGGCTCTTCAATGACCCTTTCAAGTGTCCTTTATCATCCAAATGGTGATGCCTCTCTCCTATTCCTATAATCACAAAACCATCCATTAGATAGATCTTTAAACTTATAAATCGTGCATAGTTAGTGATGAAATGGGGTTAGAATATACACATTTAAGAACTCAACACTATGGTTGAGATGAAGCCCCTAATTGGACTAATCCTTATCTAAACATTGTTGATTTCACTCAATTTTAGATTTTATTTAAATATTTCTTTCTCTTATGTGCTTTATTAGAAATTTTTAAATTTCTCTCATCTATGAGCTTGACCATAGTCTAGATGTGAGTGATGTTTGGAATTTTATACTAGGTATGCTTGTGTCTGACCATGAACAAGTTTACCTATAGAGAAGAAATATGATTTACATCTCCCATGCCTGACCATGGATGGGATGATGTATTTCATTGAGATTTTTCCTAATTTCATTATTTGTGATTCTTGACCAAGACAACAGATGATGGATGTTGATTCTAATGGTTTGATTGATCCATAATGTTTGTATTTACATGATCATTGTGGTGCATACATTAGGGACAATTATTGTTAAGGGAAAACTCACTTGAGCTTTTAGGGAATATACATCTTGTATGCCTAAACAAGGATACATGTTGTGCTTTATTTGAATTTTACATATCAATCTGAATGTGGGTGAATAAACAAGTAAAACAGGAGTTAGGATAATTAGGGGTGGATTCAAAAGTCCTAGTGCCTTTTCTCTGAGTGAATTTCTCTCATTGTTCTTAGTTATTTCTTCTATTTTTTTTCCATTATTTCAGTTTAAATATCTCATCTATTTGTTGGATTAGTTAAGTAAACTCCTAACATTCGATTTGTGCAACCAATCCTCGTGGGATCGACCTCGTAATACGGGCCGTGTCTACATTCGATTCGTATACTTGCGAGTTTAATTTTATTTAAATTAATCTATTAATTAGGTTAGTGTAAATTAACATCAAGTTTTTGGTGCTGCTGCCGGGGATTGTTTTAGTCCAAATTGAATTTAGGATTTTCACTTATCATAATTCGTAGTTTTAGGACTTTTTACATAAATTTGAATTTTTTTTAGGAAACTTATTTTTGTTTTTTGTCTTTTACAGGAATTGGGGAAGAAAGTTGGAAGAAGAAGATCTTCACAAGTGAATAAGGAGCTACCAAGTCATCAGAAATCAACAATCTCTTTTACCGGGTTCTTTCCTCTAATTTTGCTTACATAGTTTTATTTTGTTCGTGCATACTAGTTTCATCTTGCATTTAGAAATTCTTAATTTTTGTTTCTAGTTTATTCATCTTAGGTTGCATCTTAGCCTAGTGTTCGCTTCCCCAAGTGTAGGGTTGCGATGTAGTAATAAACTTGGTAAGACCGAGGTCGATCCACAGGGACTATGTAGGATCTCACAAATTCATCCACAAGTGTCTATTTACGTCTACTAATCAGATTTTGTATGAAGTTGATGTGAATAAAAAAGTTGAATTAAATCAAAGTAATTAATAAGAAGGCACTAGGGATTCAGAGGATCCACTTGTAGCAATCTTTGATGTTCAATCCGCTGTGGTTTCTTATTCTCTCAACTAGAGTCGACATTCAAGTCCATCTAGTCGGATGATAGAGCTGTTAAACCAAACAGTCTGTAATATGTAAGTTCTGTGCATAAGATTCACTCAAAGTAGGCTGAGCTGAGCATGCTCAATTGCATAGGTCATTCCCCTTTTCTATAGGTCCGGATCTCAATCATAACCATCCTCAAGTCCTCTCACAAGACAAGGCTAGATCAGGATTTGAACTGGATTCAAATCACATGCACAGTCATTACATATTCCAGAAAATCAACAAAAATAGAACTTTGGCATGAAGTCCCTTTATGAAGAGCTTAGTACTAGAGCGCACTCCGATTCCTCGGATCATACAGGTCTAGACCGTTACAAACGAAATAAGAAGATAAGTAATTCATCCAAACATCCATGAGTCATCACAAGACTAAGAAAAATTACTTAAAAGCTTGTATAAACTTCAAACCTTAGTTCATAATCATGAATCCCAAACTGAAAACCACTTAACTACGAATCAAAACATCTTGGATTCACTACAAGCTTCACCTCTTAGCCCTAGCTAAGAGGTTTAGCTGCTCATGATCCAAGGAAACATGAATCAACTACAAAAAGCATGAAAACAGCAAAGCAAACCAAAAGGAGTTGTGAAACTCCAATCTCCACTTCCACAGTCTCCAACCTCGCTTGAACCCTTCTAGGATACCTTAGGAACGATCCCTATGTGTCCTTTTATAGTCTGGATGCTCCACAACTTCGGAAGAATCGAGAAAGTGCGTAACACTTACGCAGCGCAGAGAAATTCGGGCTGAAATTAGAAATTTCTAAATCTTCACGCACAACCGACCGGTCACGACCGGTTGGCCTCAATAAACAATCACTCCAGCAAGCATGCCCGACCGGTCAAGACCGGTCGGGCCTATTTATCTTCAGTCCAGCAATGATGTCCGACCGGTCTTGACCGGTCGGACGTTTTTCTTCTCATACCAGCAACCATGGCCGGCCGGTCATGACCAGTCGGCCTTATATAATGTTCCCCCAGCAACTGTGTCCGACCGGTCATGACCCGTCGGACATCTTCAGTAGTCCCCCAATGTACATGGCTGACCGGTCAAGACCGGTCAGCAGTCTTCATGCTTCTTCATTTCTTCCTTTTCTTTCTTTCCTTGCTTCTTTCTTTTGCTTTCTCTCTTCTTTTCTTCTTTGGTCCTCATGTAATGTCCATTGCTTTCCTGCATTGCAATAACTCGGTTTATGCTAGGACGTAGATCTCTAAACATAGAACTAGCACTTTTTTATCCTGAAATAAAAAGAATCTTTCGAAGAAGGTTTAGAAACAGTTTGTTTGAAATGGGAGATGAGAATGGAACTAAGACTCTTAGGGATTATTCTGCTCCTGTCCAGTTTAATGCACCTTCATGTATAGTGCTGCCAGCCACAACGACAGCACACTTTGAACTTAAACCAGGAGTCATACAATTGTTACCCTCCTTCTACAGTTTAGATAAAGAGGATCCATATCATCATATGAAAGAATTCCTAAATATTTTCTCCACATTTAGGTTCTAAAACTTTTCAGATGATTCGATTCGCTTGCGTCTTTTCCCCTTCTCTTTGAAGGATAAAGCGAAAGCATGGTTGAACTCTCTAGAAGTAGGGTTTATCGCTACATGGGATTAACTATCTAAGAAGTTCTTAAATAAGTTCTTCCCCATTCACAAAACTAATGCTCTCCGTCGAGAAATCACTAACTTTACACAAAAAGAGGATGAGCATTTTCATGAATGTTGGGAAAGGTGGAAGGACTTACTTCTCAAATTTCCTCACCATGGTTTTGCGAAGTGGCAACAGGTTCAATATTTTTATGACGGTTTGACACCCCAAAATCGCTGTATGGTAGATGCCACTAGTGGAGGATCATTCATGACCAAAAGTGTGTCGAAGCGTGGAACTTCTTCGAAACTTTATGCGAAAACTCCCAGCAATGGGACTATTCAAATAGAGGTGAAAGAAATGCCCAACCACGAAAGAAAGAAGGCATGTATGAAATAGGAATCACGCCAGATTTGTATGCCAAGATTGATAGTTTGACATAGAAAATTGATGCACTCATGATAAATATTGGACCCCCAAGAAGAACTCAAACTGAGTCTTGTGCCATATCTTCCAGTCCCACTCATCCTACACAGTCTTGTCCATCTAGTGCATCATTTTCAGAATTTCTTTCTGAATAAGTTCATGCTATGAAAACTTTTCGAAAACCTAGGAATGATCCTTACTCTGATACTTACAACCCAAGGTGGGCCAAACATCCAAATTTTTCATGGACAAAAGGACCACATCAGGGAGGACCATCTGGGAATCCTCCTATGCAGTCTCATCCTCAAGGTGTCAATCAACAAATTCAACAGTTTCCACAAGTACCAACAATTTCCCACCCAACTACGAAAACCATCTCATGAGGATACCTGTTCACTTGCCTCAAGTGCAAGGCTGCGATATAGTACTAATCTCGGTAAGACCGAGGTCGATCCACAGGGAAAGAGGTAAAATCAACTCTAATAACTTGAATCTAAGAAGATTTTAGAAAAATAATTTTTAAAAACTAAATAGGAAATTTGAGATTTGGGAAAAACTAGAGCATCAAGGATTCACTTGTAGCGGTCTAATGCCATACATTCATCCAAGCACAACACAATTAGAATCAAAGTTCTATCTCTCATCTAATTGGAGGATATAAAATTCAAGTACAAATAGTCCCACTTAAATCTGGAAATCAGATTTCTAGTTCTAATGAAGCACATAGAACTCAAACTTGTAGCCTTCAAAGTAACAGCCATGCCAAGAGACTATGGCATGATCTGAGGTTATTAAAATTTGAATCTAAACAAACTCATTATAGCAATCTTAGAGAATTGCAAGGAACTCATATCCGGAGTACATACTCTCATAATTCATCTAAAAATTCAAGCTTTATTCAAACTAGAAGTTCAAAATTCAAAATTAAGAAATGGGTACTTACATAAAAAAATTAAAGCATTGAAACCAACTACAAATTTTACCTCTAGCTCTAGTTAAGAGGTTAACTAAGAAAAAGCATATTAAACTAGAACTAAGAAAAGGAAGAAAAACTAGCTGTAGGAGGTTAGGTAACCTTCTAAGACTTGAACTCCTTGTTTCCTACGTCCTTAACTGCTTTGGAATAGAAGAGAGCACCTCCTTTTATAATACAACAAGAGTACCGTAACATAATAGATTTTGTTTCCCTTCGTACTACTTAACCAATAATCGGATTGCCTTCAAATTTGATTTGTAGCTTCCCTGGAACATGATCTTCCTCATAAATGGTTTAGATTTTAAGATTATCTTCTGAATGGGCCCACCAATTAGATCAACGACTACCTCTCAAAATCGCGCAATTCGGGTACCTCCAGAACCAGTCATCTTACTTTCAATGCTACGAAGTGTACAAAGGTCGGATTGATCTCAAATTTGGAACATTAGTAGAAACCTTCCTCTTTTAGATGATAGACGGATTACATTTTCCAAATCAATTCCAAAATTGGGTGCAAAAATTAGAACACTTAGGCCTTTTATAAGACCTACGCAGTTGGAATCTTTCTGGATAGTCCATCTTTTTTCAACTGCTATGATCAAACCACACATCTTTTTGACCTAAAACTTTGTGGTTATTCATATATAGATGTATTCTAGAATATGATCATATTATATTTTTTATATCATCAATGATGGGCCACCTGGACCATTCCAGTGTTGAGCAGCGGAATTAGAAAACTTTCTTGACAGTTCTTATTGTTTTTACCGCCATGGTCAATCCGTAACTCCGATCGTCACGAAACGACATAAGTTTTTTCGACGTTGACCTAATCTTCAATATGGATGGTTTAGATTTAAAATAATCATCAAGATGGGCCCTACAAACAGGGCCAAAAATCTAAAAAGGGACTGTCTTGCAGTTTGAAATTCGCAATTAGAAGTGCATGGCCAACCGGTCGGGCGACCGGTCGTCAACCCACTTATTTGGTCCAGTGAGTTCTCATGGAAATTCTTCAAAGCTCAGAAATATACGACTAGTCGTTAGTAGTGGCCGACCGGTCGGGTGACTGGTCGGATAGTGTAATTTCTGCACTTCTTTCCTTCTCTTCTTTCTTCATCTATTTCCTCCACCTCTTTAGCCTTTGTTTCTTTGTTCTTCAAGGTGGTTAGCAAGTGTATTTTAAGCATCAATTCACACAATCACTCTCTCATTCCTACAAACACATAACCATGCATTAGATAGATATTTAAACATAGAAACCATGCAATATATGTGATGAATTGGGGCTAGAATATGTAATATTCATGGCTCAACAATAACCTCAATCTCTTTATGCAGAACTCCCTTCAATTTCAAAAAGACCCCCAACAAAATTTTCAAGCTAATCAGCAAAGCTTACATGCAAACGCACAATCTATTGCTAAGCTAGAAGTCCAGATGGGTCAACTTGCTGCTGCATTGAGTGAGAGTGAAAAGGGAAAGTTCCCTAGCCAACCCGTGGTGAATCCAAAGGGACAGTATGAGGTTGGCACTAGTTCAAACAATGAACAATATCATGAACAAGCCAAATCAATTACTACCCTTAGACCTAGTAAACATGTTGATAATAAAGTGGAGATGCCTAGAGAAGAATTGAACGCCGACGTGAAAGAACATGAGGAAAATAAGAAGGATGCTAGTCCATCCTATGTGCCCAAAGCCCCGTTTCCTCAACGTTTAGCCCCATTTAAGAAAGGAAACAATTTTGATGAAATAATGAACATGTTTAAGAAAGTTCAAATCAATATTCCATTACTTGATGACATCAAGCAAGTCCCTACTTACGCCAAGTTTCTTAAAGATCTATGCACTCAAAAGCGTAAGATGAATGTTCGTAAGAAGGTCTTTCTCACTGAACAACTGAGCTCCATTATTCAACACAACACCCACCTAAGTTTAAGGATCCAAGAGCCCCCACCATTTCATGCGTCATAGGAGATCATAAGATTGAGAAGGCATTACTTGATTTAGGGGCGAGTGTCAATTTGTTGCCATACTCTGTTTATGCACAACTTGGGCTTGGTGAGTTGAAACCGACTAAAATAACACTACAATTAACTGATCCATCTATCAAGGTACCACATGGTGTTATTGAGAATGTTCTGATCAAGGTTGAAAAGTTTTATTTTCCAGTGGATTTCATTATTTTAGATACTCAGGTTGTTTAGAATCCTACTAGTCAGATTCCCGTTATCTTAAGACGTCCATTTTTAGCCACATCCAATGCCATCATAAATTGTAGGACTGGAGTTATGAAGTTGTCTTTTGGCAACATGAAAATTAAACTCAATGTCTTCAATGCTGGACAACAACCATTAGATTCGGATGATATATTCGAAGTGAACATGATTGAGAGTCTGGTGCATGAATCTTTCCTGTAATCTTCCAAAGACGCCCTTGAAACTTGTTTAGCTCATTTTGGCATGGATTTTGATGAAGAATGCTCCATCCAAGAAGTCAATGCATTGCTTGACTCTACTCTTGCAATTGACACTACTAAATAGAAAGCCAAAGTAGAACTTCTTCCACCTTCTGAGTCTAAACCGGTCCCATCTATTGAGAAACCACCCGTACTTGACCTTAAACCATTACCCGAAAATCTCAAATATGCATTTCTAGGTCTTGATGATACCTTACCTGTTATCATAGCTTCAGATCTTGATAAGGAACAGGAGGGTAAGTTGCTTAATGTTCTTAGATAACATAAGACAACTATTGGGTGGATAATAGCAGTGTTCGCTAGCCTCAAGTGCAAGGCTGCGATAGTAATAATTCTCGGTGAGACCGAGGTCGATCCACAGGGAATTAGGGTAAACCAATTCAAATTATTTTAACAACTTCAATTTAAGCAATTTTGAAGTTTGATTTCATAAACTAAGTAAAAACAGTAACTTTTGTAAAAATCTATTAATTAATGGAACTAAGGTCTTAAGGATCCACTTATAGTAGTTCCATGTGAATTCATTCATCCAAGCATAAACACAATTAGATTTAAAGTTCTATCGTTCGTCTAGTTGGAAGATTAAGCATTCAAACAAAAACAATCCCACTTAAGTTAGAAAATAAGATTCCAGTTCTAATGAAGCACATAGAATTCAACCATGTAGCCTTCGAAGTAATAACCATACTAAGAGACTATGGTATGCTCTAGGGTTACTACAATTTGAATCTAATTAATCCAAGCATGATAATATCAGAGAATTGCAAGGAACCCATGTTCGAAGCACATGAACTCTTATAAAAAATTCAAAAATATCGACTTTATTCAAACTAGAACTTTAAAAATCCAAACTTTAAGTAAAGGTACTTGAATTAAACAAATTCAACATGAAAACTAGCTACAAGCTTCACCTCTTAGCCTTAGCTAAGAGGTTTTAGCCAAGCATTGTCATACTTGAACTAAAAACAAAAGAAAAAACTAATTGAAAGCATAGAAAACTAGAAAAATCAAAGTTGGAGGAGTTGCGATCGCTTTACGATGATCTCCCTTACTCGCCACGAATTTAGAACTCTTCTAGGATGCCTTAGGAAGGATGCAAGGTGTCCTTTTATAGCAAAACTAAACCACAGCCTCAAATTGTGTAAGAATTTACGCACTTATGTCGGTCGTTGGGCGTTAGGCCTGTGTTGGTCGAGCGCCCAACCATACTGCAAAACAGTCCAGCGTGTATAGGTGATTTTTCTTTGAATTTCGGGCTCCTGGATCCTCTTAATCGGGCACTCGGCGAGTCATTGGGCGCCCGGCCATGTCCAGAAAAGTTACAGCAACAATCTGAATTTTTTGTCAATTTCGGGTGCCCGGTAAAATGGTGGTCGGGCGCCCGAAGGACAAAATTTATAGTTTTTCTAGTTTACAGGGCCATCTGCTGAATTTTCTGCATTTTATTTTTCTGGTCCTACAGCTCTGCAATATGACTTTTCTGCCATTCCAGGTCTTCAACTTGATTCCTTCAAGGCTTTTTCTCCACTTTTTTAGCTCATCAAAGCTTGGTCTTTTAGTCATTCCAAATCCTTCAAATTGGCAAAAAATTCTTGTCATCTCTCTCTTCTCTTTACTTCTTTATTCCACTCCTTTGGCTCATCTTCATTCATCATCAAGTGGGTTTAAAAGCATTCTTTTAGTCATGAAATAGGTGAAGTCTCTCTCTCTCATTCCTACAATCGCAAACATGCATTAGATTAGTCTTTTAATCATAGGAATCATACATAAAATGTGATGAAATGGGGTTAGAATATGTATAAATTAAGAGCTCAACAAGCACACATAAAGGGAATAAGCCCCACTGTGTGTATGCATCGTATTCATCTTGAGGAAAATGCAAAAACGTGACATGAAATGCAAAGGAGGCTTAACCCTAACATGAAAGAGGTTGTCCGAGCGGAAGTGCTTAAGTTGTTGGATGTTGGTATCATTTATCCAATTTCAGATAGCACTTGGGTCAGCCCAGTTCAAGTTGTTCCCAAGAAGTCAGGGATTACGGTTGTAAAAAATGATAATAATGAGCTAGTGCTAACCCACATGACCACAGGGTGGCGAGTTTGTATTGATTACCGTAAATTAAACTTGGTCATAAGGAAGGATCACTTCCTCTTCCTTTCATAGATCAGATGATTGAGGGACTATCAGGGCATAGCTACTATTGTTTCCTGGATGGCTATTCCAGGTACAACCAGATTCTCATTGCCCCTGAGGATCAAGATAAAACCACATTTACATGTCCTTTTGGTACATATGCTTATCAGCGTATGCCATTTGGGTTATGTAATGCGCCAGCTACTTTTCAGCGGTGTATGATGAACATTTTTTCTGACATAGTTGAGCATTTCCTTGAAGTTTTCATGGATGATTTTTCTGTGTTCAGGGTGTTCATTTGATGAATGTCTGTACCATCTATCTCTTGTCTTGGAAAGATGTAAGAAAATAAACCTGGTTTTAAATTAGGAAAAGTGTCATTTCATGGTTCAAAAAGGGATTGTACTCGAGCATGTTATTTCTAGTAAAGGCATTGAAGTTGATAAAGCCAAGATTGATTTAATTTCCAATCTTCCTCCACCCAGGACAGTGAAGGAGATTAGATCTTTCTTAGGCTATGCTGGATTTTACAGGAGATTCATTAAGGAATTTAACAAGATTTCTCGACCCTTATGCAATCTGCTTGCTAAGGACGTTTCTTTTGTCTTTGATGATGATTGTCTAAAAGCATTTGATAAACTTAAGCATTTATTGACTTCTGCTCCAATCATCCAACCCCCTAATTAGGAGTTTACCTTTTGAGCTCATGTGTGATGCTTCTGATTATGTTGTTTGAGCTGTCTTAGGACAAAGATTGAACAGAATGCCTCATGTCATTTATTATGCCAGTGGGACTCTAAACTATGCTCAACTCAATTACTCTACCACTGAAAAAAAATTGTTGGCAGTGGTATTTGCTCTAGACAAGTTCAGGTCATATCTCATCAGATCAAAGGTTATAGTATTTTCAGATCATGCTGCACTGAAGTATCTCCTTTCTAAAAAAGATGATAAACCTTGATTGATTTGTTGGGTTCTCTTGCTACAAGAGTTCAACATTGAAATTCAGGATAAAAAGGGTTCTGAAAATGTGGTAGCAGATCACTTGTCCAGACTTGTCTTAGAGTCTATAGAGGATCCCTTGCCAATGAACGAGCCTTTCCCTGATGAGCAACTACTAGCCATTTCCCAATTACCTTGGTATGCAGATATTGTAAACTATCTTGTTACATGTCAACTTCCATCTCATTGGACTAAACAAGATAAATCCAATTTTTTTTGGCGAAGTTAAACATTTCTTTTGGGATGACCCATATTTATTTAAACATTGTCCCAATCAAGTTATTAGGAGATGTGTGTCTGAGAGTGAGTTTCATAGTATACTCTCCTTTTGTCATGACCATGCATGTGGTGGTCATTTTGGTCCAAAGAAAACGGCTACAAAAATTTTACAAAGTGGATTTTATTGGCCTACACTTTTTCGAGACTCCCATGCCTTTTGTTCTTCATGTGATAGATGCCAATGTATGGGAAATATTTCTCACAGGAACATGATGCCACTTACCAATATTCTAGTTGTTAAGATACTCGATGTTTGGGGTATTGACTTCATGAGTCCTTTTCCCTCGTCATTTGGTTATTTGTATATCCTTGTGGCCGTTGATTATGTCTCCAAGTGGATTGAAGCAGTACCATATCTTTTGGTACTCCTCAAGCAATTATAAGTGATGGGGGTACTCATTTTTGCAATAAACCATTCGAATTTTTAATGAAAAAATACTCCATCACTCATAAAGTTGCAACTCTATACCATCCACAAACAAGTAGTCAAGTAGAAGTTTTGAATCGGGAGATTAAACAGATTTTAGAGAAAACAGTGTGCCCTAATCGAAAGGATTGGTCACAACGTTTGAATGATGCTCTTTCGGCGTATCGTACGACTTTCAAAACCCCGATTGGGATGTCTCCCTATAGGCTTGTCTTTGGGAAAGCTTGTCATTTGCCTATGGAATTGGAACATCATGCTTATTAGGGCCATCAAGACTTTTAATTTTGACATGAAAAAGGCTAGGGTCACACCGTAAGCTACAACTCAATGAGTTAGAAGAAATTCGAAATGAGGCGTATGAGAATGCCAAGATTTATAAAGAACGAACGAAAGTTTTTCATGACAAATCAATTCTTCATAAGACATTTGAACCTAAGAAGAAAGTCTTATTGTATAACTCTAGGTTATGTCTCTTTCCTGGAAAGTTACGTTCGCGATGGTATGGCCCTTATCAAGTAGTAAAATTTTTCCCTCATGTGGCCATTGAGATTCAAAATCTAAATGATGAGAGTATTTTTAAAGTAAATGGTCAAAGGTTGAAACTATATTTGGATGATTTGGTTGATAAAAATATTAAGGAAATTCATTTGGAGGACCCAGTTTATCAAGATTGATGTGATTCATGGTCTATGGTGGCTTGCATTGCTTGTCTGGCTGAAGATATTAAACTTAGCGCTCTTGGGAGGCAACCCAGCTTTTCATTTCATCATTTTTTCTTAGTTAGATAGTTTAGATTTTTTTTAGGATGTCCAATAATCCAAGTTTGGGGTGTTTTTACATGTTCTTATGTTTTATCCTCGCACTTGATTATTATATACTTATATGATGCTTCACTGCTTGTTTTTCTTTTGATAGAGCTTTTTCAGGAGCAGTTCACCAAGGTAATAATTTTTTCCATTTTTCTTCTTGCCATCCTTTCTTTTTATAAACATTACTTAGGCCTATTGATTTCTAACTTGAAACATTGAGGACAATGTTTGTCCTAAGTTTGGGGGTAAGGTTTTTAATTTGGTGATTTTAAAGCAACTTTTTTGAAAGAAAAAAAATTGCACTTTGATGATTAAGCAATAAATTTCCCAATGCAAATGAGTTAATATTCAATGTATGGTATTAATGAAATGCATGAAACAAAGTTTTTTACTTTTAGTCTATCTAATGAAAATGTCAACATAAATGGTACATGCTATCCTTTCTCTATGTTCATTCTATGAATTTTTTGTACTTGAAAAAATTACTGCACATAGCCATATTAATGTGATTTAAGAGGGATGAACGTGCTTAAATCAATGAATCAAAAGCATACTAGTGAGACTTATAAGCTTAGAGAGTTTCGAACCATTCTATTTTTTCTGAGAGTTATAAGTAAATTCAATGTTTTCTTGAATTCGGCATTAATTTCGCTGTGATCTCATTATTTCTTGTTTTGGTCAAAATACTGAGAATGACATTCAAAATTGAATTATTATACCAGAATTTCTCTAGATCTATTTGATGCATGATAATAACCATGTGAAGTCTAGGAAATGAGAGAGGCCATTTTTGAAAAGTTTGAACTTTTTTAAAATGTCATATTACCAATAATATCCTTATAGTAACCTTCTTGAGCCTTTAAAGCCTTTCTTTAATAACCACATTAACTATACCCTTCTATGAAGTATTTTACCATGCTTTTCATAGTAAGATGTGAAAAATGATCAGAGTGACAAAGAAAATATGTTGGAAATGTGAAAGAAAAAAAGAAAAAAAAAACAATGGTATTGGGATTTTTAAAAAAATGAAAGAAAAAAATATATACATTGAGAATGGTCAAGAAAAGAGGTTTGTGACAAAAAAGAGAAAAAATGAGAGAAGATGAATATGAGTAGTTAGAAATGCTATTTATGTCAATTTCTTCATCAAAGCATGAGTTTATACATATTTTGATCCTTGATTTACCCTTATTTGATAACCCTTTTCCAAGCCTCATTACAACCTATATAGAAGTCCTACTTGATCTTATGATGTACTGTGGTTATAATGTGCAGAATAGTGAAGGAGGGATTATGGTATATTGTTCAACATTCTTAAGTATTTGATATTCCTTTCATGAGATCAAAAATTAAATTTCTTTGATATTATCATCTTTTAAATGCTAGATGTGAGATATTTGCTTTGTTTATTCCACTGACATATAAATGAGAGAAAATTTAGCCAACATCTGAGTGACTTTATTATGATTGAACATACTTAGTGAGATTTGAAGTCAAAGCGCATTTTCAGAAGAGGATTTGATTTGAATATATTTCAAACCTTGAAAATTATGTTAGTATTGTCTATACACACACAACACTTCGAGTATGAATGTTTTAAGGATGTTTCTAGCATTTGGATAGTGTGTAGCATTTTTGTTGATTTTTCTGAGATGAGTAAAAGAGAAAAATATTTGGTTGAATGTAATTTCTTCGACACAATACACCTAAATGGAAATGAAGTGCAATGGACCTTAATGATGGGAAATTATCGCTTAATTTTCAATTCTTTTTGGAATGTGAAAATTTTCTGTTTCATGTTTGTGGGTAACATTACTGCAAACCCTCACGAGACTACAACTCGTCCACTAGGGGAAACCAAGGGGTTTAAAGGCATGTTGCATACGCTAAATGCAATCAAGTTAACCTATGAAAGTGGTGTAGATAGAATTTCTTTTTTATTTTGTGTTTTTGTTTTCATCTTAGTTTTGGTCGAGGACTAGCAAAATGTAAGTTTGGGGGTATTTGATATACATGTAAAATTAACAGTTCATACCCTTAAAATTATGGTTGTTAGTATCTTATTTTAGCTCAATTCTATCTGATTATGTGATTTTGATGATTCTTGCAGGCAATGGAAGATGATGTGAAAATACGGAGAAGATGTGGAAGAGTGTATTCCACTTAGAAAATGAATGGTTTGATCTGAATTACTTCATTAAGATCTTTCTCTTTTGAGGCCAGGCTTTCTTCACATTGAGGCTCACCTGATGACGGTTTGGATTTCTGGAGAGTGAGGTTGAGAACACATCCAATGATCTTGAAGTGTCTACGATCTTCATATGTGTGGGACCGGCAAAAGTAACACAAGGTACTGATGGACGGTCCACACTTGCTCACATCCGTCCAATTTCATACATGCATAGTTGAGCACTTCACAGCCATCACATGATACAGGCCACACGTGCCACCTAAATTCCAACAACATCTCAGCCCCACTTTGCACACGCAACAGCTAGTGGCCGTCATGCACAATCAACAGACATCAAACAATAGTTGATTCCAGCCATTAAGTAGCTATCTGCATCTCACAATTACATGTGCAAAATCTGCACTAATCAAATTCATCCTACCAATATCAACTGTCCTTCACACCCATGAACAGCAAGTAAATGACATTCACTGTCCACGTTCAACAGATGTAGATGACAACAAGGTGGATCACTTCATGAACGGCCTGGATGGAAGGACCTTATTAAACTGCTGTCAAAACAAAAAATAATAAAGAAAAAAAAAGGAAAAAGGAAAAAAAACATTGCTGCCGGTTTGGGGTCTAAAAGAAAAGAGGAAACAAGAGTTTCCGTTTTAGGAATTTCAACCAGAAAAGGGACTTCAGACGCTGTCCAAATTCGGACTAGTTCGTGGGGTTCACCTTGATTATTTGTGAAATCTAACTCGTTTACGTCAAAGTTCAGCTCGACGTCGAAAAAACCCAAGTGGTTTCGTGTCGATTGGAGCTAATGATCGTACCAGTTGAAGAAAGATGGATCATCCAGAAAGATTCCAACTGCACAGATTTTATAAAAAGCTCTAAGTGTTCTAATTTTTTGATCTAATTCTAGAATTTTGTTGGACAATCTAAGCCGTCTATCATGTAGAGGAGGAAGTTTTCTACCAATCTTCGAAATTTGAGACCAATCAGACATTTGTATACTCTGTACAGTCGATCGCAAGATGACTGGTTCCAGGGGTACCCGATTTGCGTGATTTTGAGAGACAGTCGTTGATCTGATTCGTGGATCCACTCAAAAGATAATTTTGGAAATCTAAAGCATTAATGAAGAAGTTCATATGTCAGGAAGCTACATATCAAATTTCAAGGCATTTTGACCAGTTGATTATCCCGTATGAAACAAAATAAAATATGCTCCATTGCTGTCTTCATGTCTACACTATAAATAAGAAGCTAAAGTCATTCTAAAAGAAAAAAAAAATCTACAGATTTTTGGAGGACGAATTTCAAAGAGAGGATTAGTGGTGGTGTTAGGAGAATAGAGAAGAAGAAGAGACAAGGCTGGTGTTTTTAAGGGAGATGATTTCTCAAACTATTTTTCATATCTTTTCTTTTGGTTACACATTATACACCATGAGTGACTGAATTATTTTACTAGGGCTAAGAGGAAGCCCCTATTGGACTAATCCTTGTCTAAATATTGTTGATTTCGCTCAATTTCAGATTTTCTTTAGATATTTCTTTCTCTTATGTGCTTTATTAGAAATTTTCAGATTTCTTTCATCTATGAGCTTGACCATAGTTTAGATGTGGGTGATCTTTGGAATTTTATACTAGGTATACCTGTGTCTGACCATGAACAAGTTTACCTATAGAGAAGAAATAGGATTTACATCTTCCATGCCTGAACATGGATGGGATGATGTATTCTATTGAATTTTTTTTCAATTTCATTGTTTGTAGTTCATGACCAAGATAACAGATGATAGATGTTGATTATAATGGTTTGATTGATTCTTAATGTTTGTATTTACATGACCATTGTGGTACATACATTAGTGACAATTATTGTTAAGGAAAACTCACTTGAGCTTTTAGGAAATATACATCTTGTATGCCTAAACAAGGATACATGTTATGCTTTATTTGAATTTTACATATCAATCTGAATTTGGGTAAATAAACAAGTAAAACAGGAGTTAGGATAATTAGGGGTGGATTCAAAAGTCCTAGTGCCTTTTCTCTAAGTGAATTTCTCCCATTGTTCTCAGTTATTTCTTCTATTGTTTTCCATTATTTTAGTTTAAACATCTCATCTATTTATTGGATTAGTTAAGTAAACTCCTAACATTCGATTTGTGCAACCAATCCTAGTGGGATCGACCTCGTAATATGAGCCGTGTCTACACTTGATTCGTATACTTGCGAGTTTAATTTGATTTAAATTAATCTATTAATTACTTTGGTTTAAATTAACATCAGCTTTAAAGGAGATTCATTCCCTGAGAATGGCAAAATATTGATACTTAGGACCTTTCTAGCCCTGTGATGTAGAAAGATAGCGGGCCTTGATTCCCAATGTCGTTTTTATCCTTTTCTACTGGTGGTCATCGGGGATGGCTGATACAGTTATAATTTGAACAATTACTTCTTTAGAGAAAGATGGTTTGCTTGTATTGTCTAGTTTTTTAAGTGGAACAATCGTCTCAATGTTCTATTCTGGGCAAACATTCATTACTCTTATCCAGTTCCATTTTCTATTAGGCGAGGTCGGCCTTCAACTATTAGAACATCAAACAATCGATTTTGCATTCTGATAATTTTCTTTGCCTCTCTTTGTTGCTATTTGCAGTGCTTTTGAGTCCTAGTCATTTTTAGCAGATACTGTGGGAATTTTAGATAAATGGCTCTGACCCATCGATTAACTAAAGTCTCGATAGGCTTGACCATTCTTGGTCGTTGTCTGGCATAATTCTCAATAGCTTTCCTTATTTTCAAGCCCATCATATTTTTCTTCGGATAAATGGCTTGATAATTCTGAACAATACTATTCCTGTGTACATTCACCTGTTTCCACAGCGCATAATACACCTTTGTCGAACGTTGTCGTTGAACATCTTCGTGATATCATTTGCATAATCGGCCATTGACCGTAGATGAATTATCACATAGATGCAACTGCCCCCTTGCGTTTCCTTTCAATATTGCTCTGTCATCAACACAATTTGGTTGATGACCATGTCGTTGCTTTGCCATCGTTGCAAGGTCTATTTTTTTCTTTGGGGCATTCATGTTCCTCCAATTAAGTGGTAACAACATTAACTCCCATCATATGAGGAAAGGGGTCTGTATCCACTAGCATGGCTTCAGTCTCTTTTTTGGGAAATTTGAGCATTCCAGAATCTATGTTATCTTGAATCACGTTCCTAAAATCAATGCAATTTCTGGTGGAGTGAGACTGTGATCCATGTCCTTTACAGTATTTTATCTTCTTCAGCTCTTCGGCCAATGGAATTCTTTGTTTTGACAATAATTTAATAAATTTTGCGGCTAATAACAAATCGAAGATCTCATCAGCTTTCGTAATGTCAAAATAAAAGCATTAGCTTTGTTTTGAACTCCCTTTGGCAGTATTAAAACCTTGAGAAGTTGATTCGTCATTGGGTTTTGTCAAAGCATGTACAAACAAATGGTTTATTGAAGTTTATTTCAGCCAACACTAACTTATTATTTAGGTCGCGATAAAAAGTCTCGAGTGATGAATTTTTCCTCTGGTTTTTTTCATGCAGAAATCATTTGGAACTAGTCGCTCTATTAAATAAGTCAATCAAATCTTCAAAATCCATTCCTTCAAATTTCTTCTGAAGTTTAATGTCCAAAACTTCCATGGCCAATTTAACAAACTGTGATTCTTGGAGGAATACCCAACATTTTTTTTCTTGAAACGGGTTATATATCTGTCTGTTGATTAGTCAGGCAATTGTCTTAGGCGTGATAGGTCAGCTAAAGAAAACTCAGGCTCAATTCAAAAAAATTGTGCGTGAAACACTTCCTCCATATCTTGCTAGCTCTAAATCAAATTTAGTGGCAAGTTAACATACCATGAAAATGCAATGTCAGTCAATGAATTTGTGAATCATTTTAGTTTCACATATTCATTGGTCGAAAATTCACCACATTGTACGATAAAATGACCAATGTATTCTACGATAGATTGGCCTATATCTTCGAAAAAAATATAAATTCCAAGATTTTGCATCCTCTCAGCACCTCAGCAAGCCAGTCGATTCAATCTAGGTATGACTTACAATAAACAAGCCGATTAGTGGACGACCATGCCATTCGTCAGTTACTTCATTTATCAAGTTAACCAATTCATCCCGGTCCAGCTGTGGTTCGTGGAGGACAAAGCTGTCACCCTTAGGTCCTAGGGTCCCAGGTTAATCATCTGAGGCAATTGTGTGCCTTGGGCAGGTTGCAGCACTGGAACCTGTCCCCCAATAATTTCATTGTTTGGCATGAATGGTGCCCTAATGGGTATGTCGTGGTTTGGATCATTTTCATTCTGATCTTTAGGTCGGCCATTTCATCCGTTTCTTCTAATGCTTATCTGAGGTGGCGTGTTTCAGCCTATCGAACTTAGGTCTGGCCGAACGTTACGTGGAGGTATATTCAGCGGTTCCAGGGGAATGTTGTGAAACGAAGGTGCTTCATTGTTATAATGACGGTAATCAGGGAACCTATCATTGAGAAATATCAAAAGCCTTTTGAAAGCTTCGACTTGAGCCCTTACTTACTTGGCATGTACTCCTCCTATTCTGTTAGTTATTGCAGGCTAATATCAGCGCTACCTAACAGTCCATTGACATGCTCTATAGAGTTGTTTTGTTATGAGGATTCTACCTCTGGAATAACCATGAGGGAAGGATTATGAACTTTTGGATCGACCTACATTAGGAAAGTTTCAGGGGCTAGATTTAGTTCTTGTCCCCTAATATTACCACTGTTTTGAGTAGTACGCCTACTTATATCGTTATAAAATTCAATCAACAATTGCACACTTGTCCCATCAAGCATGCCAAAGTGGTGTTGGTCTCTAATTCAGCCATGTAGGACGCGTGTGTGGTTTGCAGGAGTGTTAGAACCAATTGGGTCTAATTCAAACCGTATCCACCGACCCCTGGCGTCGAGATAGAGTGGTGATCAGACATGGTTCAACCATCCGTCTCTTCAACCAACTGTTGAGTGCATGCAATATTAGGCGATTTGTGGAGGTTGGGGCTCTTCCTCCAATGACTTCTTTTTTTCTTGAGAATTAAGGACTTTCGAAGGTGCAGCAATTGTATGGTCAAACAGAATAGATAAAAGATGGATATGGAGATAAGTGACTTAACACTATAACAGGATCACTAACCTGGATGAGAGCAGCAAGGCGCTTTGCAAAGCAGCGTGCTGATGGGCGAGGTAAAGCAATGTCGAGAATTTCAATTATGGTCGACCCAGTGTATTGAGCATAGGCAGACGATTCTTAAAACTAAGGTCCTCCTTTAGATCCGGCACGAAGGCATAGATGGAAGGGAATTACAGCTACTGTTTACAACTATAAGTTAGTCTAGTGTGATCGTAAAGATGTGAAATTGCATCTTTAGCTCACACTTGAGACTCTAAGTATGCAGAAGCTTAGAGCGGAGCTCGTAGAACTATAGCTAAGTCCTAAAGGGAGGGTGATTAGGACTGTTTAAAAATCCTTTTTAAAACCTCTTCATTAATTAAACTAATTAGCAATTATAAACTAATTACGTAAGAATACTTAGCTTCCAAGCTTAAGTGGGTCCAATCACAAGGCTAGCATATAATTAGCAATTAAACAACCTAGCATAAACATGCATGGATAATTAAATGATTAAACTAATCAAGCACCTAATCTATGCAACCTAAGTAGACTATATGAGAGTGGATCATATAAACTCAAGTCTACTCTACTTAGTGAAAGTACTTCTTGTGTGTGGATGTGCCTATGTAGTGCCTAGCATATACCTTAATCAAGCATGAATAATTAAGCAATTAAACTATACAAAGCTAGATTAACAATGTGCTCAACTCAATCACAAACACAAGCATGTATAGTGGTTCGGTCACCTTACTCTACTTCTAGTTCAAGTACTCACCCTTGTGAGCACACCAGCATTCACTAGGGAGTTTAAATCTGGTTCCTCCCAACCAAGGTGTTTAACTAGTTCCACCCTACTAGGGAGTTTAACAAGATTCCTCCCAATCTATAAAGGAGATTTCAAGGTTCATGTCTCAACCTAGGAGTTTGACAAGATCCTCCCAACCATTCGGTTTTAATCCAAGAACCTAGCGTATACTCCCACCGGAGGCTACCCACTGGAGACTTGTTCGAGTTTGTAGATCCAAACTCTCAAACTTAATCGTCGCCGAGGAAGGAGTGTAATCAGACACTCAATATGACAACTTACTTGTAGGATGAGCCCCTTATTCAGTGCCGCTTTTGGTAGCTTGATCTCCGCTCTCTCGTTCTTCAACCAACTCCCTTTTGCTCCTCCGATCGTGTTGCTGCTGCGTCGCCAATACCTCAGCTCCACTTGATCAATCACCTTGCTTGTGATGCCTTTGAGATGCCCAAGGTGATAGGAGGGTAGGTTTGAGAACTCTACAACTAATGCGAATGGGTTGCCTAGAGTTGCCCACCTACAAAGATCTCATCATAGAGCTTTGGATAAGAATATGACTATCAAGAAAGATCTAAATTTTAGAGATCAAAAGAAGGTGAAGGCCATCTTCATCTTGAGCTTGGAATGCTCAATTCTTGTGTTAAATCACAAGGAAGATGCCTTATAAAGGTTAGGAATTGAGCCACTAATGGTCTCCAACAATGTTGGCTTCAATCCTCTCAAAATGCTTCTTCTTGCCCCTTAAATCGAGCCATGCCGTTTTATAGAAATGTGTTCAACGGATTCAAAACAGGTAGAAAATGGCTAGTACCGACCGGTAGTGAAAGGTCGGACAGGGATTCACTACTGGTCATGACTAGTCGGTCCAATGGGCCTGCAAGACAGAGATTTTATTATCTCTGCATTAGGTCGGTCCAGACCAGCTGACCGATCATGATCAGGTTGGCCTAAAGGCCAGGGGTTCTAGCAAGTTTTCTGCCCCATCTTGTGGTCTGACGACCGGTCGACAGCCCTCTCTGCATAGCTGTCTTCAGTTGCCTTTTGCAGCTGCAGAGGCGCCTACTTGGCCAAACTTTGGGTGATCATTTGGGACACCTAAGGCCAATCTAAGATGACTATAAGTATACCTAAAAGGTTCATGGTCATCTAGAGGTTATGGTTTTGGTTTTGGTCAAGGTTTAAGGCTCACCAAGGCATCTCTTTTACAAGTTTCTTCTTCCATGATGCAGTAGGTCCGCTTGATTCTTTGGTCTTCATCTTCTTTAAGCTCAACCGACACTAGACTCACTGACCTAAGTAATTGACAAAAAAAGGTGCACTAGTATGCAACAGAAAAGTGCACTAACAATCTCCCCCATTGTCAATTACTAACAAAAACCTAACCTACCAAAACAAATACATTAACAAGAGATTACAATGATATTGAAGTAAATACAGGACTCTTAACTTACCTAACTAAACAGCTCTTCTTTAGTTTGCTCCCCCATAACCTATCAATCCCTGCATCACAAAACATAGTTTTAGTGGGACTTGATCTTTCTCCCCCTTTTTGTCAGCTATTGACAAACTATTCTCTTCCCCTTAATGATACATTATTTAAGATTAAGGTAAGAGTAGATAGTATGTCACACTTATAACAATAAGCACAAGCTAACAAGGAGAGTATAGGGTGCATGAGAATTAAAACATGAAGCATGCTAAGGAACATGACTAACAAGAAAATGTATAAAGGTAAGCATAGTTAATCATGCATAATTGGTCATTCAAGATATACATTTTGCAATAAAAGCACAAGCGTTTATAGCCTAATCAACCAACCTCCCCTAGTAGTATATCATGACCAAACCTAAGCAAAGATTAGCACACAATAAAGAATGAGATTTAGCAAGATTAGCTAATCTAAGCAGCACGATAGTCTAGTAAAAAATATATATATAAAAAAAAGCAAGGCTAAACTATTAAATTTTGGGCTAATGAGGCTTGAATCCTCTAATTTTCCCATAAGCATAGAATTGAGGCTAAAATCCTCATATATTCCTATAATAACAATTTCTAGCTACCCTTACTAACTAAGTTTACTTTGAATAGCCTAAGGGCAACTAATTTTCCACAACACCCTCATGAAATGTAGCATAAGGTGAGGGGTTGGGAACACCTTCTTTACCTAGAAGGGAAAATGATAGGGATCCTCTCTTAGATTAGGGAGAAGAGAGGTAGTGGTGGTAGCTATGAGACTTCTCACTGATTTTTTTCTCCCATCACTATCGGAGTCACCAGAATTAAATTTTGACTCCTCTATGTCATCCCATGTTGCTGACATAGCCTTCTTGCCATGTCTTTTGGACTTTTCTTAGCATTCATTGGCAACATGACCATATCCATCACAGTTGTAACATTAAACGGTTTTGGATTTACCTTTAAATTTCTTTTTTGTCTTGTCGTTCTTGTCACAGCTCTTCCCTCTCTTAAATTTGAGGAATCTCTTGAACCTTTTATTAAGCTCATCATCCTCATCATCACTATCTTCTGAACATTCACTCTCAACTTTCTTTTTCCTGAGTGAGTGCCTATGTGAAGTCTTCAAAGCAATGCTTTTTTTTCTTAGAGGAGGGCTTAATGAGTAGTTCATGTGGAAGTAGAGAACCTAAGAGTTCTTCTACTTTCATATTATTTATGTCTCTACACTCTTATATTGCAATGACTTTGGAGTTAAATCTCTCCGGAAAGGACCTAACAATTTTTCTACAAATTTTCTCATCCAAAACCCGATCTCTTAAGCCACTCATGGAGTTATAAGTGTTGTTCCATCTAGAATAAAACTCCATGATATTCTCATCCTCATCCGTCTTAATATTTTTAAATTGTGTGGTGAGGGGTTGTAATTTGGATCAGCTGACAGTAGACATTCCCTCATGAGTTTTCACTAGGATATCTCAAGCTTCTTTGCTAGTCTTACAACTACATATACGATTAAATTTATTTGATGAGATAGTAGAGAAGATTGTGTTAAGTCCCTTAGCATTGTAACCACATAGTGACTTCTCTTCAGCACTCCAAGCCCGACTTGATTTGGGCCGAGTGACCAGAACTCCATCTCGAACCACCGTTTCCACCGATGCGGTATAACCATCTTCCACAATATCCCATATTGTCGAATCGAGGGACATTAGGAATACACGCATCCGGGCCTTCCAATAAGTAAAATTTGACTCGTCAAAAAATGATGGTCAAGAGACGAAACTACTACCCTCATGGGTAGACATTATGCTATAGCTCTTTGGATCTACTCCAGACGGTTAACTCCTTCAAGAGTAACTCACACTTGCTCTATCAGAGTAACCTGCTCTGATACTAATTGAAATTGCGTCTTTGGCTCACACTTGAGACGCTAAGTGTGCAGAAGCTTAGAGTAGAGCTTGTAGAATTATATTTAAGTCCTAGAGGGGGGTGATTAAGACAGTTTAAAATATTTTTTAAAACCTCTTGCATTAATTAAATTAATTAGCAATTCTAAACTAATTAAGCAAAAACACTTAGCTTCCAAGCTTAAGTGGGTCCAATCACAAGGCTAGCACATAATTAGCAATTAAACAACCTATCCTAAACATGCATAGATAATCAAATGATTAAACTAATAAAGAACATAATCTATGCAACCTAAGTAGACTATATGAGAGTGGATCATATATGCTCAAGTCTACTCTACTTAGTGAAAGTACTTCTTGTGTGTGGATGTGCATATCTACTGCGTAGCATATACCTTAATCAAGTATGAATAATTAAGCAATTAAACCATACAAAGCTAGATTAATAATGTGCTCAGCTCAATCACAAACACAAACATGTATAGTGGTTTGGTCACCCTACTCTACTCCCGGTTCAAGTACTCACCCTTGTGAGCACACCGGCATTCACTATGGAGTTTAAATCTGGTTCCTCCCAACCAAGGTGTTTAACCAGTTCCACCCTACCAGGGAAGTTTAACAAGCTTCCTCCCAATCTATAAAGGAGATTTCAAGGTTCATTTCTCAACCTAGGAGTTTGACAAGGTTCCTCCAACCCTTCAGTTTCAATCCAAGAACCTAGTGTATAGTCCCACTGGAGGCTCCCCACAGAGACTTATTCGAGTTTGTAGATCTAAATGTTGAGCTCCTAATTTATACATATTCTAACCCATTATACGACATTGTATGCATGATTTGCATGTTTAAAAGACTTATCTAATGTTTGTTTGTGGATATAGGAATAAGAGAGGGACTTCACCAAATCAATGTCAAAAGAGCACATTTAGAAGCTCTTTAATGAAGACCAAAGGTGGGCCAAAGAAGGAAGAAGAAAGAAGGAGAGAAGAGAGAAAGAAAGGAAGAAAATGAGGTTAGACCTGTCTTGACCAGTCGACCAAGGAGGCCACGACCGGTCTTGACCGGTCAGCCACCACAGGTAGCCCCTCTTTGCGCTCTCTGGACAGCCAACAGATGGGTCTGATCTGTCAAGACCAGTCGGCCAGTGTAAAGTTGCTGATTTTCAGTAGCTTATTCAGCAAGCTCCGATTTTGTGGCGCAATTGCGTAAGTGTTGTGCAATTCTAGAAGATTCTGAGTCAGTAGGACTCCTATAAAGGGATACTTAGGTTTCGTTCCTAAAAGATCATAGAAGGGTAAGGACTTCGTGGGAGGTGAAGAAGATCGTCGTGGAGCGTCTACAACTCTCCCAAATTTGGTTCTTCAAGTTTTCAATAGTTTTTCATTATTTTTAGTTGAAGCATGATAATGCCCGGCTACAACCTGTTAGCTAAGGCTAAGACGTGAAGCTTATGGGTAGTTATCAAGTTGAATTCATTTGATTCAAGTACTTTACTTAGTTTGAAAAAAAGTTTGTATTTTTGGATGTTTTATGAGAGTTTATGTGCTTCAGACATGGGTTCCTTGAAATTCTCTAAGATTATCATGTTTGGATTAATTAGTTTCGAATTGTAGTAATCCCAAAGTATACCATAGTCCATTGGCATGGTTGTTACTTCTCTGGCTACATATTCGAACCCTATGAGCTTCATTAAAACTAGAATCTTAGTTTCTGACTTGAGTGGAGATTGTTTATATTTGAATGCTTAAATCTTCCAACTAGAAGAGAGATAAAACTTCGAATCTAGTTGTGTTATGCTTGAATGAATGTATTCATATTGGACTACTACAAGTGGATCCTTTACATTCATATTGGACTACTACAAGTGGATCCTTGAAGCCTTAGTTCCATTAAATTACAGATTTTTACAAATTACTGTTTTTACTTAGCTTATGAATTTGAAATCTAAAATTGCTGAGATTGGAGTTCCTATGAAAATTTGAATTGGTTTACCCTAATTCCTTGTGGATCGACCTCGGTCTTACCGAGATTATTACTACATCGCAGCCTTACATTTGAGGCGACCGAACACCAAACTCTCACACACAATCCTTACCGAGGAAGAAGTGCAATCGGACTCTCAATATGACAACTGACTTGTTAGATGATCCCCATGTTCAGTGCCACTTTGGGTAGCTTGATCTCCGCTCTCCCGTCCTTAATCAACTCCCCTTTGCTCCCTCGATCATGTTGCCGCTGCGTCACCAATGCCTCAGCTCCACTTGATCAATCACCTTGCTTGTGATGCCTTTCAGATGCCCAAGGTGATAGGAGGGTAGGTTCGAGAACTCTACAACTAATGGGAATGGGTTGCTTAGAGTTGCTCACTTATAAAGATCTCATTATAGAGCTTTGGATAAGAATATGACTATAAAAAAGATTTAAACTTTAAAGATCAAAAGAGGGTGAAGGCCATCTTCATCTTGAGCTTGGAATGCTCAATTCTTGTGTTAAATCACAAGGAAGATGCCTTGTAAAGGTTAAGAATTGAGCCTCTAATGGTCTCCAACAATGTTGGCTTCAATCCTCTCAAAATCCCTCTTCTTGCCCCTTAAATCGAGCCATGCCGTTTTATAGAAAAGTGTTCAACGGATTCAAAATGGGCAGAAAACAGCTTGTATCGACCGGTCATGAAAGGTCGAACAAGTGTCCACGACCAGTCATGACCGATTGGTCCAATGAGCCTGGAAGACAGAGATGTTGTTGTCTCTGCATTGGGTCGGTCCGACCGGTCATAACTAGTTGGCCCAAAGGCCAGGCGTTCCAACAAGTTTTTTCTCCCCATCTTGTGGTCTGACGACCGGTCGGCAGCCCTCTCTGCATAGCTGTCTTCAGTTGCCTTTTGCAGCTGCAGAGTCACCTCCTTGGTCAAACTTTAGGTGGTCATTTAGGACACTTGAGGCCAATCTAAGATGACTATAAGTATGCCTAAAAGGTTCATGGTCATCTAGAGGTTATGATTTTGGTTTTGGTCAAGGTTCAAGGCTCACCAAGGCATCTCTTTTACCTGTTTCTTCTTCCTTAATGCAGCAGGTCTACTTGAGTCTTCGGTCTTCATCTTCTTTAAGCTCAACCGACACTAGTCTCACTGACCTAAGTAATTGACAAAAAAGGTGAACTAGTATGCAATGGAAAAGTGCACTAACAATCTCCTCCTTTGTCAATTACTTACAAAAACCTAACCTACCAAAACAATTACATTAACAAGAAATTATAATGATATTGAAGTAAATACAGGACTCTTGACATGCTTAACTAAACAACTCTTCTTTAGTTTGCTCCCCCATAACCTGTCAATCCCTGCATCATAAAACATAGTTTTGGTGGGACTTGATTTTTCTCCCCCTTTTTGTCAGCTATTGATAAACTATTCTCTCCCCCTTAATGATACATCATTTAGGTTAAGGTAAGAGTAGATAGTATGTCACAGTTATAACAATAAGCACATGATAACAAAGAAAGTATAGGGTGCATGAGAATTAAAACGTGGAGCATGCTAAGGAACATGATTAACAAGAAAATGAATAAAGATAAGCATAGTTAATCACGCATATTTGTTCATTCAAGATATACATTTTGCAATAAAAGCACAAGGGCTTATAGCCCAATCAACTAACCTCTCCCAGTAGTATATCATGACCAAACCTAAGCAAAGATTAGCATACAATAAAGCATGAGATTTAGCAAGATTGGCTAATCTAAGCAGGACGATAGTCTAGCAGCAAATATATAAAATAAAAGCAAGGCTAAACTACCAAAGTTTGGACTAATAAGGCTTGAATCCTCTGATTTGCCCGTAAGCATAGAATTGAGGCTGAAATCCTCATTATTCCTATAATAACAATTTTTAGCTACCCTTACTAACTAAGTTTAGTCTGAATAGTCTAAGGGTAACTAATTTTTCACAACACCCTTATGAAATGTAGCATAAGGTGAGGGGTTGGGAACACCTTCTTCACCTAGAAGGGAAAATGGTAGGGATCCTCTCTTAGATTAGGGGAAAGAGAGGTAGTGGTGGTAGCAATGAGAATTCTCACTGATTTTTTGCTCCCATCACTATTAGAGTCACCAAAATTGGATTTTGACTCCTTTGTATCATCACATGTTGCTAACATAGCCTTCTTGCCACGTCTTTTGGACTTTTCTTGGCATTCTTGGTAACATGACTATATCCATCACGGTTGTAACATTGGACGGTTTTGGATTTACCTTTAAATTTCTTTTCTGTCTTGCCTTTTTTGTCACAATTCTTCCATCTCTCAAATTTGAGGAATCTCTTGAACCTTTCATTAAGCTCATCATGTCCATCATCACTATCTTTAAAAGATTCACTCTCAACTTTCTTTTTCCTAAGTGAGTGCCCATGTGAAGTCTTCAAAGCAATGCTTTTCTTCTTAGAGAGGGGCTTAAAGTGTAGTTCATGTGTAAGTAAGGAACCTAAGAGTTCTTCTACTTTCATGTTATCTATGTCTCTACACTCTTATATTGCAATGACTTTGGAGTGAAATCTCTCCGGAAGGGACCTAAGCATTTTTCTACAAATTTTCACAACCGAAACCCGATCTCCTAAGCCACTCATGGAGTTATAAATGTTGTTCAATCTAGATTAAAACTCCATGATATTCTAATCCTCATCCATCTTAATATTTTTAAATTATTTGGTGAGGAGTTGTAATTTGGATCGCCTGACGGTAGACGTTCCCTCATGAGTTGTCACTAGGATATCTCAACCTTCTTTGCTAGTCTTACAATTACATATACGATTAAATTCATTTGATGAGACAGCAAAGAAGATTGCGTTAAGTCCCTTAACATTGTAGCCACATAGTGACTTCTCTTCAACACTCCAAGCCCGACTTGATTTGGGCCGAGTGACCGAAACTCCATCTCGAACCACCGTTTCCATTGGTGCGGTATAACCATCTTTCACAATATCCCATACTGTCGAATCGAGGGACATTAGGAATACACGCATCTGGGCCTTCCAATAAGCAAAATTTGACCCGTAAAAAAATGATGGTTGAGAGACGAAACTACTCCCCTCATGGGTAGACATTGTGTTATAACTCCTTGGATCTACTCTAGACGGTTAAGTCCTTCAAGAGAAAGTCACACTTGCTCTATCAGAGTAACCTGCTCTAATATTAATTGAAACTGCGTCTTTGGCTCACACTTGAGACGCTAAGCGTGTGGAAGCTTAGAACAAAGCTTGTAAAATTATGGATAAGTCCTAGAGAGGGGTGATTAAGACAGTTTAAAATCTTTTTTAAAACCTCTTACATTAATTAAACTAATTAGCAATTCTAAACTAATTAAGCAAAAACACTTAGCTTTCAAGCTTAAGTGGGTCCAATCACAAGGCTAACACATAATTAGAAATTAAAGAACCTAGCTTAAACATGTATAGATAATTAAATGATTAAACTAATAAAGAACCTAATCTATGCAACCTAAGTAGACTATATGAGAGTGGATCATATAAGCTCAAGTCTACTCTACTTAGTGAAAGTACACCTTGTGTGTGGATGTGCCTATCTAGTGCCTAGCATACATCTTAATCAAGTAATTAAACAATACAAAGCTAGATTAACAATGTGCTCAACTCAATCACAAACACAAACATGTATAGTGGTTCGGTTACCCTACTCCACTCCCGGTACAAGTACTCACCCTTGTGAGTACACCAAGATTCACTAGGAAGTTTAAATCTGGTGCCTCCGAACCAAGGTGTGTTCGCTTGCCTCAAGTGCAAGGCTGCAATGTAGTAATAATCTTGGTAAGACCGAGGTCGATCCATAGGGAAGGAAGTAAACAATTCGAACTATCCTAATAACTAGAATCTTAAGAGATTTGTGAAATTGGTTTTAAACATAAAATAGAAAATTTAATAATGAAAAGATAACTAGAGCATCAAGGATCCACTTATAGCTCTCCTTAGATGCATAATTCGCTGTGGTTTCTCACTTTCTCAACTAGAATCGAAATTAAGTCCTATCTAATGGATGATAGAGTGATTATATTATCAAAGAAATCTGTCATATGTGTGATTAATACACATGATTCCCTCAATTCAAGTTAGGACTTGAACACACTCAATTGCATAGGTCAATCCTAGTTCCAATAGGTTAAGATCATAACCATGATACTCATCAAACCCCGTCACAAAGCTTAACTATATCATGATTTCAGCTTCATTCAAGTCAAATGAACAATCAACACATAATTCAGAATTTAGAACAAAAAGGTAGAACTTTGGTTTAAGTCCCCACATGGAAATCGAAGTCTAGAGCGTATTGAATCCGATTCCTCGGAGCATACAGGTCTAGAGTCATGCAAAACAATTAAGAACTAGAGCAATTCTTCCAAACATCCATGAGCCATCATAAGATTAAGAAAAACTACTTAGAACTTTATTCAAACTTCTAAAAACCATTGTTCTTCAATAAATCCAACTTGAAACCAATAAAATGAATTAAGCAATCTAAGAAAACTATAAGGTTCACCTCTTAGCTCTAGCTAAGAGATTAGCTAATGAAAAATATATTAAAAACTAGAACTAGAACTAAGAAAATGAAGAAAAACTAGCTAGAGGAGGCTAGGAAGCCTCCTATGACTTGAACTCCTTGCTCCCTATGTCCTTGGTTGCCCTGGAATAGAAGAGAGCACCTCCTTTTATAATACAGCAAGAGTACTGCAACATAACAGATTTTGTTTCGCTTCGTACAGCTTAACCAATGGTCGGATTGCCTTCAAATTTGATTTGTAGCTTCCTTGTAATGTGATCTTCCTCATAGATGATTTAGATTTCCAAGATTATCTTCTGAATGGGTCCACCAATCAGATCAGCGACCGCCTCTTAAAATCGTGCAATTCGGGTACCTTCAGAACCAGTCATCTTGCTTTCAACGCTACGGAGTGTACAGCGATCGGATTGATCTCAAATTTTGCACATTGGTAGAAAACTCCCTCCTCTACATGATAAATTGTCCAAAATAATTTCAAAATTAGGTGCGAAAATTAGAACACTTAGGCCTTTTATAAAATCTGCGCAGTTGGATCTTTCTGGATGGTCCATATTTCTTTAACCGGTACGATCAAACCACACATCCTTTTGATCTGAAACTTTGTGGTTATTCATATATAGATGTGTTTTAAAATATGGTCAAAGTAGATTCTTCATATCATTAATGATGGGCCACCTGGATCGGCCCAGAGTGGAGTAGGCGGAATCTGGAACTTTCTGGACAGTTCGTATTGTTTTAGCCACCACGGTCAATCCGTAGCTCCGATTGACACGAAACCACTTGGGTTATTTCGGCGTTGAGCTCCTCTTCGACATGGGCATATTGGATTTCCAAATATAATCAAGATGACTCCAGAAAACTATCTCGAAAATTCAAAAAGGGGAATAGCCTGCTGTCTGAAATCTGAAAATCTGAAATTGCATGGCTGACCGGTCTTGACCGGTCGTGACCTGTTTGTTTTGGTCCAGCTACCTTTGTAGAAGGCAGCAGAGTTGGCCGACCGGTCTTGACTGGTTGGACCACCTTGTGGGGCTCCTTTTCATTCTTTTCTTCTTTCTTTTCTTTCCTTCTTTCTTCATGATTCTTTGGCCCACCTTGGGTCTTCATCCAAGGTTCCTAAATATGCTTCTTTTAGCTATTGATCAAGTGAACTCTCTCTCTTTCTTGCAATCACAAAACCATGAATTAGAATAATCTTTAAACATAAAATCTATGCATAATGAGTGATGAATTGGGGTTAGAATATGCACAATTAAGAGCTCGACACATCCCCCAACCAGCATTTTGCTAGTCCCGAGCAAAACATGCGTGAAACAAGTTCAATTCTCCAAAAACCAACTCTCCTTCAGAAACTATTCTTCTATCCATTCCAAGACATACAAGTGTAAAATTTAGAAAAATTAGGTGGTAGAAGTTGAAACCTGAAACTCTCAAAACATAATAAGTGTCCATATGAAATTCTTGCTAATTGATTGATAAATAGAAGAACTCAAACAAATTTAACCTAGTGTACATAGTGAAAGTTCATCTCATGAGTTTATGGGATTATCTTCTTCATAGATCAACTAAACTATAGATCTCAAGGTGTATAGAGCAACAACAAGCCTATAATAGGAATTTGCCTTACCGTCCTTCCGATGGCTTTCACACTACGTCCCATTTCTGACTTTTTTTATGGGTAGACCATTCCCCGGTTGGTAATAGGTAGCCCTTTTCGGAATTTTCCACCATGTTTTCCATCATTCCCAATTTTCATCCTTCCTTTTCCTTTTTCTTTTTCATTAGATAGGATTTTTAGAAATCCGTATCTTTCGTTGTTTTCCCATGGACAAAGATGGACAAAGTACCCCGGCTTGGTTTCTCAACACCTTAAATCAAAGTCTAGCTAATTCACAAATCACATAATCCTTTCAGCCCATGAAAATCATTTAATGTGAACTAGGTGTAAAAGTGTTCAAATTTTCTATCACTCACATAAATAGAGGAATTCACATATAAAACCATTATATTAAGAGAAGTTCAAAGCTTGCAACATCACTCACTTTGTATCTCCTCTTCTTATACTTGTATCATCTTGAATGCATAGAAATAAAGTTTTCCAAAAGAGTTTTGAATTTTAGAAAAAAGAAAAAATTTCTACATAATTGCTCAAAATGTCACAAAAGCTATTCATCTAAGGAATCTCACCCCCCAACCAAAATCTTACATTGTCCTCAATGTAATAAGATATGCAATATGTATGACATGAGAACAATGACATAAAACAAAGGAGAGTGAGAACGAGAGTACTTGAGGTAGAAAGTAGATCAATACTACATCTTTCATTGTCTCGATGAGACTTATTCAATCCTAAATGTAGAAAAGAAATCCTAACCTACCTACCTACCATTGATTAGTCCGATCGACTATATGATAAAATTTGAGCAGGATCTTCATGAATTTCAATAGGTTTCTCATGAGGACCATCCAAAGTCCTGCTCAAATGTATACATGGGTGCGCTTCTTCATGAAGGTCCAATCATAGTGTGCACCACACGCATGTAAGGAGGAGATAAGAGTAGTTAAAAGATATCTCCTCAAGTTCTGAATTGGGTTGTAATTGATTAAAAATGAGTCCTCCCAATTAGAATTTTCAATGGGTTGAAGAACCCATGATGGTGGAGAGACATTCATTAAGTATTTTTCAGTTTGGGTTGTCTCCTCCACAAATTCATAATTGCAAGGTGTTTCCACAAATAATGGTAAAGAGTGTAAATCAGTGGAATTGTGTTCTTCAGGCATCGACACCGTGTCTAACGAACTATCCAACTCCTTAATCATCTCATCATCCAGATCATAGGGGTGGGTCATGCATTCCTCTAGGAAATCGAGAGAGTTGAATGAAGGGTCCTCGTTCTCCCTAAGTGATTGAGGAAATTTTGTTTCAAGAGTAAGGAATTCCTCCTCTATAGAGGGGAGGTCTTCCATAGAAAATTTTTCAAATTCAGTGGTAAGCACATCATCTAGCATTGGTCGATCTTTTGAAATTTCAGATTATGCCACCTCGTCATCCAAAGAAATGAAATTTTCAACCCAAGAGAATTCTTCCACAAAAGAATCCGGCGTGTGTTGTTGGTGGAAGGACTCAAAGAGATCCACTTCAGCCATCTCTCTAGCAAGAATATCTTCTGGCGACTCATAAACATTCGGCCATTTGGAAGTAGAAATCATGGGCTTACAATCATCCACGGAACCCTCATTGTAGGCAATCTCACTAGGCACTTTCAGATTTTATGGATTCCTCAGGTTCGTCAACCGTCATTGAGATCTCTTCATCATTAAAATCAGGATATCTAAAAGAGATAGTTGATTCACCATAATCGATGGTGATATTGGGGTCACCAAGATCAATATCCTCTAGAAGTTTAGTCATTAAATCCAAAGAAGGTTGGGTTTGATAGCCTCATCCTCCCCATTGTTATGGATTAAATCGGTGATCCCAATTTTGGGCTCAACGTCTTCAAGAGATGGCTAGTGGTTTTGAATCGATTGCTCATACTCGCAGTCTTTCTCTGAGTCCTCAAGGATTTGTATGTACATGTTATCATAAGAGGAAGACATTTTAGAACGATTGTTGATGACCATGATTGGTTCTTCCATTGGACTAGAGGTGTGAGGACTCTCTCGATGAAGATCATACGTGTTATATGACGAAGACTGATAAGATGGTTGATAGGTATAACCATACAAGTGATCACGCAATGTCTTTACCGGTTGGTCATTACTTCCCTGGTCCTTTTTCTTATTCCTACCTCCTGTTAAACTCGGTGGAACACTCTTGTTATTTTCAACCCAATAATCACTTAGCGTCCTACGTTGGGGGGTAGTGGAGGTTGATTGAATCTCAGAAAAATACTTGTGCTTTTAATGGTTCCAATTATAAAGAGTTTTGATTCCATGGTCTGATATCTCATCTTCCAAAAGGTATGCATAAGCACCACACTTTCAATCAGCCATAATGAGATTTTAAAGAGTTGGAACTACCCTAATCTAGGAAGAAAAAAGAAGAAGAAAGGGAGATGGGGAGATGTTACCCGTGAAGGTAAGAACTATGTCAGCAACTAAGTTTCTACAAAACACAAAAACAGAAAATTGTTAGTAATCTAGAAAAAAAAAATCAGAAAACTACTTCTAGAAAAACTAAAAATCCTATCTAAATTAAGACTACTCTATAGCTACTAGAACAATTAGAGCCGTTTAACTTCTTCCCCGGCAACGGGGCCAAAAACTTGTTCGCTCACCTCAAGTGCAAGGCTGTTCGCTCACCGAGGTCGATCCACAGGGAAGGAAGTAAACAATTCTAACTATCCTAATAACTAGAATCTTAAGAGATTTGTGAAATTGGTTTTAAACATAAAATAGAAAATTTAATAATGAAAAGATAACTAGAGCATCAAGGATCCACTTATAGCTCTCCTTAGATGCATAATTCACTGTGGTTTCTCACTTTCTCAACTAGAATCGAAATTAAGTCCTATCTAACTGGATGATAGAGCGGTTATATTATCAAAGCAATCTGTCATATATGTGATTAATACACATGATTCCCTCAATTCAAGTTAGGACTTGAGCACACTCAATTGCATAGGTCAATCCTAGTTCCAATAGGTTAAGATCATAACCATGATACTCATCAAACCCCGTCACAAAGCTTAACTATATCATGATTTGAGCTTCATTCAAGTCAAATGAACAATCAACACATAATTCAGAATTTAGAACAAAAAGGTAGAACTTTGGTTTAAGTCCCCAAATGGAAATCGAAGTCTAGAGCGTATTGAATCCGATTCCTCGGAGCATACAGGTCTAGAGTCATGCAAAACAATTAAGAACTAGAGCAATTCTTCCAAACATCCATGAGCCATCATAAGCTTAAGAAAAACTACGTAGAACTTTATTCAAACTTCTAAAAACCATTGTTCTTCAATAAATCCAACTTGAAACCAATAAAATGAATTAAACAATCTAAGAAAACTATATAAGGTTCACCTCTTAGCTCTAGCTAAGAGATTAGCTAATGAAAAACATATTAAAAACTAGAATTAGAACTAAGAAAATGAAGAAAAACTAGCTGGAGGAGGCTAAGAAGCCTCCTATGACTTGAACTCCTTGCTCCCCACGTCCTTGGTTGCCCTGGAATAGAAGAGAGCACCTCCTTTTATAATACAGTAAGAGTACCGCAACATAATAGATTTTGTTTCGCTTCGTACTGCTTAACCAATGGTCGGATTGCCTTCAAATTTGATTTGTAGCTTCCTTGTAATGTGATCTTCCTCATAGATGATTTAGATTTTCAAGATTATCTTCTGAATGGGCCCACCAATCAGATCAGCGATCGCCTCTCAAAATCGTGCAATTCGGGTACCTTCAGAGCCAGTCATCTTGCTTTCAACGCTACGGAGTGTACAGCGGTTGGATTGATCTCAAATTTTGAAAATTGGTAGAAAACTCCATCCTCTACATGATAAATGGATTAGATTGTCCAAAATAATTCCAGAATTAGGTTCGAAAATTAGAACACTTAGGCCTTTTATAAAATCTACGCAGTTGGATCTTTCTGGATGGTCCATATTTCTTTAACCGGTACGATCAAACCATACATCCTTTTGATCTGAAACTTTGTGGTTATTCATATATAGATGTGTTTTAAAAGATGGTAAAAGTAGATTCTTCATATCATCAATGATGGGCCACCTAGACCGGCCTAGAGTGGAGTAGGCGAAATCTGAAACTTTCTGGACAGTTCGTATTGTTTTGGCCACCACGGTCAATCCATAGCTCCAATCGACACGAAACCACTTGGGTTATTTCGGCGTTGAGCTCCTCTTTGATATGGACATGTTGGATTTCCAAATATAATCAAGATGGCTCCGAAAAACTATCCTGAAAATCTAAAAAGGGGAATAGCCTGCTGTCTGAAATCTAGAAATCTGAAATTGCATGGCCGACTGGTCTTGACCGGTCGTGACCTGTCTGTTTTTTATCCAGCAACCTGTCTGTTTTGATCCAGCAACCTCTGTTTTGACCTGTTGGTTTTGACCAGTCTTGACCGGTTGGACCACCTTGTGGGGCTCCTTTTCATTCTTTCCTTCTTTCTTTTCTTTCCTTCTTTCTTCATGATTCTTTGGCCCACCTTGGGTCTTCATCCAAGGTTCCTAAATATGCTTCTTTTAACTATTGATCGAGTGAACTCTCTTTCATTCTTGCAATCACAAAACCATGAATTAGAATAGTCTTTAAACATAAAATCCATGCATAATGAGTGATGAATTGGGGTTAGAATATGCACAATTAAGAGCTCAACAAGGTGTTTAAATGGTTCCACTCTACCGGGAAGTTTAGCAAGGTTCCTCCCAATCTATAACGGAGATTTTAAGGTTCATCTCTCAACCTAGGAGTTTGACAAGGTTCCTCTCAACCCTTCAGTTCAAATTCAAAAACTTAGTGTATACTTCCGCCGGAGGCTCCCCACGGAGACTTGTTCGAGTTTGTAGATCCAAACTCTCACACTCAATCCTCACCGAGGAAGGAGTGCAACCGAACTCTCAATATGACAACTTTACTTATTAGATGAGCCCCTCGTTCAGTGCCGCTTTGGGTAGCTTGATCTCCACTCTCTCGTGCTTCAATTAATCTTAAATCCACGCTGTCCATCCATTTTGACAGATCATTTTAAGACATGATCTCAACAATAAAGCAGATCCAAATCTCAAGTGGACCACACCATATGAAATAGTGGTGATTGAATGCTCACCATTAAAAACTTCTTGGGGGCCGGTGGAATCTGTACTTACCCTCCAACCTGTTGATAAGGTTACAAAGACCTGGATGAAGGGACCACATAAATATCAGCTTGATCTAAAAATTTTGTGGCCCACAGGAAGTTCTTAATGTTCAATCACCACTGTTTCTTGTGGTGTGGTCCACTTCAGATTTAGATATGCTTAATTTTTGGAATCATGCCCTAAAATGAGTTGTCCACACGAATGGAAAGAGTGGATGTAAGGCATATACATTACGGTGGGCCCCACAGACAATCCGGGACCCACTGAAGCGGCGCCCTAGTTTGGGCATGCACCTGGCAACATGTAGGCATTGGACAGTTTAGGCTTAAATTTTGAGCTCACCGAGCCAAGTCAACTGTGGCTAGCCACACAAAATATTGATTTTGCTTAGCCCAGGCCTGCCCATTTGCTAGCCCTTAGTTGGGCATGCTATGGTTGAGTTGGGCCTCCAGCAGGCTATTATGAAGGAAGGGGGATTGCCTAGGATGAAATCGTAACTCAGTACTCTCTCATCGTACTGAGTAAACTCTTTGGGCCCACCATGAATGTATGTGGTTTATCCACACCGTCCATCATTTTTTTCAGATCATTTTAGGGGTTAATTCTAAAATTGAAGCATATCCAAAGCTCAAGTGGACCATACCATAGGAAACAATGGGAATAATGATTTCCACTGACGAAACCTTCCAAAGACCCACAGTGATGTTTATTTGTCATCCAACTTGTTCATAAGATCACATAGGCATGGATGATGGGAAAACACAAATATCAGCTTGATCCAAAACTTCTGTGGCCCCCAAGAAGTTTTCAACAGTAGACATTCAGTTCACACTTTTGCTATGGTGTGGTCCATTTGAGATTTCCATGTGCTTCATTTTTTGGGCTTCAGCCCTAAAATTATCTTTTAAGATGATAGAGTGGATAAAATACTTAAATCACAGTGGGCCCCACACTACGTAATCTGCTTCCGCCTAGGACGGTGCTCTGTGGGCCCACTAATGTATGTGCTTTCTCTACACCTTAGGGCATGATAAAAAAAAGAGGCACATCCAAATCTCATATAGACCACACCACACAAAACAGTAGTCATTAAACACCCACCATTGAAAACTTCCTAGGGGCACGAAGGGAAAACAAAAATATCAATTTCATCCAAAACTTTTACAGCCCCAAAATGTTTTTAATAGTGGGTGTTCACCCACCACTATGTTTCTTATAATGTGGTCCACTTGAGATTTGGATCCGTCTCATTTTTAGGCTCATACCCTAAAATGAGGGTTGTCCAGTAATGGATGACATGGACAAAACACATACATCATAGAGGCCGCAGAGCACTATCTAGTGCCACCTCACCAGTAGGCAGCATCAGTAGGTAATCCTTAGTAGGGCTTGCAAGATTGGGTAGGGCTTAAGATGTCGCTCAGCCCAACCTAACCTACATGACTTACAGGTCTACTACTGTTGACAAAGAAAACTGTCAACTAACAAAACAGCTTGATCTCCTCCCTTGGCGATGATCTTCTTTAGATGTGTAGGCTGAATCTTTATTTAATGAGTCTCTTAGGCTCTGTGATGCACAATTAAAGACAAAAAAAGGGTGGCCGAGGGTCCAGTCATTAGCCCTCCGATGCCTAATGTTGAGCTCTTAATTGTGCATATTCTAACCCCAATTCATCACTCATTATGCATGGTTTTCATGATTTAAAGGCTAATCTAATGCATAGTTTTGTGGTTGTAGGAATGAGAGTTGCTTTGCCCAATTGATGACCAAAAGGGCACATTTAGGAGCCTTGGATGAAGACCCAAGGTGGGCCAAAGAAAGAAGAAAGCAAAGAGAGAGGAAGGAGAGAAGAAAAGAAAGAAAAGAAAGAAGGAAAGAATGAAAACGGAGCTCCACAAGGTGGTCCGACCGGTCAAGACCGGTCGGCCAAACAGTCCCCGACCGGTCTAGACCGGTCGGCCAACATTACAGCCTTCTACATAGCACGCTGGACCAAAATAGACAGGTCTAGACCGGTCTTGACCGGTCGGCCATGCAAATTCCAGGTTCCAGATTCCAGACAGCAGGCCATTCCCGTTTTTGGTTTTTCGGACCAATTTTCTGGGCCTATCTTGATGATATTTGGAAATCCAACACATCCATGTCGAAGAGGAGCTCGACGCCGAACTAACCCAAGTGGTTTCGTGTCGATCGGAGCTACGGATTGATCGTGGTGGCCAAAACAATACGAACTGTCTAGAAAGTTCCAGATTTTGCCTACTCCACTCTGGGCCGGTCCAGGTGGCCCATCATTGATGATATGAAGAATCTACTTTGACCATATTTTAGAACACATCCATATATGAATAACCAAAAAGTTTCAGATCAAAAGGATGTGTGGTTTGATCGTACCGGTTAAAGAAAGATGGACCATCCAGAAAGATCCAACTGCGTAGAGTTTATAAAAGCCCTAAGTGTTCTAATTTTCGGGCCACATTCTGAGATTGTTTTGGACAATCTAATCCGTCTATAATATATAGGAGGAAGTTTTCTACCAATGTTCAAAATTTGGGATCAATCCGACATCTGTACACTCCGGGCCGTTGAAAGCAAGATGACTGGTTCTGAAGGTACCCGAATTGCACGATTTTAAGAGGCGGTCGCTGATCTGATTGGTGGACCCATTCAGAAGATAATCTTGGAAATCTAAATCATCTATGAGGAAGATCATATTACAAGGAAGCTATAAATCAATTTTGAAGCCAATCCAACCATTGGTTAAGCCGTACCAAGCGAAACAAATTCTGCTATGTTGCTGTACTATAAAAGGAGGTGCTCTCTTCTATTCTAGGGCAACCAAGGACGTGGGGAGCAAGGAGTTCAAGTCATAGAAGGCTTCCTAGCCTCCTCCAGCTATTTTTTCTTCCTTTTCTTAGTTCTAGTTTTATTTTTAATATGCTTTTCATTAGCTAATCTCTTAGCTAGAGCTAAGAGGTGAACCTTATAGTTTTTTTTAGATTGTTTAATTCGTTTTATTGTTTTTAAAGTTGGAATTCATGATTATGAACTATGGTTTGAAGTTTATACAAGCTTTAAGTAGTTTTTCTTAGTCTTATGATGACTCGTGGATGTTTGGGAGAATTACTTAAATTCTTAATTGGTTTGCATCAGTCTAGACCTGTATGATCTGAGGAATTGGAGTGCGCTCTAGTACTATGATCTTCATGTGGGGACTTCCTACCAAAGTTTTACTTTTCTGAATTTTTGTAATATGTATGGATTGTGCATGTGATTTGAATCAAGTTCAAATCATGATCTAGCCTTGTCTTGTGACAGGACTTGAGGATGGTTATGATTGTGAACTGAACCTTTTGGAATGGGGAATGACTTATGCAATTGAGCATGCTTAGCTCAGCCTACATTGAGTGAATCCTATGCATTGAACTTACATATGACAGATTGTTTGGTTTAACAGCTCTATCATCCGACTAGATAGATCTTAATATCGATTCTAGTTGAGAAAGTGAGAAACCATAGCGAATTATGCATCTAAGGAGAGCTATGAGTGGATCCTTGATGCTCTAGTTATCTTTCCATTATCAGATTTTTTATTTTATGTTAAAAATCAATTTCACAAACCTCTTTGATTCTAGTTATTAGGATAGTTTGAATTGTTTTACTTCCTTCCCTGTGGATCGACCTCGGTCTTACCGAGATTATTACTACATCGTAACCCTACACTTGGGGAAGCGAACACCTAACTCAGTGAGACGTAGGAGATCGAAAATAGGATTTTAGTGGAGAGGTTTTTACATACCTTGAATAGTAGAGGGATACCTCTATTTATAAGACCTTCGGAGAACTATTGGTGAATCTGAGGATCTTATCTTATGGTGTGATCTCCAGATTTCTTGGGATCATCTCTATCACATGTGGATCCAGAGGATTCTTCAGGATAGCCTTTATCATGTTAGACTTTGTTGGTCTTTTATCTCCGTACGTCGCTGGAAGCAGTGCGGGAGATTTTTGAACTACAGAGAGTACTCGCCTAAGAATACTCAACTCTGAGGAGAACACTCGATGAAGAGCATTCAGTAGTAAGTGCTTGTCTACGGGATGAACATTTGATGACAAGCGTTCGATATCAAGGTGAGCGCTCATCAAAGAGCCCTTGGCATTGAGCTTGGTCTCCACTCCGTGAGACCACTCGGCATCTACTGGGTAAAACCTACTTAGTGAGAAGTCGATTTATCTCATGCAACTTATCCTTTAGCTGTCCCTCACTAGTCGGTATTTGGTGCCATTTGGGTCTTCCACCTTTTAACTGAGAGAGCTCATCTAAGGTTGAGGACTTTACTCGAGTGTCGTGAGCTCATTGGTTGGTAATTGGGCTCAGGGGCCTAAGGGCTTTCTTGTGGACTAGGGTTAGCTCGGTATTACCCATAACAACAAGCCCCCTTGCTCTCAAGTCTGGCTTGTTCAGTCTGAGAGGAAGTTTTTAGGAGATGAGCTAACCCCTGTAATCTTTATTGGGATTAACTTAACATGACTTGTCATTTTTTGTGGGATTTCTCCGTGTAATTGCTTGCCACGTGGCGATATCTTAATGATGGAAGTGGAAACGGTCTTCGACCTTCGTGCATGTTAATTGCGCTCAGAAGATGATACATTTCTGGGATATAGTAATCAATGAGGCGCCAACATGCGGCCCGTCTTGGGAGGCGAATTGGGTGTATAAACCTCTAATAAAGCTTTCTTCTCTTTTGTTTACTCTATAAAAAGGGAAGTCATTTTTTGCCAAAGGTAGGAGCCATGATAGATCTTTCTGTAGCTCCATGGTTTGCTGAATTTTAGAGTGAAATTGAGTTTTGATTCCCGAAGACTTCGAAGCTTGGGGCGATGCTTTAGAAGTGATTCTCAGAGATAGTTTTTGGATGGAAGAAAGATCTTGGTTAATGATGTTGCTTCCACGCTTAGCTACAACTTGCTACCGTGTGAGAACTCTTATATATTTTCCTATTTGTGGGCAACGGTTCGTCTTTGTCTCTTCCTATCCATCTTGGACCGCTTGGTGGTTGAGGTGGAGAGGAAGGAAGGCAACGCTGAAAGAGGTGCGAAGGAGGGTTGGAGCCGTGGATTGGCCTTTTTTCCCTCTTTTGCTCTTCAATCTTCTAGGGTTGGTTCATTTCGTATAATCGGCTCATCTAGGCTTTGTACCAAGATTTGTATAAAAATAAGATTTTATTGTGCAATATTTCTGTATTTTTCCATTATTGTTGGCCAGTGGTGTAGTTGTACTTGTTTTGAAACTATGATGTCGACTAGTTGGATTAATTTACTGATTTGGCCCTTAAGCTCGGTGCTGACCACACTAGTCGGTTATCTTCTTGGCCCTCAGGCTTGGTGCTTAATTTGCCAACTTGGCCCTTAGGCTCGGTGTTAACCGCACTGGTTGGTTTTGGTCCTTAGGCTTGGTGCTGACCATACTGATCGGCTTTGGCCCTTAGGCTCAGTTATTTAGACATTCCGACTCACCCTTAAGTAAGTCGGTATTCATACTTGTGGGTCTAAGACCTTGGGTCGGTATGTTTGGACGACAATTTGACGATCGGTATGTTTGGCCCATTTGTTGTTTAACTATGAGGGGTTTTAAGTTGTCCGTTGGTGGCCTTTCGACTATGGCATGATGTCCATGAGTGGCTTTTCAGTTACGGTACAACCTAAGCCCCCATTCATTGGCTCATTTGTGGCTATGGTGTAATCAGAAACATCCATGAGTGGCCTTGCGGCTATGTAATGATGTCCATGAATGGCCTTGTGGCTATGGTATGATCTGAACTACTCATTAGTGGCCTTACAGCTCTGAAGCAACTGAGGCCATCCATGGGTGGCCCATTTTTATTTTTTGTTGGTGGGCTATGGTACAGCATAAGCTGCCTATGATCAGCTTTTCGGTTATGGAGTGACAGATGTCGTTCATTGGTGGCCCGTTTTGGAGAAAAACTCTTTCAACTCAGTAGTAATCGAATGTAGATAAATTCTTTATTGACATCGAAGTACATAAATTCCATGTAGCATCTTCAGTGGATTTCACCCGATGGACCCTCCTTAGGACTTTCTTGTTGTGGATTCGTCTTATGGTCACTAGGGCGTTGAAAGATGTATTCTCATAGGTGTCTGTTCCAAATAAGTTATTTGATTTTCTCTTTGAGGTTGAAGCAATCTAAGGCATTGTGCCTGTGATCCTTGTGGAACAAACAGAACTTCCTCTTGTTTCTTTGGTTCGGATCAGCTCGAACCTTATGTGGCCACTCGAGCATGTTTCGATCTTTAATCACCATAAACACCTGTTCAACTGAGGTATTTAGCGGGGTGTATTGGTCGAAGCGGCTAGGGAACGTCCTTAGTGCTCAGGGAGCACTCCTCTGAGTGGTGAGTCGTGGTCATCCTTCTGGCGTTTTCTACTCGACTCGTCTTCTGGTGTCTTTTTCTTAGAGGATGTACTTCCAGTTCTGTGCGAGTTGACCAACTCTTTGGTGTTCATATACTTCTGAGCCCTATCTAAGAGCTCGGAGACCGTGGTTGGAGGTCTCTTGGTGACTGACCAGAAGAATTTTACTTATTTTAGTCTAGTGACCATAGCGTGAAAGGTTACATCATCGGTCAGTCCTTCAATCTGGATGGCCTCATTGTTGAATTGGGAGAGGTAATTTTTGAGTGACTCATCGTCTCTCTGCTTTATTGTTCCAAGGTGAGTGGAATATTTCTTCGCTTCGGTGCTACCAATGAACTGAGTTGCAAAAGGCCGGCCCAGCTGTGCGAAGGAACTGATTGTTCTCAGCTTTAAATTCTGAAACTACTGTTGAGCCGGCTTTGCCAATGTCAGCGGAAAGACTTTACACATGGTGGGCCTGATGGCACCTTGGAGTTCCATCCAAGCATGGAACGTCCCCAGGTGCTCAACCGGTCCCCCACACCAGTGTAAGGTTTGAGATACTATGGCAGTTTTAGACCTTTCGTCATTGGCTCTGCAAGGATGTCGTTGGTGAATGGTGATTCTGTTTGTTCCACTATAGTGTTGATTGCAACAAGAGCCCTGGTCTGGTAGATACGTTGTACGTTGTCGAGCTTTTCTTTGATTTCATGTATTTCTGATTCCCATGGAGCACGATTTTCCACAATTTGCTCATCAGCAGCTTTCTCTCACGTAGCGGGCTCATGTACCTAACTTTTCTCAGCCTCATGCCTTTCCTCTAAGGTATGTCGGAGGTCGGATGTGTCCAGTTCAGTTGTAAGTCGAGTCCGTGCTGGAGTAGGTGGTCGCCTTCGACGAGTGGTTAGGCATGGCTCTGCCCGTGTGAGGATTGATGTTGATGGATCTGACTGGGGGCTTCGCCTTGCATATGGTGTGAAGGTTGTGGAACCTATTCTTCGATGAGAGCCACAAGGTAACACACTTGTTCATTGAGGGTTGAGATCTTACCCGCGTTCTTGTAGGACTTTTGTCGACTAGATCCCTACTGAGACCGTGGTGTCAAGGCGAGTTGCAGAAGTATATGAGTTAACCCTTCTTCCATATTCGTCTCTTGTTGGGAAGGTTCCGCCATGAAGAGTGCATTTCCCCTATTCTTGCGTCTTTCGCCCATGACTAATGTAATATGGACGTCAAAAGTGTAAGTGCTCAGAAATGGTGAGAACACAACTTGGACGTCGTATCCCACAGACAACGTCAATCTGTTGACGATGAAAATTGTCAACTAATGAAACAGCTTAATCTCTCCCTTGGCGATGATCTCTTTTAGATGTGCGGGCTGGATCTTTATTTAATGAGTCTCTTAGGCCATGCAATGCACATTCAAAGACAAAAGAAGGGTGGCCGAGGGTCCGGTCCGTTACCCCTCCGATGCCTAAGTCAGTGAGACGTTGGAGATCGAAAATAAGGTTTTGGTAGAGAGGTTTTTGCATACCTTGAATAGTAGAGGGATACTTCTATTTACAGAACCATCAGAGAACTGTTGGTGGATCTGAGGATCTTATCTTACGGGTGTGATTTCCATATTTCTTAGGATCATCTCTATCACATTTGGATTCAGAGGATTCTTTGGGATAACCTTTATCATGTCAGACTTGCCGGTCTTTTATCTCCATACGACGCTAGAGGTAGTGAGGGAGATATTTGGACTACGGAGAGTACTCGCCTAAGAATACTTAGCTCTGAGGAGAACACTCAACGAGGAGTGTTTAGTAGTGAGTGCTCGTCTACGGGCTGAACACTCGATGGCAAGCGTTCAATATCAAGGTGAGAGCTCATCAAAGAGCCCTCGGCATTGAGCTTGGTCTCCACTATGTGGGACCACTCAGCATTTGCTCGGAAGAATTTACTCGGTGAGAAGTCGGTTTATCTCATGCACCTTATCCTTTAACCGTCTCTCACTAGTCAGTATTTGGTGCCATCTGGGTCTTCCACCTTTTAATCGGGAGAGCTCATCTAAGGCTGAAGACTTACTCGGGCGTCGTGGGCCATTAACCTTGTAGTCAATTATCTTGGGCTCGTTGATTGGTAATTGGGCCCGGGGTGTTGTAGAATAAAGTTGGTCGTCAAAGGAGTATAAGTAATATGTGATCAGCAAGCACCTTTCTATAAAAGTCGCGACCAAAATGCCTGATTAGCGAGCCTTTCCCAGACATACCTCGTATACTATCTTCGAATGCGAGCAGCTCGGCTCGTGGTCATTAAACGAGGTTATCTCTGAATGCGAGCAGCTCGGCTCGTGGTCGTTAAACGAGGTTACCTTCTGTTGAACCTCCAATTTATACATGATATGGCCCATTACATCACATTATATGCATGGTTTGCATGTTTAAAAGACCAATCTAATGCAGGTTTTGTGATTGTAGGAATGAGAGCAGACTTCATCTAATTGGAGACCAAGAAGAGACATTTAGGAGCCTTGGATGAAGACCCAAGGTGGGCCAAAGAAAGAAGAAAGCAAAGAGAGAGGAAGGAGAGAAGAAAAGAAAGAAGAGACAATGCAAAAACTGGGTCCGACCGGTCTAGACCGGTCGGCTACACTCCCTGGACACCTGCCAGACAGGTCTAGACTAGTCAAGACCGGTCGGCCAGCCTTGTCCGACCGGTCAAGACCGGTCGGCCATGAAATTTTACACTTCCAGATTTCAGGCAGCAAGCTATTCCTGTTTTTGAATTTTCGGATCAGTTTTTTGAAGTCCATCTTGATGATATTTAAAAATCTAACACATCCATGTCGAAGAGGAGCTTGACGCCGAAATAACTCAAGTAGGTTTCGTGTCGATCGGAGCTACGGATTGATCGTGGTGGCCAAAACAATACGAACTGTCCAGAAAGTTCCAGATTTCGCTGTTCCACTCTGGGCTGGTCCAGGTGACCCATCATTGATGATATGAAGAATCTACTTTGACCATATTTTAAAACACATCCATATATGATAACCACAAAATTTTCAGATCAAAAGGATGTGTGGTTTGATCGTACCGGTTGAAGAAAGATGAACCATCCAGAAAGATCCAACTGCGCAGAGTTTATAAAAGCCCTAAGTGTTCTAATTTTCGGACCAAATTCTGGGATTGTTTTGGACAATCTAATCCATCTATCATGTAGAGGAGGAAGTGTTCTACCAATGTTCAAAATTTGGGATCAATCCGACATCTGTACACTCCGGAGCGTTGAAAGCAAGATGACTGGTTCTGTAGGTACCCGAAGTGCGCGATTTTGAGAGGCAGTCGGTGATCTGATTGGTGGGCCCATTAAGAAGATAATCTTGGAAATCTAAATCATCTATGAGGAATATCACATTACAAGGAAGCTACAAATCAAATTTTAAGGCAATCCAACCATTGGTTAAGCCGTACCAAGTGAAACAAATTCTGTTATGTTGCTGTACTATTGCTGCACTATAAAAGGAGGTGCTCTCTTCTATTCCAAATCAACCAAGGACGTGGGGAGCAAGGAGTTCAAGTCATAGGAGGCTTCCTAGCCTCCTCCAGTTAGTTTTTCTTCCTTTTCTTAGTTCTAGTTCTAGTTTTAATATACTTTTCCTTAGCTAACCTCTTAGCTAGAGCCAGAGGTGAAATTTGTAGTTGGTTTCAATGCTTTAATTCTTTTATTTCAAGTACCCTTTTCTTAATTTTGGATTTTGAACTTCTAGTTTGAATAAAGTTTGGATTTTTAGATGAATTGTGAAAGTTTGTGTACTCCGGACATGAGTTCCTTGCAATCCTCTAAGATTACCATGATTGGGTTGTTTGAATTCGAATTGTAGTAACCCTTGAGCATGCCATAGTCCATAGGCATGACTGTTACTCCGAAGGCTACAAGTTCAAGTTCTATGTGCTCCATTAGAACTAGAAATCTGATTTCTAGATTTAAGTGGGATTATTTATGCTTGAATGTTATATCTTCCAATTAGATGAGAGATAGGACTTTGATTCTAATTGTGTTGTACTTGGATGAATGGATTGGCATTAGACTGCTACAAGTGGATCCTTGATGCTCTAGTTCTTCTTATTTTCAGATTTTCCTATTTCATGTGAAAAACTATTTTCTTAAACTTCTTAGATTCTAGTTATTAGAGTACTTGGAATTGTTTACCTCTTTCCCTGTGGATCGACCTCGGTCTTACCGAGATTTATTACTACATCGCAGTCTTACACTTGAGGCGAGCGAATACCTTCGAGCCCAAGTATTCATCGACTTATAGTACCAACAGCCCATATAGACTGATTTTGGTTTGTCTCTATCCATAGCTCCGAACCATGGGGGATATCTATCAAGAGACGAGATTAAAGGGACATCTAGAATGGTTAGGCTATTCGCTTATCCCTGAAATCAGCAGTAATCTTAACACAGCTTGCGTAATAGGATGGATCACTTAGATCTGTATAAATAGATGGATCCAGATGATAAAGGTACACAATCTCTAAATAACTTAAGTTTCACACTTCATCTTACTATCAAGTCACCTCTGACTTAAGCTTTAGAGGGCCAACGGCCAAGCGTCGGCCACCCTTAATTTTCTTCTTTGGCTTTCAAGTTTGGAGGGGAGCTCACTTCGAGAAGGGCATAAACTTGGGAGGGACCTGTTATCAGAATCGGACGTCAACACGGGGCATAAGGGCTTTCTTGTAGAATGGGGTTAGCTTGGTATTGCCTATAACAACTACATTGTATACGCTCCATTGTAGTAGCAGCCGTAGGACCTAGGGTAATGTGGGGGAACCATTTTACATAAATGGGGTGATGCCTAAAGAAGCTTGAAGGTTAGGAGGCTCCTATCAAATGGCCCACAGATTGGCTATTTAAGGAGATGGTCAGCGACGGTGTCTTAAAAGGAAAATGGTTAAATGATTAAAAGCATGGAAAATATTCTAATATATGAGTAATTTTTATTGTCCATCCGCTCTCAGGTCCATCATTTATTAAATATTTTGGATCGTTGAAACATGGACCCATCTGCAGCTACAGCAAGTGATCCTGAACATTAGAAGGCACCCAAAAAACAACAAAAAAAAAAAACTACTAGTTTCTAGCTTGCTTGCGGCGCACAATAGTGAAATCCAGGCCATCCATCAGGTATGGTGCACCACCAGCATGCCCTAGGCAAAAAAAAAAAAAAAAAAAAAAGGGCTGGCCCCACTTATAGGATAAAAACAAGCAATGGCCACGATCTACTGCTAGAACGGCGGTGTGCTCATGCAAGCAGTACCACTCAGCGAACTTGACCATTGGATGGTCCTGGTTAGCCATTTAGGTTGGTCCCACCAGAGCTGCAGTCAATCAACATTAATCGCCGGCACACGACGTTCACTGCATCTGATTGCAATGAACCGCGGAGAATTCATCTCGACGAACAGGATTGCTACATTACAAATACTAGTGGGCATTGACAATGCCATCCCCTCTGCACACTGTGTTTAAATGCCATTCATGGCACAGAAATCATTACATACAGCCTGCAACATTCTCAGTTCACCGCACTGCACCGCTTTCCCCAAGAACCTGTCACATGTCCACGAAATCCGGTCGGTTCAAAAGGTAAAACCATCATTAAGATCAAATTACGCCAAAAAATCATGCTGATCCACTCATCATCTGGGCCACTCGTTTAGATAACTCAGATCATTTTCTATCCATTGATGGCAATGGTGTGTAGACCACAAGATGAGTGTATCGTCATGATTTCTTCTAAGGTAATCTTTATAGTGGTCCCCATATTTTGAACGGATAGGATATTCTCCAGATATTTCAATCTGCAGCATGGTAAGCTGATCATGCTAGCAAGGGAGATGTAAGGTGACCATTCCTCTTCAATTCCCACTTGATTTTCGAAGAATTGCGCTGGTACGCGTTCTCACACCCAAGGCGTGCCTCCAACTAACCAACCATCTCGTGAAAGAGATTATGAATCAGATCAAAACCGTCCATCAGGTGTGAGTCCACATTTTCTCCCTGGATCCTAAACTTCAGTCAGACAAAATATTTAGGTTGACCACACCATGGGACTGTGTAAGATTATGCCTAAAACCCGTAGAATAACATGGCGTGGACCACAGACTTCGTAATGAGTGATTTTCGGGGGATCCAGTCATCAGTATGTGTTGCGTCAGTTGAGTGGATTGGATAGCATATACAGTCCATTGTGGGCCCCACATATAATTTAACAGTGAGATTTCCATCTCGTGTAGGTGCCTAACGCTAACTGAGCGCCACGTGGATTTAACATTCATGAGATCAGCTCCGTTCATTAGGTATGCTGCCTCATGTTCAAGGCTAGATCTAAAAATCATGATGATCCTAAGCTCAGGTACGCTACACTGTAGTAAACAGTTGGAATGGGGACATCCACCATTAGTTTTGCATAAGGCCCATCGTAGTGTTTATAAGCCAATTTTGAACAACGTGAGGGTTGAATCAGCCTGATTTTTTTTTTTTTTTTTTTTTTTTGATCGAGGACAAACATGGGGTGTTGCACCAGATGGACGGGGTGGATTTCATGCATGTTAAATAGTTTTCTCACGTAAGAGAAAGATAGCCCGGTAGGTACGACCTCCAGGTAGGCAAGAGTTTTCTCATAAAAATCTCATCATTTTCAGCCCACTGCATTGAGTTAGCAGCACCTGGTTTTGGGACTCTCAAAGTTCATGCAATTTCAGAAAAACACCGTCTCTCTCTCATAAGTGGATACTGCTGCCATCTTCTTCTCTTCTCTTTCCTTTCATTCATTTCTAATATATAATAATACATGTTGCTGAGCTTATAAATGCTGTATCTTTTTTGTTCCTTTCATCTCAATCTAAGCAGAAGCTCCTCCTGTGGTGTTTGGTGTTAAGGGATGGAAGGTTTTGGAGTTGGGTTTTTTGTTAGAGCTTTGGAAAAGCTAGCTTTCGGTGGATTCACCTGCTTTTTTGCATTGGGTAGCTTTCTCTTTCTTTCTAACTCTACTTTAGGTGGTTAAACAACCTTGCTTTGCTTTTTTCTTCCCTTTTATATATCATCCACTAATATATATATGTGGGCTACTGTGGATGGAACATAGCCTAAGAAATATACTGATCGAATTATCTTAGCCGTCTGATTTGGGTCCTTGATTTTTTTTTGTTTATGTGTGACTTTGGCCATTGAGTTGGATTGCTGTCCATCTCCAAGTGTTCATTTGATGTGGTCACAAATTGGACACTGTGGATTGTCCAATCAGTGTGGGGCCACATCTCCATCCTCTGTGGACCCACGGTTAGGATGGACTGGTTTTGGCACGCATATATGCCACGCGTACGGCAGGATGAGCTGGCCACTACTACTGAGATGTGGTGTGGTAAACGCACTTTGTGATCTCGATGTCCATAGGCGGGCTAGACGCAGATTGCCTACTCAGTAAACTTTGTAGGAGCCCACCGTGATTTATGTGTCTTATCCACGCCATCCATCCATTTTATGAGCTCATTTTGTTGCAGTGAGCCAAAAAATGAAGCATATCCAAATCTCCATGGGACCACACCACATGAAAGAGTGGGGATAATGACATCCAACGTTGAAACCTTCCTCAGGCCTACAGTGATGTTTATTTGTCATCCGACCTGGTCATAAGGTCACACAGAGATGGATGAAGGGAAACACAAATATCAGCTTCATAAAAAAACTTCTGTGGCCCCAAAAAGTTTCCAATGGTATTCGTTCAATTTCCACCGGTTTCCTGCTATGTGGTCCACTTGATCTTTGGATATGATTCGATTTTAGTCTCATGCCTTAAAATGAGCTTGAAAAATGGATAGACGGCATGGATAAGACATACATCACGGTGGGCCCCATAGATTTTACTCAGCATACTACTGAGTTAGTACGCAATCCGCGTCCCTGACTGAGAAAGCCTGACCGGCCGGCTTTGGGCGACCAGTTAGCTTGGTCTTACCATGCGTCTGGGCTTGGCTTGGCTCAAGTCATTTTAGCCCAAACCTAGCTCAGTGCAACCAACTTCATATCAACAGATCTTATATCCCACAAATATGCCATTTTAATCGTTGATTAGGCAACCCATATTGAATGTAGACCCTTGATTTCATTACTCTCATTCTTTTGTTCATGTGTGGCCCACTTGATTAATGGATAGATTAGGAAAATCAAAGTGGGAAATAGGGGTTTTACCAAATCTTTTTGTTTATCAGGCTTCGTTCTGCTGTAGGCCCATGCTACGCTCGACCAGTTTAGTAGTTCGTGGGACTACACTAATTTGTAGTCCTTAGGTCTCAAAGCGTCCTGCATCGGTGTGTGGAATCATCCAGTGGACCCACTGTTTCAAAATAAATGGACAATCCTAAACACTTGCTCGCATATATAATAGGCTCCCGAGGACATCTGGTCCATCGAATTGCACGGTTTAGATTATACCCATGATGTAGAGTACATGCAATGGGGAGTAGAATTTCAGGTAGACGCGTGGATTATCTTACTTTTATCTCATCGAGAAATTTTCAAATTCCCAATTTGCCCCTCTAACCACCGCTTGTTTTGTGCAGTGGGCGCTTGTATAGGAACGGTTACAGGTGCGCTTACAGGGCATAGAACAGAATCCGGATTTTTAAGTGGAGCTGGGATTGGCGCCATCTCTGGAGCTGTAGTGTCTGTGGATGTTTTTGAATCGTTGATCGCCGGAGACACATTATCAAAGGTTGGTATCTTCAGTTACCTGGAAATATCCGGTATTTAAACTTGTTGCGAGGTTGATACTTACTGTCATATCATTTAAAGTTCCAGTGTTCTGCAGTGTTAGTTAACTACCACTTCTTTTAAAGCTGTAAAGCAACATCCGCCGTACACATGGCATAGATGCATGTAGAATCAGGACTGTTGACTACTTAGGCCAATTTTGGATGTAGCATCGCTCCAAGAATCATGCCGATCACATCATTCTAACCAATTGATTTGTAGCTACGAAATGAACGTTTATGATAGAACACAAGATGATCAGTGGTCCAAAATGAACGGGCGAGATCAAATGATTAAGATTCTTCCATCCGTACACCCACCATTAAAAACTTCTTTCTTTGGGGACCTTATCATCAGGGTTCGATGGCAAATAAACATTACCGTAGGCCTTAAGAAGTTTTCAATGATGAGCGTTCCATAACTGCTGTTTCCTGTAGGGTCATCCATTTGAGATTTGGATTTACTTCAGTTTTGGTCTCATGCCTGGTGGGGATTAAAATCTAACCGTTGAAAAACTCTTGGGGGCATATAAGTTTTTGGATCAAGCTGATATTTATGTTTTCCCTTCATACAAGTCTATGTGACCTTATGAACAGGTTGGATGGGAAATAAACATCACGGTGAGGCCCCAAAAGGCTTTCAACGGTAGGACTTCAATCCCCACTGCTTCCTATTGTGCGGTTTGCTTGAGCCTTCGATTTGACTTCTTTTAATTGGCATGTCCTAAAATGCTCCGTCAAAATAGATAAACGGTGTGGATAAAATATATATACATCATAGTGGGCCCCACAAACCCCTTGACATAATCGTCTAGTACCTAATCTGCGCTAAGGAGGGTGTAGATTGGGTACTCCCCTACTCTTTTATTTTTTTGAGAAAGTTCTATATGTAAACCTTAAGTTTGACAGGCCAGCTAAAATAGACCTTCGAAAACTTTATGTTCCCATTCTAAACTTCATTTGTACTTACATATTTTTTCGAACAAAAATACCCCCGGTAAAATTCACCATTTGATTGAGAATTCGGTGAAATTCATAGTCAATTCACCGATCATTCGATGAAATTCACCAAATGCTCCAATGTTAATAATTTTTGTACGCAAATACATATGGAGGTCTATTTTGGCTGGTCGGTTAAACTTGAGGCTTACATATGGAAATTTCTCTCTTTTATTTTTTATGGGTTAGTTTTACACACCCCAATTGTTAGTACACCCACCCACCCCTGCTAGTCACATTACAATGTTAGCCACCCCCATTATGGGGATAGGTACCATGACCTCAGTGATGAAATGATGCTATCTTCACTCAATCTGCCACTTGGGCTAAGGATCTGGTGTACTTCCCCTACCTCTGTACACACACAGGAGGATTCGATTTTAGATTACAAACAACTGTGAGATATAGACCACCCAATCATGTTTGAAAGGAATCCAGATCCTCAGCTGGATTTCCTGTTTTCTTGCATCCACATCATCACTTATACTATCAGCACTGCTGCATTAAATGCTGTATGTGATGACGTGGCCCAATTGCATTGCAACGAACAGAAAATTCTCACTCGTTTGAGAGTTACGTACCACTGCACGTATCATCCACCACACATTCTGACGGGGTATCAGAGTTTTTATCTATGCTCTGTACTTTACACTGATACACGGTCCTGAGAAGAAAAAAAGATCCACGGTATTATTTTCGTTTTTTGAGGCTCACTCTCTATTAATGAAATTATTTAATTAATATGTGATTTCGTATGTATGTAAAAATGCAGATTGCCATCTTTGGTAGCCTTCTAAATGGGAAGATATTCAGGGAATGTGTGGGTCCCGCAATGTTCAAGGCATATCAATGGCAGGTAACTATCAAAGTAATGAGTAAATGCTAAGGCCATTTCCAGCACACTTGCCAATGTTTCTCGCTTGTGCGAGGTCACTGGTCAGCATAGTTGTAAATCTCGGTGACTCATCTCGAAACTCCATTGAGTCAAGTTGACTAGATGAGATTTTGAGCCCCGTCACTGTGAAACTCAGTTGTGAGCATGACTCGGCTCGAATCCTCCTTACTTTTAATTTTAGAACTCTTAAAGCCAGTTACTCAGTTCAACTCGTTGTGAGTTGACTGAGTCATGGAGTCGACTTGACAAGTATGCCGAGTCCAGACCAAGTGACAATGACAATTGAGTTTCATGGTGACTCAGCTCGAAATCTCATTGAGTCAAGTTGACTTGTCCAAGTTTTGAGTCGACTCACCAAGTTTTAGAAGTATAAACATAGACCATAATTTTGCAGCAAAGATTATTGATTTGTCAAATTGAAAATTTCAGATTAGCAGGCTCGATTCTAACGATGGAGAAACATCGGATATTTTCGACGTGGGTGTCACCAAAGGCCTATCTCCGGATTTCATCAAGAAGCTTCCCGAATTCAATGTTACTAGCAGCAAAAGCATGGAGTCACGTGGAGAGAAGATCTGTTGTGCAGTCTGTCTACAGGTAAGCTCACACTAGAATTTTTTTTATTTTTTATTTTTGAAAAGTAATACTTTTATTGCGTTAGTCATGAAACTCACACACCCTGTTAGTACCACAACACACCCACCCGGTTAACCACACAAAGCATCCACTGATGCTGTTAGTGTGTCCTGAACGTGAGACCTGGCTGGAGAGGCCGTGGCATGCCTGTTACTATCTTATGAAATTTTAGTAACCCACCTGATAATGGTAGATAATTGCTGCAAAAGTATATATGAAAGTTAGATATACACTTCTTCTTTGAGCGAGAACCATAAAAGCACCACGGTGGGCCCATTTTGGTGGGGCTTATGCTAGATGACAGTTTATTTTTTTATTGATTCGCAGTGTGGGGGCCACCCAAAAATGCAGCATCACTCATTATCTTCTGATTTTATTTTATTTATTTATTATTATTATTTTTTGCTTTTCTTTTGTGAGGTCTGATCATATCCATACATGAGCTAGGTTCGATGCTTTGGGATAGAAGCGATCGGCCTCGCAGCGAAAGCAAGAGGAAACAATCAAATGAGATAAACCATAATGGCAACAATCAAGCAAATCAACATCCAAGAAAAGAACAATCAGAATTTAACGTGGAAAAACCCTCACGGGTAAAAAAAATCACGGCACAAACCGAACAATCCACTATGAATCAGAAGTTACAAGAGATTACAGAAGAATCATCACCCGGATCATAGCCCACAAGAGAAATCCCAAGCTAACAAAGCTAATCCTCACATGAGAAGGACAAACCCAGTATTTTTCCTCATCCCGGAGAACTATAAGCTTTCCCTAGCTCTTTCTCTTACCCTAAAACTCTCTCCATTCTTTAGGATACTTTGGACCCTTTGGCTGCAACCCTAATCCCGCATTACACTGTTTTATACAGGAAATTTTTGAAATTAAAAACAAATCCCGCGCAAAACCGCACCACCGACTTAACAGTCTGTGCACCGTCGAGCACCTGATAGATCCGAAATCTGTCCAGACAGTTCTGACTAAGGGAATGTCAGGCTCCCTGCAAAACTGTCGGGCGCACAATCATCGGGCCCCCTACAACCCCAAAAATAGATCCAATAGTCTAGATTCCAGAAGCACATTTTGGGCCAATTTTGGACACTCAAGCTAAGCTCGTCAAGTGCCCGACACCCTCTGATGTCCAAGATTGAAGACAACCCCAACAAGTATCACGATCCATATACATGTACATAACCAACGTTCTAAGTAATGATGGTTATTTTTTCTAGCCATTCATTGGTTTTGACATTCTATGGACCACCTAAGATGTAATTGCCTGATTTTTGTGCCAGAAGATACAAACATAATAGCTCAACGGATCGAAAACTCAAATTTCATCCGTTTAGCTATGAAATAGGATTTTCCAACAGAGGCTTCTATAATCTCTTCTTTCTTCTTTCAATTTTTCTAATTTTCTCGTTTCCTTTTTAAGGGATTATAGATTTGCTAGAATATATAAATCCCCATTTTCTGCCATTGATAGATTGGGATTTTAGCCATTAAATTTGGATAATCTTTCAATGATCCAAATCATTTATATAATAGGCCTCATTTGAACCATGCAAATCTAAGTTGTGCATATAAATCTAAGTCTGTCTATCAGGCGATAACCCTCGTTTGAACCATACATACAAAAGATTTACCCTATAGAAATGGGCCACACAAATGGGTACAATGTGTAAACTTTGCTCCTAAAAAGTCTTTCTAACTTCATGTCGCATGGCCCGCCTGTGTTTTGAATCAGGTTGAGTTTTTGTATTTAAACTTCATCCTAGTGAGTGACACTACGTTTAAAGGATAAGCACTGCACACGTACAAACTTATAGTTGGCATCCCATCTCTATTATTCCCTATGGTGCGGTCCATTTGAGCTGTTGATCTAGCTAATTTTTTTTGCTTAGGAACTAACATCAATTATAAAACCTAATAGACAAAGTAGATTGTATTATATTCAAAATGGTGAGCCCCACAAACTTTGTGATCTACGCATTGCATAAAAGGTGTGTACGTGTCAATGCATGGGCAGATGTGTCATAGTGTGACATGTGTGTGAGTTTTCCATTAGATCCGATGCAATATTGCTTGCCATTAAAAGCAGTTCATTTTCATTAGGGTTGCAACTCAAACTCAGGGACCTAACCTCAAGAGGAGTTGGCCCATGGCCAAGTCCAACCCAAGATATAAGGCATTCAATACTCAACCCTAATAAAATTCAAGTTGGGTTGGTTCAGGTTATATCAGGTTAATCCTTACAACTAGTAAACTAATACATAACGTAAAACATCTAACTATGAAAGAACACCATGTAATTGCTAGCAACATAAAGTATACAATCCTAACTTTCGATTTTTAGATTGAATAACAAACATTGAAACTTTATTGTTTAAGTTCATCTATCGATATAGATGATTGCCCATTCAATGTTTCTTATGGTGAGCGATATAGTGTAGAGTCCACAACATGGATGGTTCTGATCGTCGAACCATTTAGTATGTGCACTGATGTAGAACGGGTCGTTGATTATTTCATGGCCCAAATGGAGCAAAAGAAGACTGGTCGGGGTCGAAAGTGATCCGGACCGTCAGGACCGTAAATCGGCCGTATCTCACAATCCGGAATGAGTTACGGGACGTATAATATATCAATTTGGGGTAGCTCAAGCTACTTTAGCCAACCAACCCTGCTATGCTGTGTTGCCCAGGCCGGAATCTCGAGATTCGACCGTATCAACGGTCATTAGGCTAGTTTATTTTTAGTTTTACTATTTATAGTAAGTTTTAATTCGATCATAACTTTGCATCTGTAGGGCTTTAGAGTTAGTGCCCAACATGAAAGGGCTTAGAATATTTAGTAGAACAACGTGGTTGAGGTCGTTTGATAACTTTCTATTTTTAGCCAAAAGCTAAGAGTTCTAGTAGGATTGAACGACTTCTATAAATAGTAAGTTTACTATTTATAGTAAGTTGCGTTTTCTAGGAGTTTAAGTTGGAGTTGGATTCAGATACTTTACCTAGGGTTAGTTTCCTATTTACATGCATTGTAATTTCGTTTTTTATGGATTCAATCATCAAAAAAGCAATTATTCGGAATTTATTTCCTCTTTTTATCTTTTATTTCTTCTCATGAATTCGAGAAACCATCTGTTAGGGAGACAGTGATCGACCTACCACGTCCTCCATGCGTCATGCACCCATGCAAGCGGCAACAAACTTGAAATCATGAGTCATGACAGAGGCAATCATGTGATTTTCATATGCACCCTATTTTCTATATAGGCCATGATTTTACTTTTATATGTATTAGTTATTATTCACATGTATATGTATGAATGTAAGGTGGGGTTCAGGTTGCCCAAGGCCTTAACCCAAACCCAATCCAACCCGTGTCGGGTTGAGGATTTTCAACTCAAGGCTAAATCAACCTCAACCCAAGATCAGGTTTAGGTTAACCCATAATAATAATAATAATAAGTAGTTTGGGTTAACCCAACTCAAGGCTAAATCAACCTCAGCCCAAGATGACCCAAACCTTGGGTTGGGCCAATCAGCTTTGGGTTAACCCAATCCAAGTTGCACCTGTATTTCACACCTCCGAAGGACCGCAATATATCAAAACAAATGAATGGTTGGAAAGAAAAGATCCTTAACTGTCAAATTTCTTTGTACTTTGTGGGGCCCATCTTTTTTTCTTTATGCCATTCATCCATTCATAAGATGCAACCCACCTAGATAAATGCACAGGGTAAGCATTAGGCCCTTCCAAAACTTAGGTAGGTCAATCCAAATGATTTTTGCAGTTTTCAGCATGAACTACATGGTGTGGCCTGCTTAAGGTTAATTTGAAATGGCCTAATGGCCCCATCGTGGCCCACGTGCTAAGACAGTCAGGTGATCAGAAAGGTTCATCTTATGCATATTGTCTCAAGCGTCTTATTAATTTACTAGATAAGCATGTTGAAATAATCATCCTCGCCATTGATTTGTTAAGTTCACCAATGAAATATTATTCTTAATGTATCTAGTGCTAGAATCATCCAATCAACATAATTTTCTTACCACACAAGTTTTATGGTAGCAAACAAAACCATATTTTAAAAACTCCTAAAAATTAGACCAGATTTCACCAAGACTAGAGAAATCATTGACCTAATCATGACAAGGTGAAAACTCAAGAAGAACTTGACCAAACTTGTAAAAAACTGGAAAGAATTCGATAATCGATTCAACTCCTTTTATACTATGGAGGAGGTTTCAAGAAACTTGCCCGAGATTTTGAGTCAACTGGTTTTCGAGTCAGGTTGAATTTTGGTGTTTTTAAACTATGACCAAAACATGAAATTAGGGTTCCTATCATCAGATCATATGTACTAGTGGGCCAAAGTGAGCTGATCATCATGACAAAGGATAGCCAGCATGAGTATTCCTTTGAGGCGGGTGCTATTTTATGCTTTTGTTTAGTTATTCTTGTAGTTCCATGGAAAGAACTAATGTGTATATATCTCTAAAACAATGGTATTTGAGTAACAACTTTAAATTGTTTCTATCAGGATTTCAAAGAGGGGGAGAGTGCGAGGACATTGCCCATTTGCAGACACTTATTCCATGTGCAATGCATAGATAGGTGGCTACTCAGACACGGATCTTGCCCTATTTGTAGACGAGATATTTGATGCCCAATGTGGCTCTCTCTCTCTCTCTCTCTCTCTCTCTCTCTCTCTCGTTTCTACTACTTTTTTTTTTTCTGTAAAGGAAAAACTCTCTCTCTCTCTCTCTCTCTCTCTCTCTCTCTCTCTCTCTTGTTTCTACTACCTTGTTTTTTTTCTGTAGAGGAAAAAATCAAGGTTATCTAATCAAGGGCATAGACAAGTGCTCTTGCAATTAAACTAAGAAAATTAACAGGAATGTGAAGACAAGAAGCTAAGGTGCGATTAATTGCCACTGAAAGACTTTTTTAATTCATTTTTTATATAACATGATTGCAGTATCCCATGCTTGTCGTGGAGTTGCTAAATGGGTCAAAATCAACTCATTACTATGTCTCACACAAACGTCCAATGAACCTAATATTTAATGGGAGGCATGGACACATCTGGCACCTCAACCTAATTTCTCAAATCATGCAACTGTATCGTACATGCCCGTGTGTGCGAGATAGTAACTTGCCGCCTCTCTTAAATGATTGTTCTTAAAAGAAACTACCTTTAACATCTTTTTCCTAGCATGTCAACCACTTCGGCAGAAATGAAGTCGTCTTATCTTCTTCTTTTTCTTGTCTTCTAAATAAGCCATTGATGGTTTTCATGTGGATGAGCAACAAAATCGAACATATTTTCATAAAAATATCTCATAATGTCCCGTATGATCTTCCATGCAAATTATTTCAAAATTTTTAATTAATTTACACATAAAGATGGTTTAGATCCTACTCTCGTGTGGTTGGTATTGAATCTTGATGTCACTCTTCCAAACTAGGAGATCTCTCCTCAATCTATCTTGAGTGGAAGAGGTCAGAGAGTTACTATTGAGGCTAAGAGAGAAGCACATTGTTCACACAAGTGGACCACAAATGATCACACATGCGTGTAGAGGATGGATACGGGGGAAAACTCTCTAGCTCCTCTCAAATTAACACTCAAGGGGAATGTCCAAGGCTCTCTAGTTGCTCTCTCTTCTCTGAGATAGAATCATATATATAATGCAGGGTTAGGGTTTCATGAGTGCACTTAACTATGGTGCTCCTTTATCCTAGAAACTTTGATATGCCCCGATTGTGACTTAAGTCTATTAAATACATTGTCCATGCATCTACTCATGATCTAATCATTCTCCTAGCAATGGCCATCCAACAAAGATTTGTATCTTCATGTTAATTAAATAATGTACCATCATATATAGGCCATTAGATTATATCAAGAGCGATAAAAAAATATTTTAACAGTGTTGGGGCTCAAAATCGCACACATAACAAAATGACATATAGTGGTTCATCTGCGTCCAGATCAATTCTAGACCTGAGAAACATTCGAAAAATGCAATCAGACGCCAGCACAGCCCTAACCCTAAGCGGCCCGTGCAATCGCGACCAAAACCTACAACTGCTATTTCAGAGTGAATCTGGACATGTTGCCGCCAAATGATTCGGAAGACACAAAAACCTCTAACCCCCAATAAAAGCCGGAACGTGTATATTTTCGCATGTGCGCTTCGAAGAGCGAAGTTCCTATGCCAAGAACTGACCAGGAGGGTTCAAATTAGGAAGCAATTACCAAAATTCACAGCATTTAATCCTCCACACCCTGACTTGTTCATTTGGTAGGTTGATAAGAAGTTAAAAGTGACTTGGCGTCAGTGACTTCGATCCCTGAAAGAGTATCTGTCCTTGGAGGGGTCGCACGACGGAGCCTGAAAATGCTGAAATATTCTAAGTCTGGATGCTGTTTTCCCTCTTGTAAGAGTGCAGAACCCTGAAAATTTTTAAGTCTAGAAAAGCACAAAAGGGACATCCGCCCATGCTCCAAAGACATGCGCCGGGGCGTTTTCTCTCCACGATTCATCCAAAAAACTTTCGAAAAATACCAAGTTTTGGCACATGCGCCCAGCCACTTCAACATACGCCCACTACATCCACCTGGAAATCCTCCTAGAAACACATGCACTCGCAATTTTTCCGTGCTCGGACCCAGATCCGATTCATAGCCTATAAATAGCAGGTCGACCTGATGACCTCAAGACACTTTATCTGCAGACGACGCCAGAGCGACGCAAGAAGTAACATGCACTCGCTTCGTATTCCCTTGCTGGAATCCCTCAGCAAAAAGGGTGACATGCGCCCACCTCCTTGGGGGCCTGGAATATAAAAAATTTGGTTAAGTAGAGGAAAATTCTCCTCTTTTGGAATGACATGCGCCCACCCCTTGGAGGCTGGGAGAAATTGGCTACGTCCATAGGGACATGCGCCCACCATAATAGAGGCAGGCACATGTGCCTATCCACATGCGCCCAGGGGAATGTCTCGCCCTCTCTCTCTCTTCCATCTCACTCCACATGCGCCCAACCCCTGGGCACATGTGCCTACTCACAGCCCACATGCACCCAAACGTCCTTCCTAGGCCCGGGATGTCTATGGTGTGGCCTGCTTTTAGTGGGTCCCACTTCTCCAATGCAATATGTCTTCTAAACACATGTCGACGTCCTCTGTCCATCCCCTGGATCAGATTTTTCAATAGTCGATGTTAAACGCCTCTAATTTATGATTTAATAAAAAATGACCAACACTTAGTCAAATTTGCAACCCCGAAAACCCCTCTCTAAGAGTATAAATTGACCGACGCTCACTGAAATTAAGCAGAATCTGATTGACGCCAAGTGAGATCTAGCGTCTTCATGACTTAAAGCAACATAATCATGCATCGCATCAACATTAATTGTTGTCCTAATCACAAAATACCCTAATTAAGCATTAAACAGACCCAGTACTTGGTCATTTCCAGCCTGAGAATTGCCCTGATGGCTCGAATATTGATTGATGCCAGGTATAATTAAGTGCAATCTCACTAACACTAAGTCAGATTTAGCTTCCATTTACCTCAAAGTAACTAAATTAAGCATTTGCGGACCACCAATCCCCACTGTTTATCAGTTACTAGTATAGACAGGCATATATCAGACTTGATACTTAGTCATTTTTAGCCCTGAGAAGTGCCCTGATGGCTCGAAGATTGACTGATGCCAAGTAGAATTAAGTGCAATCTCACTGACGCCAAGTCAAATTTAGCTTTTATTTACCTCAAAGCACCCAAATTAAGCATTTACGGACCATTAATCCCCACTGTTTATCAGTTATTAGCATAAACAGGCATCTTTCAGTCTCAGTACTTAGCCATTTTAAGCCCTAGAACGTACAATCTAGTTCACCAAACTCCTACTTTCAAGGAAGTTTGGCCTAGCAGAATTCATCCAATAGCTCTATTCTTCCAAAACATTATTCATTAATAACAATATGATCAAAGTAACAATACGCTTAATACAGATTAACTTAATTAGGCACATAATTCATCCGATATCACAATTATCAAGCATAATATATTTCTCGCCTAAGCATGTAACAACAATCCAACTTTTATGCTATTGATATCCATCGCATGGAGAATCCCTTATTTTAAGTATGATGTTCCACATATTCATGCATGCATAAATGGATCTTACATATTGATCTGACTACACGTTTATCGACAAGTGCACAAAGGTAAGAATGCTTCTTCCGAAGACAAGTCACTGGACTTCGGAATCAAGCACATTTATTTTTGTATCTCTTATATTCATTGTACAAACCTTATTTATCCCAGATTAAGTTTTGAGACTAAACCAAAGGGACTATGGTTATCATTGGAAATCATGATCAAAGAGTTCCACTACGCCTGAAACACTTCATTATAAACTGCTATCATTAAAACCAATTGATGTACTGCCCATCCTAAGGGTGATCCGTTAGTTGAGCAACTCAAGTAGTCATGGTATGTCTTCCTACTGTTACCCATCCACAGTGACAGTCATTGGTTCTGTGTTGCACCACTTAACAGCCATAATGTGTCTTCCTGTGGTCACCCATCCACAACGACGGTCACTGGCACTGTGTCCTACCATATGGTAGCCATATTATGCCTTTCCGCGGTCACCCATCCACAGCGACAGTCACTAGCTCTATGTCGTGCATGGCAACCATGGTGTGTCTTCCTGTAGTCACCTGCCCACAACGATGGTCACTGGCTCTGCGTTGCACCACATGGTAACCGTGATGTGTCTTCCTGCGGTCAACCATCAACAGCGACGGTCACTGGCACTGTGTTGCACGACTCAGTTAAAACCCTAACTATCTCTCAACTTGGAATACCCGAAAGAACATAGGACGGCATTTAACTTGTCTAAACGATGGCTCATCAATAACAAACTCGAAACCTGGTCTCCATGACCGTGAACTCTAAGACCATAGCCCCTGACGGCTTAGTCTTTTGCCTTTTAATCAAGGGTGATTAACCATTGATGTAATTAAGGGCTCGTGACCAATATCACAACCTGAAATGTATAAGATCTCAGAATCTCTAGAATAAATTCGCCTTGCGATCTCTTCTTGTGTGTACTTTGTCAATGCTTGTGATTGTCTATGAATGTCTCTAATACTCAGAACCCCAGAACAACGAAACATAAGAAAACTGCCTTGCGCATTTTCTAGTTTTAACAAACTGGCGACTTTGATGGTGATCGAACCCAAAATCTCTGGTTACTCCTGAGTACAAAAACTTTCTAAGATCAATCATTCGCAGACACGAATGCATGAGTAAGAAAGTTACCGCAAGGAGAAATGTTCAATGCCTTCACGGGCACCAAACTGGTGACTATCAACAAGAACTTTTCTCTCTATCGAAAGTTTTTCAAACCGCTTTCAAAAGAATTCCTAACATATTTAAAAAATACAACATGGATTTCTTACAACATACATCCAGTTAATGCATGCGCATTCTTTTACTATCGAGCAGTATCACGATCAGTAAGGTCACCTGTTCTCCTCCTTTTGAAGCTGCAGGATGCCCTAATGCTAGTGTGATTGTGCAGACAACCTTAGAGAAAGAAATCTAGCAAAGTACTAACAACGAAAAGAAATGGCAGCAACCATGATCTTCCTAGCATTAGGGGGATTTTACTTTCCCCGCCTTACAGCATCTGACTCAATGACTATGGAATCTGGTTGGCAAGTTGTGCAGAGGCGCAAGCAGCAGAAGAAGACTGAGGATTTGAAAGGCAAATATGCTCGCAAGCAAGTGAACACAATAAGGCCGCACTCCGGTATTGGAAAGCAGCAACTGATCGACTGTACCGACGAAGCGACAGCACAGAAAATGCAGGGGTTCATCCTATCTGTCAGCAAATTCCCAACGTTGCTGAAAGCTGTCAGGTCGACTAAGGAGCAGCCAGAATCCGTTCTTCCAAAGATCACTGCAGAATCAGCAGAAGTGACCATCAACAAGGCAACTAGGATTGAACCAAAAACGCAATCAATGCAAGTCACCATGATTCAGGTTGTTGAAGAAAAGCAACAAGCTTATCAGAACTTTCGAATTACAACCAGTCCAAGAGTAAATTGACGAGATAGTACAAGCTCAAGAGGATATGGTGAGACAGATGAGAGAAATCAAGAAAATTCTGATGGCCTTAGTAGCACATGGGGCAACCCAAAGCGCATTTATCCCCACCCAACATTCGAGGGAAGAATCACAAGGGGCAACAGAAGAGCGAGCAACAGTAAAACCACAAGCCCAACCAAGAAGCGTAGCACTCGAGCTTGCGCCGGCACCTTCGACGCACGGCACAAGAGAAGAGCTATCTTAGACAGTATCAAATCTAATTCTCTAGGAAAAGAAAGGGAAATAAAGGGAAAATATGTTTATTGGGTATCGTATCCGCCCGAACTTGACGAAATCTCATTCCTAACAATTTCAAGCGCCCAAATTTTTCATAATTCGATGACAGAGGGTCACCCGAGGAGCATATGACCCAATTCATGACAATGCTAGGGAACTTGTCCGCAGTACCTCAGTACTGCCTCAATTGTTCAGTTCGACACTCACGGGAAATGCATTTCAATGGTATATGTCATTACCTACAGGGTCCATCAGGACCTGAGATCAGATGTAGGAACTATTTATTTCCAAGTTTTTCTCTACTGAGCGAGAGGAATCGTTGACAGATTTAGCCATGATTCGTCAGAGGCAAGGAGAACCAGTCAAGAAGTTCATTGACAAATGGGACACTATAGCAGCATAATGTCGAGAGTTGCCCAGTGAGGCCAAGCAAGTTAAGATGTGTACGCAGGCCATGGATGCAATGATCTATTTTGGTTTATCCGAGCACAGTTTTTCAACGTTTCGGAACCTAGCGACAAAAGCCCATATGGTAGAAGGAGCTACATTGAGAGCGCAGTTCAGAGCCGAAAGATCGATACTTGAGATTGGAAGGACAGCCGCGTCAAATTACGTCAACAAAAGTAAGGGCTCGTGTCACGCCCCAAATTCGGTTCTCGACGTCCATTCGCTGTAACCCGAATTCAGAGGTGGCAGCCTCCGTAGTACCCTGATCTCGGATCCTAACCCTACACGTCAGGTTCCGATCCTGGGATACCACAAGGAGGATTTTAGGGTCTGAATTTTTTTTTTTTGAAACATGAGCATCACCATATGAGTACCATCAAAGACAAACACAATATTTCCACTAAATCATTTCGTTTATATACAGTACTGAAAAGTAAATACACAATGTGTAAATATAAAAACTGTGCACAATCCGGCACCTCCTGCTACTGCACTCCCAACTCCAACTCAACGTTGCTGATACACTCTGGTATAACCTGCAGCGTAACAAACGCGCATAAGCTTCGAATGAAGCTTTGTGAGTGCGTGTGTGCATGCGCAATGCGTATGACAAACATGATAAATATCAGAGTAAGCAGTAAAGCATGATGAGAAAACTAAACCAAAACTTAGCCTAATTAGGCTACACGATCCTATAATATGAATAACTAGCCTACAACGGCTATGCAAGCATGCAATATAGATAACTAGCCTGCCATGGCTATGCAAGCATGCAATACAGGTAACCAGCTTACCAAGGCTATATACTCATACTATGCAATGGCCTACAGGGCCTAATGTCGCATATAATGATCCAATGCATGTATGCAAATCACCACCTCTAAGTATAGTGGTCCAGATACGAACAGTCATATCGCAATCATCCAAGCGATGCAGGACTCGGAACTGGTAGCTCGCCCAGTGTGGTAGCTCGCCCAGGCTTACAGCCCAGCCCACATCACACCCGCCCACGTCAGGACCATCCCACACCATACAAAACATCAGTCACATCACTGATACCAGTACCATCTCTGAAACGGAACATCACCGGGGTCTCACAGACCTCACTACTCACCAGTAGAATGCCAAAGCCTATCTGGTGCAATAGCGGACCTACTCACAGTTGGTCAAACTCAACCCACTTTGCCAACACTCTTTCGGCAGGTTAAGTCAGACCTCCTTCCAAACTGACCACGTGCAGTGGAAAACACCGCCGTTTGGTATTCGGCATACTGGTGCATGATTAAACCACCCGGTCCTTGAATGGAGTACCCACCTAGGTACCAACGGGATCAGGGACTTTCACCCAGGGACATCTTTGGCATCCAGTTTAAAGATCACATATTTCCGGTGTTCTGCAAACCACGATGGAGCTGTGGTTGCAACGTAGTAACCATGCTATATGCGGCACAAGCAGACGGTGCGAAATGCAACCATGCATACAAACGTGGGACGATATGCCCGTGCAAGTCTCCAAAGAGCACCATAAAACTATAAGGTCTCAAACACAATGTCACCGTCAGCTGGTAATGAACTGCACGACAATCACGACCGATATGGCCGGTTGATACAAGACAATCAGATGAGCCAAGCATTCATGATGCATGAGTCAAGTATACAATATGAGTGCCAACAAGTAGCCCATCTACCACGATGGCTATAAATCAATCTAGTCAAACTTATTTGAGATATGATTAAGATGAGGGGACACATATGAATGATCAAGTCATAGTGCGGGATGTCGCTAGCCAGGGAATCTCGCACCAAGGGCTACAAGGTATGCTAAGCTATTCCTACCATACAGTGTAAGCCAGGATGATAGATTCCTGTCCTCGAATAGTCCCATACCTATTGGAGAGGTTTGCGATAGAGAGCACGTGAATTACATTTGCGCAACTACATCTCAAATGCTTTATGAATGCATTTATGCCCTAGTGGTCCCCAACTAACAATGGTGATTTGGGATGCATACTCATTACACATGCATGGTGGTCGTCGAAGCATATAGTATAAAGATCACATATGAGTATTCCAACAACACTACGTGTGGCAACAGACATACCAAAAATAGTATAAAAAGATAATTCACTTATAATACAAGCAAACATACAGAGATAAGACTCTAAATGGATGGTATACAACAATACAGACGGTCCAACAACTGAACGGTGTGGATTAACCTTCAATATTCAGATAACCCAAATGGAAAGAAAATGATTGAAAACACTACCAACACATCAAAGGTAGAACCTACTTGAGCGGCAAGAGTGGAATACTCAAAATCATGCCGAGACCCATAATCCTGTAGTACAGTGGAGATGACACAATAATGGTCCGTAAAAGGAATGTCATAGAAGGGGTTGCAAGATAGACGTGTCATGACAGAGGATCGATTATAAATGGTAGGGTAATCTGCGATAGATGGTCAATACAATGAGATCCAAAAAGGGACAACAGGTTTAACCTCATACTACAAGATACGCTCCATATAATGGATGGCCTAGATGACATACGAACGTCGAGGATGAGCCCCACACTCGTCCTAAAGGTAAACGGACGGTGTGGATGGGATATACATGATATGGTGGTCTTTAATAATTGGGTACAAGGGTAGGAGGGGTGAGTCATATGAGTATACAACAAGCTGAGTTACCAGGATCAATCAACATGGTGAGTCAACATGGTGAGTCAACAAGGCAGGTTGATAAGGCGGATCAACATGGTGAGTTAACAAGGTGAATTGACAAGACGGTTCAACAGGGTGAGTTTAAGAAGGTAGCCCTGTGACTTGGATCAAGCAAACTCTAAGGATGACCTTTCAATAAGGGTTTACACAACTAATCATCAAGGTGGGTCCACGGGATGGACAATGTGGTCATTCGAACACATATACTAAGGTGGTCCCAAAGCCATCCTGTACATAACAAGCTAGGGTCCATTCATTTGGATGGTTTGGATCAAGCTCACAAATTTAAGGCGGTCCTAATGGATGGCCGACATACATATCGCACCATGGAGGCCAATGGCTGACGTGGATAGAACACATGCATAACAAGGTGGACCCGTGGTTGGGTATAACCGCACAAAGGAGTGGGGAAGCCACATACATTAGTGGGCCCCAACAGTTTGGGATTAACCCGATATTTGTGCTTTCCCACTAATCAAGTGAGATGGCAACCAAACACCATGGTGGGGCCCGCACACCACATGTGTGGAACCCTACCCACGGTTGAGTGATTTAAGAACAAGGAGAATGGCAAATAAACATAACAAATGGGTCCTGTAAAGTTTCCAATGGTAGGCATTCAATCACCCTTATTTTCTACATGTGGCCCACCCAAAACTGGGCCCACACCCCTGCCAAGAAGAAAGACAAGGTATACCCAACATTCATCAAGGTGGGACCCAAAGTTGGGCCCCATCACCTTTAGTTAGATGGATAAATAAACATTACAATGGCCCCAAGGAAGGTTTCAAAGGTGGGCATCAATGGCCACGGTTTCTTACAATGTGGTCCACTTGAGGTTTGTATTTACCTCATCTTTTCTTGGAGGGCCCATGGACTAAAATAATATGGAAAAACAGATGGGCGGCATACATAAAACAGATACATCGTGGTGGGACCCACAGAGCGTAGCACCCAAATGGGTCCCAAGAGTTTTGAATCAAACTAATATTTTTATTTTCCTATTCATCCATATAAATGTGATCTTATGAATAGGTTGAATGACAAATAAACATCACTGTAGGGCTGGGAAGATTTCAACGGTGGAGATCATTATTCCCACTGTTTCCGTGGCATGGTCCACTTGACATTTGGATATGCTTAAATTTTGGGCTCAGCCACTAAATGAGCCGGAAAAACATATGGACGAAATTGATAAGGCACATACATTCTAGGTGGGCCCAACGAGTGGGGCCCATAGAGTGGCGCCCACAAGGATGCTGGGCAGCAGCGTCCCCTGGACGCTGTCTGTCCAGCGACCCCCTTGTTTTATCTTCTTTTTTTTATTATTTTTATTTTTATAAGAACTCATCAAGTGGGGCCCATAGAAGTTTCGGATCAAGCCGATATTTTTTGTTTTTCCTTCTTCCATGTATGTGTGAACTTATGAACATGTTGGATCTCAAATAAACATCACGGTGGGCCATAAGAAGGTTTCAACGGTAGGGCCACTGTCCCTACTGTTTTCTGTGGTGGGGCCCCCTCGAGACTTGGATCTGACTCATTCTTGGGGTCATGCCCTAAAATGATCTCCCCAACTGGATGGACGGTGTGGATACAGCACATGCATCATGGTGGGACCCACGAGTGGGCCACCAGCTGGCAGTAAGCTGTTCGCTTCCCAAGTGTAGGGTTGTGATGTAGTAATAAACTCGGTAAGACCGAGGTCGATCCACAGGGACTATGTAGGATCTCACAAATTCATCCACAAGTGTCTATTGAAGTCTACTAATCAGATTGTTGTATAAAGTTGATGTGAGTAACAAAAGCTGAATTAAATCGAGAGTAATTAATTATAAGAGGGTACTAGGGTTTCAAGGATCCACTTGTAGCAATCCTTGATGTTCAATCCGCTGTGGTTTCTTATTCTCTCAACTAGAATCGACATTCCTGTCTGTCCAGTCGGATGATAGAACTGTTAAACCAAACAGTCTGTAATATGTAAGTTCTATGCATAAGATTCACTCAATCTAGGCTGAGCTGAGCATGCTCAATTGCATAGGTCATTCCCCTTTCCTATAGGTCCAGTTCTCAATCATAACCATCCCCAAGTCCTCTCACAAGACAAGGCTAGATTAGGATTTGAACTAGATTCAAATCACCAGCACAGTCCTTACATATTCCAGAAAATCAACTAAAATAGAACTTTGGCCTGAAGTCCCTTTATGAAGAGCTTAGTACTAGAGCGCACTCCGATTCCTCGGATCATACAGGTCTATACCGTTGCAAACAAATTAAGAAGATAAGTAATTCATCCAAACATCCATGAGTCATCACAAGACTAAGAAAAATTACTTAAAAACTTGTATAAACTTCAAACCTTAGTTCATAATCATGAATTCCAAACTAAAACCACTTAACTACGAATTAAAACATCTTGGATTCACTACAAGCTTCACCTCTTAGCCCTAACTAAGAGGTTTAGCTGCTCATGATCCAAGGAAACATGAAACAACTACAAAAAGCATGAAAACCACAAAGCAAACCAAAAGGAGTTGTGAAACTCCAATCTCCACTTCCACAGTCTCCAACCTCACTTGAACCCTTCTAGGATACCCCAGGAACAATCCCTAGGTGTCTTTTTATAGTCTGGAGGCTCCCCATCTTCGGAAGAATCTAGAATTTGCGTAGGAGTTTCGCAGCGCAGAAAATTTCGGACTTAATTTAGAAATTTCTAAGTCAGTATGCATGGCTGACCGGTCAAGACCGGTCGGCCTCAAGTGAAAACACTCCAGCAAGCACCTCCGACCGGTCATGACCGGTCGGGCCTATTCATCCTTCGTCCAGCAAGCATGTCCGACCGGTCATGACCGGTCAGGACGCCTTCAGCAATTCTCCAGCAACAATGACCGACCGGTCATGACCGGTCGGTCCTCTTCAGTAGTGCCCAAACATGCATGGCTGACCGGTCACTGACCGGTCAGGCTTCCTTGGCCGACCGGTCACAACCGGTCAGCTTCATTTTCTTCTTATTTTCTTCCTTTCTTTCATCTACTTTCTTCCTTCTAAGCCTCGGTCCTCCTTTGGGTCTTCATCCAAGGTCCTAAACATGTTCTTTTCAACTTCAAATGGGTGGAGTTCACTCTCAATCCTGTAGTCACAAAACAAGCATTAGGTTTATCTATAAACCATGCAAACCATGCACAATGAGTGATGAATTGGGGTTAGAATATACACAATTAGGAGCTCAACATAAGCCCAGCGTCCAAGGACGCTGGTACGCCCAGCGTCAGAGGCTCTACCTCCTTTCTTTCCTTTTTCTTCTTCTTTTCTTTTTTTTTTCTTCTGGTACTTATATCAAGTGGGGCCCATATGGGTCTGATCCACTTCGTTCATCAGGTTACCCTTCTCATGGGGGACCCAACAAGCCCAATATTGGGTATGCAAATCGGTCTAGAAACATTAAGGTGGGCCAAATATTTTACAGCAGTAGACATCATTATTTCCACTGTTTCATGTGGTGCGGTCCGTTAAAAATTTGGATCGGCTTCATCCTTCGGCCCCGGCCATAAAATGATCTGGGAAAACCGATGGACAGCTTGGATGGAACACAAACATCAAGGGGACCCACTAACCCCTCCAGCGTACGCTGGACGTTTCCAGCGTCAGAGACGCTGGGACGTCCAGCGTCCATGTCTTTTTTTTTCTCTCTTATCTTTTTCTTTGTTCATATCAAGTGGGACCCACTTAGTGAAGATCCAATCCTTCCATCAGGTTATTCAGCTCCTGGGGAACCCAAAGAATCCTATATTGGGTGTGCTACGGGGCCTACAAACATCAAGGTGGCCCAAAGAAGTTCAGCAGTCCACATCATTATCTCCACTGTTTTCCTATGGTGTGGTCCACCTGCGATCTGGATCTGCTTCATTTTTGGTGTCCAGACATAAAATGGGCTGGAGAAATAGACGGACGGCGTGGATCAACTACATGCATCAAAGGGGGTCCCACGAGTGGGCCCCAACGTCAACGCCCACAAGGGGCTTCGCCACAGCGCTGCTGGGCAGCAGCGTCCTCTGGACGCTGGCTGTCCAGCGGCCATCTCTTCATTCCTTTTTTTTTAATACTAATTATTATTATTATTATTATTATTATTATTATTACTACTACTACTATTATTACAAGTACGTGGGGCCCGTTCCTGATGATCCAGCCCATCCATCTCATTGCCCATCACAAGGTAGCCCAAGAAAAGAAAATAAAAGGATAAACGAGAAAGAAGGGGGGGAAGTTGCACTCACAATGATGGTTGGACGGTTGGATTGCCGATCGGATGGTCCGGATGATGATCGGGGTCCTCCAAGCTTGATCTCCTCCTTTAATCTCTCTAACTCTCTCTTTCTCTCTCTTGATCTCCCTCTAAATCTCTCTACTTCTCTCTCTTCTTTCTCTTCTCTCTCTCTCAAATCTCTTTCTCTCTCCTAGCAAAAATGGAAAATGAGAAGGCCACCCCCCCTACGGATGGCTCTTGTATGGGAAGAGGGGGGGTGCATGATGGCATGATGATGATGATGGGAGAGGACATGGGAGGAATGGGTTGGAGTTGACTTTGGTGAGAGAGGAATGGGATAGGTATGGTGTGTGTAGGTTAGGGTAATGATAGGGGTATGGGTGAGGGTGATGGTGATTGATTTGACATGTTGTTAGGATTTGTGCAAGTGGGGCCCACGCCACACGCGCGTTGCGCGACCCACCTCGGATTGCTTAAAAGTACGCATCTCACACACTAGGTATCGCAATGGGGCGTGCCGCGCGGCGTTGGAATCGTGGCGCCCGCGCGGTCGCAAGGGTACAAGTCTTAGGTCGTTGCGGTACTAAATCAGGGTGGCGATCAAGGCTCTCTAATCTGGTCCATTCGGGACGTACCGGTACCAGAAACTAAACGTACGGAGGGCAATTCAGGGTACGGGTCTTACAGCTCGAAAGATCAGAAGCGCTTGTATCCGGAACCTAAGATCGAAGACAAATCAACAGAAACTCAAGCCAAAGACAAAGGACCACAAGGGCCGAGAAATATGACGATCACTGAATGAGACAGGGCAAACGGGCCTTATTCGTTTGACGTGGAAGACCTTGTTCCAATAATTAAGCAATTGGTTAAAGAAGGGGAGCTGCAATTGTCAAAACCGATCCAACCAGACGACACAGGGCAAGTGGACGCCCCCAATTATTGCAAGTATCATCGAATCCTGGGACATAAGACAAAAGAGTGCTTCATCTTGAAAGGGAGGGTCCAGAGGTTAATCAACCAAGGAGTTATCAAGCTAAAGACAGAAGAGACTGGTCGGGGTGTGTCAGCCATAGTGTCGATAACTCCCACAATGTCACCGATCCATGAAGAACGATCGATACAAGTCGCAATGGTGTAGGTAATTGAAGAAAGAGAGCTGGCTGAACAAGACATCGAATTGCTAATGATCCGGGAATAGATCAATGAATTGGTTCAAGCCCACTGGGAGTTATCCAAGTAGATAGGAGAAGTTCAGGATGCTTTAGCAACTTTAATCTCGTAGAGCGCGGTCTGTGGTATCGTTCCATCTGTCCAACAGTTGAAAGAAGAATCACCGGGGGTAGTACGAAGGCAAGCTACAGTGAAACAATAGGTCCATCCCTAACAGGTAAACGCGCGTACACTAGATTTGGACCCCATGATTTCATGCGAGCTACCAAGCAACGTCTCTTTCGCCCTTTGCAACCCATATGCAGAGGTTCGCATAGTAGAGCAACCCGTTTCGTAGACACGGTCCCAAAAGGAAAAGGTCAAGACATGAGACAGGAAAGGGAACAGGGGTTGACTGCAAGAATGAACCCTAGGGGCCAAAAATGACTGAATCCAGGGTCTAAAGCAAAAATCAAGGTAACAGAGACACAAGATAAGATCAAAGGGCCTTAAAGGCCGCGGTGCATGACAATCATTAAGCGGGACAATGCGAATGGGTCGTACACTTTTGATGTCGAGGATCTTGTTCCAATTACGGAGCAGTAGATCGAAAAAGGAGAGTTATGACTATAGGAACTTATTCGACCAGCTGAAGTGGGGCGCGTGAATGACCTCAACTACTGTGACTATCATAGATGTATCAGCCAAAAGACCAAGAAATGTTTCATCCTAAAGTGAAGGGTGCAGAAGATGATAAATCAGGGCATCATCAACTTGAAGATCGAAGAGCCCGAGAGAGCCCCATCCAGCATGACTCCGGTAGATACAACTCAGGAAAAACATTCACCTAGGGACTCTGTTTCCCAAACTTGAATAACCACAAACAACTGATGAGCAATTGTGATGGGCTATAAAGTGGATAGGGACTTGTGCCCATTCATACATCCATTTCATTTATACATGGCATTTTCTACTCATTTGCACATACACTCACATCACACTGTTACACATATGAATATAAAATGTTTGTATAACTTCTCTTGATGACATGTACCATAGTCAAAGAATGCCGAAAAGATCAACTTTACAAATCATTAGCCAACTCACTATATTCCTATCAAGTCAGTCGGATCAGAAGAGAGTATTCTATAAAAGATCTTCACAATGCGCAACATTTTCATATTATTATCTCTTCGTCATAGGCTATCTTATTATCATCATGGCATTTTTGGCATCATTCTATTTAATAAGAAAGCAATTCTAAGTCTAGGGTCTCTTATACATATAACTCTATATGAAGACAACTGGGACGTTCTATTATTATTGATCTCTTATACATATGCATATGGTCCTATACGAAGATGATCAGAACATCTCGCTATATATCTGGCTTTCATATTTTATCATGGACTCCCTTATCATTATTATGACATTCTTCTACTCTATATGAGAACAAGTCAGGGCCGGGAATCTCTTATATATATATATATATAGCTTTATATGCAGTTAGTCAAAGCATTCTACTACATGTCACTTGGACTTAGGAATATCAGCGGCCATCCCATATGAATGATTTCGCAACAAGGGTACGCGACTAAAGATTATGATTAGATGGGTGTTCTATGAGGATTCCTAAGGCACAGGACATCTTTCATCAGGGTCTCTTTATAAATTTAAGTATTAAGGCATGATATTATTTCCTCATACACTTAGCTTTCCGAAGAAGGCCGTTGTGCAAAAAAAATGAGCCAAATACACTAGGGGTAAACCTGATACACGATTGAGAACCCAAGAAGAAAGTGACTGGGAGAAAACCCTGATATATGATGAGAAACTCGAGTTCGAGGAAGGAAATGAGGGCAGGCCAGGGAACACGACGGACAAACCTAATAGCAAGGAGCTGGATGAAATTTTCAAGTTTATGACATGAACATCCCTTGAAAGCAATAATCTAAGGATGTGTAGGTTAAGTAAAAGGGAAGTACTATTTTTACAAACTTTCCATTTATGATTTAATTAATATGTTCAATTCGCATTAAACTCATACACGATGCATCATCTTATGAACGCTAGTCTCAAACACACAGCACCAAGTGGTAGTGTAGAAAAAGAATCATTGTCATTACATTGAATCGTGAAGCACATGGCTAACATTTCTATTGTCAATTACATCAAGTACGAGCATCAATCAAGCATTCAAAATAAATTTCTAATATTGCTTCTGTCTGACAATGACTATAAAGAGAAAAGAGCAGAATTACAGCTTCCCAAGCACCTTACCATAAACTGCACCACGTCTTTCCGTGTCGCTTCCATGGTAGCCTTTTCCTCCACTAGCACCAGCACAGGATTCGAAACATCCCAAAGTTCAACTTTCAAATCAACCATTTACTTGTGCGTCGCTTCTCCTTCATTTTCGAGCCGCGCGGCCTCGACACGATTTTGATGAACGATAGAGTTGAGATGAGCAATCTCAAGATTTATGACCACTTCTTCCGCCTGCAACCACACGATCTCAGATCTGACATCAAAAAGAAGATTAATACACCCGCGATGTTGAGTCTCACTGCCCTCCAAAGTCATTCTAGCATCTGCTGCCGAGTGTTCTTGCTACTCTGCAATAGGCCGCAAAGAAGATAATAGTCGTCGTTTCTCTTTGACAATAGGGACTGGTTTAGCCCGTTCAACTGTAGAGACATGCGCAACAGAATCCTCAAAAGAAGAAATGCAGTGCACTATTTTGGATACATCAGAGGCAATTACCCTAGCACAAGTTTCCAATGTTTTCACCTCAGCTCCCAGCATGTGCCACTCGTGCGGGTTGACCAGCGCCTTTAAGATACTGGACAACAGACCCCTCAATATGCTCTGCCCGAAGTAGTCCAAACGATTGAAACAAGGAATGTCGAGCACTCCATGGACAACGACATCAGAATCAGCAACAACTGTGGTAAAGAGACAAGATAAATATGCAATGAAATGATAAATATAGAAAAAGAATGCAGGAAGAGGTCACGAAAGGGTACTACCAGGGGCCAAAGGCAAGTCAGTAATAGGTTCCGAGGGACCCGCAATGTATGTCGTTGTATCAAATGAATAGCTCAGTAACCTCAATCTATAGCGTGAGGCCACGCCTGGAGATTCAGTAGTGTCACTATCATTATTGATCACCTCAATCACCGCTGGAGACTCCACCATACTCTTATCATTGTCGTCATTACCATCGTTGTCACTAATGTCATCATCATTGCCACTAGTGTTATCATCATTATCATCATTGTTGTCGGCACCTTCCCTATCATCATCAGCATTGTCGTTGTTACCATTTTCGTCAGTGTCCTCATTACAGTGACTGGCTATCAAACCATCATTGTTGGGTTCATGGACATGAGTAGGTTCACGGTTATCACCGATATAGTAAGTAGGTTCATCGTCAAGCAATGATCCCGAGACATAGACGAGAGTTGTTGCTCCGTCGTTATTATCTGCATGGTCATATTCCCCAGACATCACCTTTACATGGGCTCGCCTCCGACCACTAGAAGAACTTGGCCCTTTATCATTGACAGGAGCATCAGAAAGACCAGTTCCCCTCGTATCCTTGTTGAATTTTTCCTCGTCTATTCACCAGCACAATAGTCCCTTGCAGATTATCTTCTTCACCCTGCCTAACTTGATCTCTCAAGCCGACATAGCCTGACATTTCAGTTTGCCGAACCGGTTGCTATTTGACCCTTTCCAGTAACTGGCGGATTGTCATCCTCGTCACCTTCAACCACTAGAAGATGTGTGAATCCTGCCTCTTGTGACCATCTCAGTAAAGGCACTCCAAAAGTATGCTAGCCGTCTAAAGTCGTATCCTCCTTGCAACGATCGATCGGTGTGCTCAGAGAAGTCTTGTGCCCGATACTCGACAATAAATATGCCTCAACCTGCTCTCTTAGATAACCCAGTCCATCGGCGAGGACTCACGTCAGCCTTGAAAGGGGAATATAGATTGAACCATCAATAGGATGGTTGTCTCGAATCAAAGTATACTAATGGTCCACCATCTCATCCAGCTGTAAGAGTTGTCAGTCTCCCGATGAAGACCAGGAAGCATGAACCTCGCGCCTGTCTGGGTCATCAGAAGCTGATGTCATATTCACTCCTAGTGAGTGAGACCCATGCCGTATGCCCACTCCACTCTAGTTACATCAGGCAGCGTCATTAGAATACCCTGATCATATCCGAATTGCCTAGAAAACCGGCTAAGGTAATAAGGGTCCCGCCAAAACTCCATTCCTTCGCACAGTGGAAGTGAAGCAATGCGAATAGACACCAAGAACTCTCTATCAATATTATCCATATAATGGTCATCGTCGATGACTTCCTGATCTTCTTCAACGCTAGAAATAGGGAAGTGGTAGAAAGAAATCTCCGCTCAGCTGCCAATTTTTAAAGTTACCTAATCAAATGTCTGCGCTATCATCTCAAGTTTTCTGTAGCAATAAAGGGGAGCATGATTAGTATAGAAATACTAAAAAAGATCTATTCCATACGTCCACGGTAAATATACACCCAACCATCCGCAGAAGAAATGCCATGGGCAATAAGCCGCATTCATTCCTCGTCTAAGCTGATCTTGGTTGCTAGCAATATTGTCGAACGCCCTCTACTGGCTGCATAACACTAGCGGTGCTAAAGAATATCAACAACCATTTGCGAGAGCTCCTACCACGATGAAGTAAGAAACCCTGATCCCATTAACACCCTTGGAGCTACGCAACTGTAATACCCCGTATCTGGCATACACTTTTGTGTTGGTTTTAAATTTAAAACCAAATAAATTGTTGTAAAATTTTCTTTTTAGTCTTCAGAATCTAAATAATTAAATTTAGTTATCAATTAAGAACCTAAATACTATGGATACACTAAACTATGATAAAAGATTCACTAAATAGAATAAATTTATTTAATAATTAGATATTATATTCATATGTTTGAAATACCTCTTAAAAGGGTGTTAGTTATAAATAAATTTTATTATAAACATTATGATAATTCATGATTGTTAAATTAGTATTTGTGTTATAATAACAAAGTATAGGATTTTAATTAATATTCGATTTAATAATATAGGATAGGGGTTTCAACTGTTGAGATTAGAGATGAGAGGAAGATACATTCTTCTAATACTAAATAAACTAGTGTATGTTGCACCCAATTTGTAGAATGGGCTAGGTGTAGCTCACTAGTCCTAGGATTGCTAATAAAAGCGAATGGATGGAGTAGATTTCACAAGTCATTCTTGTGGGGTCCACTATGATGGTGCATGTACACCAGTGTGGTGCACACACAGTGCACTGGTCCAAGGAGAGTTGGCCAGCCCGACTTTCCAAAATGAAAAAGGGGATTTCCTCTTTCGGGCATGAAAGAGTTGTAGCGGGCAGATGGAGTGCTGTCCATTTTGGGGCTGAAGGTGGCCCACCTTTGAGGATCTGTTGGGACAATCCAAACCGTTCAAACGGTTCGTGGGTAGCGGTTTGAGAAAACCTTGGTAATGATATCCATCGCCATTCATCAAGTGGGGCATAGTTAGGAGCAGAAGTAGAGCTGTTCAATTGAAAATGGTGTTTCCAGCAAGCCTGTTTATTTCACAGATGATCAATGTGGCCCATCTTGGTGTGATCCAAGCCGTCCAGAATGTTAAGCCTGATGTGCGCTATCTAATGAGGATGGTAGTTTATGGTGGGGGCCATTGGGTGCATCTAGAATTTCCAAACCAAAGACATTTATGTTACTTACATTTCCAAAATGGGATTGCAGCTTGGCAATCCGCGTCCGTTGCTTCAATCAAATCTTGGCCGTTCTTAACATTCTTTTAGGGAGGCTTCTAGTGAAATTATAGCCCTTCATTCCCCTTCACCTGGATCGGTAAGCCCTTATAAAAAGGATGAGAAAATTCGTTTCTCCTTTTGTCTTGCCTCCAAACAATCAAAACCCTAGAATCTCAGCCCTTCTTCATCTCCATCTCCATTCTAAAAGGGTCTGCTACCACTCCAAGCATTTGGAAGATCAGATCGTTCTCTCCAAGTTTTCCATTTCTCAATCTGAAGAATAGCTGTTTAGGAAGAGAGTGTTTCATCTCTTTGGAGGCTGAATCAACTAGTGCTTTTTGGGCATTGTAGCTACAGAGAGCTGGATGTCCATTGCTGTAAAGATTTGGACGTCTATGGCTATAAAGATCTGGGCATTTGTAACTGAAGAGATCTGGGTGTTTTAGCAGCTTCTGGTGCTGCTGTTGTGGATCTGGATTTAGAGTTTTTAGAGTTGTAATATGTGAGCAGAGAGTCTCCTATCAGGCATTATTCATATCATTATAGAGCATTCCAAACAATTGGGTTTCTAATTTCAGGTAGAGCTTCATCCAACCTTGTTGATTTGAGAGAAGTTTAAAATCATAGGAGCTGTGGAATAATTATTGTGTTGCTGTAGAAGCAACTCAATCCTTAATTTCATCTCTTTTCCTTAGATTTAGTTGGATGTGTTGAACCCAACTTGACTCAGTTATAAATCTGGTTCAGCAGTTTGATCTTGTTTGTGTAGTTGGATATATATATATATATATATATATATATATATATATATATATATATATATATATATATATATATATATATGGAACCTTCAATGGGTTTTAAATCAATCCAAGGGAACATTCAGATTCAGACCCATAGAGCAAGTTCATTGAATCCGGATAAGATTGAGGGTTAGTTTTGCATTATGATTACTGATGGGTATTGTGATTAGAGCTAACTTGGAGAATTGTATGAATTTTAGGGTGGTGTGTATCCCTTATTTATGTCAGTAGTAGAAAATTTCTATTATGATGAGTTCTGTTTTGATTAGTGGGTTAGGATAGAGCTTGAATACCTCTTGTATTGAACTCAAGAATAGTTTAAATTGGTGGGGCTATGTTGTGCCAATCTTAAATCATTGAGTTGAATTGGAATTGGGGCCTAACCCATTGCTATGCATCTTAGATTTATTATACTATGGTGGTAATGAGAATTGGAGGTTAAGGATGGATTGAACCCTAACTCGAACAAGAGATTGCTTGATATCTCTAATTAGAAATTTCTTCTCTTTTCAAATTCTAGTAATTTGAATAAATTAGAGCTTTCTAATTAGGTACGATAGTAGCTGAAACCTTTTGTTAATTTTTGTTTAAACTATTTCAATGATAGGATCCATTCTCCCAAATTTAGAAGTTACTTCCCTTTTTGGACAAATTAGAATTTTTGAAGTGTGATTCCAAGGTAATATGACTCATTCACAAAGAATTCCTTTGTAGTTCACCTTGATTAGAAAAATAGTTATTGATTAAATATCAATTTGGTATAAATCGCTTTTCACCATTGGAGTAGAGCTAATTTGTTGGGCTTAGATCCTAGTGGGCTTCGAATCCAGGTAAGTCAACCTCTTAGGTTGTTGATACTAGTGTCTATTAAATCAATACTAAGTGCATTAATATAACGTGCGAATTATTGTAGGATCTTGAGAATTGCTTGCCCTTATCCCTTTTCTTAGTAGACTCAAGAGAAAGAGAATATCTTCTTGAGATGAGGTCATTCACCCTTCAAGCTTCCCTCATTTTGTATTAGTTGTTGATTATTACATTTCTAGTGAATAATTGTTTAATTACAAGGAATATTATTCAATTGATAATTACATTTGGAATCTCTAATTAACTTGAAGAAAATAAAATGACGTTCACATGTTTGTTTCAAAAAGTTTACTTGAATAAAAACAAATTTTGATAATGGGTTATGTTGAATATTTAATTCCTTACATGTGTGTTATTTTACTTTTGAAGTAAATGTTATTAAATTATGTTATTTATGTTGAACATGAGAGTGAATGAATATTTGGATGGAAATGTATTAGAATAATAGAAGAAGTTGGTATTATGATAAACAATGATGTTGTATAATACTTTATATTGGAATTGAGTTGTGCATGTTATTTAAAAAGGAATTGGAGTTAAGACCATGATCATTCCCCTCGTGGGCCGGGTATGGTGTTTTAGGATACTATGCCCGAGCCGTTGGCTTATGCTGGATTGTGCACGTCCCTCATAGTGACCGCAAGTGTCTTTTATTGAATTACCAAATGGACTAATGACGGCTGGGTAATCATCCATCGCATGGCATTTGCGGATAGTGTTGACAATGAGTCACACTATTCTTGGTTTGATAAGTATTTGCATTGCAGGTAACTTTGATGATTAACCAAGTTACTATCGGTTTGACCCTCACCAGCTGGATACATCCCCAGGCTAAAGATCATGTAAATTCATTCATGCATTAACAAGAATTGAAAATAACATGATTGTTATGAGATGGGTTGGATATTTACTTACATGCTTTTATATTAGTTCTCAACTTGTGTCATTTATATATATTCCTTATATGATGTTCTCATGCTATGAAAATAGAATCTTGGAGGGTATTATCTCACTATATCAACGAGTGACGTTGTCGAAATATATCAGATGGTGCAAATGATGGATAGATTGCCTCTATTCTAGCTGTGGATGAGCCTAAGGCGGACATTCGAGACACTTGGCCTTATTTGTCCCAAGAGGAACTGGACCATATGGCGATCAATGACAAATAGACTTACTTTTCCCTTTTTGTTCTTTACTTTTGGAACCTTGGATTTGTATAAGCCCTACTTGTTTCTGCTTGATATGATGATTCGTGGATTTCTTAGATCTATCTCTCAAATGTTTGGAATGTGATATTGATACTAAATAATGATTAGCAGTTTATACATCTAGGTTCTTCAAAGCATGGGCTCATCACTCGAGTACTGAAAAACTAGGGCGTTTCAGTAACACAACCGCCAAAAACCAGTTGGCTAAAAACCCGCCAATTCACAAGTCGGCGTAAGCTTATTCAGATTGCAGAATTTATGTTCAAAATGTTCCCTCATCCAGGCCTGGTCTTCCTGCGAGGTCTCATATTCTTCATAATCGATGCTTCAAGAAGATAGAAGAGTTCTATGTCAAAGACGAAGAGACTGAAAGCGTACAAAACGCAAAGTAAAAGAAGGCATCAGACGAAATGTTACTTCATCCTCTGGCTGAAATAGACCAGTTAATCTTCGTAATATTGTCGAACTGCGACAACTCAGCCAATAGCTCTAGACAAGCCTTCGAATGGCAAGCATCTTGAGGACTTCCAAGCCGAGACAAAGACATCTCTTCACCAGTTAGGACATACTCCTGGTAATACTCACCTATAATGGGCAAGTCAAGATGAGTATTACAAAGACATGCTCATATCCCCATACGAAAAATGGAATGAATTAGTAATAGAAGACTAGTAGTTCAAGAAGCTTCAAAGGATTGTTAGATCTCGGGAGAAATGCTCAGAAGTTGCATCGATGGCCTGATACAGGCTGACCTGCTTCAAAATCCTTTCATGACGAACCAAAATCTCCTTTGCCCATGGCTTGTAGCCGATCCGCTCATTCAGATGACCCCACGTGTAGAAGTTTTTCGTTGCCCACATCGTTTTCTTGTCCATATGCCCAAACCTTTGCTGCAACGTCTAAAAATGGTGAGCTAGATAAGGCGCGTGAGGGTTGCAAGTTGGCACGAGGAAAACTATTTCTCTTGGATTGCCTACCTGTTGCTCTTTCCCATCATTAACTAGTAGAGTAATCAGCAACCGCTCAAGAATAGATTCCCACCTTTCAACTCCATAGAACTGAAAAGGGCCTTGAACATCAGATGGCTCAATACTCGAGAGAGGCTTATGCCTTGTAAGAGACTTCGCAAGTGTGATGACTTGATTATTGTAGGGGTTTACAATGAAGAAACCGCACTTCGAAACGATCTTATTTTTGTCCCAGCCGATTTTCCTCCTGTCATGCTTCAAATCAGCGAGTTGTGTCAACTGCTCCGCTCGGCCGATTTCCTCCATCGGCAGGTTAGAAGGGCTTGCCTCGATAGCTTACCGAGCACTAGGAAGTTGACAATACCAAGTAGTCTATTCTTGCTCGGTCCCTTGCGTCGAAGGTTTGGATACAGTCTTCTCTACATAAACGCGTAACAATACCTCATGGGGGAGCTGCTTAATGCGATCAGAGAAATCCTTCACCTATGGGTCGATCGCCTGAAAGAAGCGTGAGTTACGTTTCACTGGAAGAGGATTAGCAGGAGCTTCAATCACTCTCTTGTGCTTATGCTGCATGGCTACAGGACCAGAAGCCTGTGACCCAAAAGGCTCACCAGAAGATCTAGTCGTCGTCAAAATGATTCACTGCAGCACTCAAACAAAAGAATATCAGATGAAAGCATAACGTGCACAACAAGCAACACAATAAGGTACGCGTCATATGAAACAAAATCACATCCTTTAGTCATAGATCGCACACACAAATAAACCACATGTTGAGCTCTTAATTGTGCATATTCTAACCCCAATTCATCACTCATTATGCATGCGTTTCATGATTTAAAGACTAATCTAATGCATGGATTTGTGATTGTAGGAATGAGAAGGAGACTTCACCAATTCATGGTTAAAAGAGTCACTTTATATGCATTGAAGATCAATAGAACAAGTGCCAAAAGGTGGAAGAAAGAAGCAAGAAAGAAAGAGAAGAGATAAAGAAGAAAACTGAAATTTTGTTCTTAGACCTGTCTGTAGACCGGTCGCCAGACAGGTCGACAGACAGGTCTTAAGTGTATTTTTTGGACTATTTTTTTCTCCTCTTAGATCGGTCGCCAGACAGGTCGAGAGTAGTCCAGAAACACAAAAACTCTCTGGACAGATTATGAAGTTTTGAGACCGGTCGTGCGACTGGTCATCCACAGGCTCAGACCGGTCGTGCGATTGGTCAGACATGCGTAAACGGCAAGGTTTCTATTCTGGGTGCCGAATTTCTCTGCGCAAGTGCGTAAGTTTACGTGCAATCTGGAAGTTTCTTGCGTAATGGACACCTCCAATCTATAAAAGGACTTCTTCCTTTCATACCAAAGCATGCTAGGACGTGAGGATTGCTTGGGAGACGGATTCTACTTCGAGTTTCTTAGTTTTCTTCCTGTTTTAGTAGTTTTTTTTATGTTTTTAGAGGCTTCTAGTTCAAGGATGTTAGAGATGAACTAAAACCTCTTAGCTAGGGCTAAGAGGTGAAGCTTTTGATTCGTTTTTTATGGATTGATGCAACCTAGGTTTCCTTTTTATGATTTAATTGATGAATTTTAGTTAATGTGAGTTTGAATCAAGTACTAGTTTGGTTTTACTTTGATCTCTTGATGACTCCGAGCTCATGTGATTCTTAGTGATTCTAAGCTTGGTAGCTTACCTTCTGAGCATTGTTTATATTTGTGTAGTTCATTGATCTATCATCGACTCCGGGCATGGTAGATTCTTTGATTACCTTGTATGCAATGGCCTGATTTTCATGTGGGAACTCATTCAACTAAAGTTCTTATCTTTTGTAGTAATCTGAAATAGTTGTTTATTGATTGATTTTGATTTAATTAGAGTTCTAATCATTAGTTGTAATTAAGTCTAGTGACAGGATTTGATGAAAGCTATGGTTGTGAATCTCAATTAGATTGGAAAGAGACTTGGCCTACACAATTGAGTGTGCCCAAGGCCTGAGCATTGATGTGGGAATTGAATCAATGAATAAGCACTTATTTTGGATAATTGTTGATTAAACCGCTCTATATTCCGATCGGATAGAGAGATATGAATTCGATGCCGATTGTTTTGTGAGAGACCTAGTTGTGTTGATGCATTGAAACTTATCAAAAGTGGATCCTTGGCGCTCTAGTGCCTTTTTAGATTGATATTACCTTATACATTCACTGTTTAAACCCAAATCACTATTTTCTAGCTTTAGTTCTTAATAGGATCTTAATTACTAGTTGTTTTAGACAAAATCTGAGAATACCCATTCATAAATCTCTGTGGGAACAATACTCGGTCTTTCCGAATTATTACTACTTCGCAACCCTACACTTAAGGAGTGAACAAGTTCTTGGAGCCGTTGCCGGGGATTTCTATGCGATATTTTTAGAATTTTCTGAAATAACTTTTAGTTGAGATTGTGTTAAGATAGGTTTAGGATTTGTTTTGCTTTCTAGGGTAGGTTTTCTTCTAAATACTAACTTACTTTGTTTTAATTTTTGCAGGATTCTAACATAGGTCTAATTCAGAGATTTTTAGGAAGTTGAAGAAGAAGTAGGCATCTTAAGTCACAAATCAGGTTTTATCATTCTAACCTCACTCTTCTCCTTCTCCTACTCATTCCTACCATATTCATCTCTTGTAGAGTGGGTGGAGACTCCTTTTGGATCTCTGATAGGTTGGCTTTGTGCCGCCTGGATTCCTATTGGTCAGCTCTGCCGTCTTGGATCACTTTATGCTCAGAGATTTCTCTTCTCAATCTTATTCCTCTTTCTTCTTTTTCTGCACTTTTCTCAAAAGACTCAAAGAGTGGGTGGGGAGTTCTCTGAACCCCTATTGACCAGGAGAAATCGGTCTCTATCCTTGCTTCTGGTTCAGCCATTGCAAGACACCTTGTGCTTAAGTCTTAGAGAGGAGTAAAGGAAGGAAGGAAGAATTCTTCTTTCCTTTTTGTTTCATTCTTTTTGGTTTTGCATGCCACATTGGGCTCGGGATTTCAATAACCGACTCATTAGTGAAGGGGGAATAGTTGAAGGGATTAATAGAGAGCCTCGTGCTAGAAAAGTCAAAATTTTCCTGAAATTACTAGAGAGATGGCCGAAAATCAACCAAATCAAGGGGCTAATCAACATCAAAATCCAGCCCCAAACCTTACTGAATTGGATGAGAATGAAGTGGGGGATGTACCTCAACCTAGAACTTTACGTAACTATTTACAACCAGCTAGGACGAGTACTCCCTCTTGCATAATTTTCCCTCACAATGTGGGAAATATTGATTTTAAACCGGGGTTGATCCAACTTCTTCCTAGATTCCATGGACTCGACTCTGAGAGTGTGTATCTACATATTAAGGAATTTAAAGAGGTTATTGCCACAATAAACTATGACAATGTGACCAAGGATACAATAAAACTGAAATTATTCCCTTTTTCCTTGAAAGAGAAGGCCAAATCATGGCTACATTCCTTAAGGCCGAGGTCTATTGGGACATGGGCTGAGATGACTAGGGAGTTTCTTAAAAAATTCTTCCCTACTCATCGAACCAATGCACTAAGAAGGGCCATAATGAACTTCGCCCAAAAAGAAGAAGAAACCTTTTTTCTAATGTTGGGAAAGGTATAATGAGTTATTAAACGCATGCCCACATCATGGCTATGAACGGTGGAGATTGATTAGTTTCTTCTATGATGGATTAAGCTCAACCATGCGCCAATTTGTGGAGATGATGTGCAATGGGGAGTTCATGAACAAGGAAATGGAGGAAGCTTGGGATTATTTTGACATGTTGGCTGAAAACACACAAGCATGGGATACATCTAAGCCAACAAATTCAAAACAACCCCAAGCCAAGGAAAAGGGAGAAATTTATGTTTTAGATGGGCAAGATGATCTAGGTTCTAGAGTGGATAAACTCACACGAAAGGTCGAGGAGATGGAACTAAAGAAAGTGGACACAACCCAACAAAGGGGGGCTGTTGAAACTATTTGTGGTATTTGTGCTTCCAATGTGCATCAAACGCCGGATTGTCCAACAATCTATTCGTTTCGAGAACTTTTATTTGAACAATCAAATGCTTTGAATAGTTATCAACGACCTTTTAGTACTCCAAATTCAGACACGAACAATTCTAGTTGGAGAAACAACCCAAACTTCAATTGGGCGAATGGAAACACGGCTAATCAAAATAATCCTCAAAGGGGGCCCCCAATGCAAATTCCTATGGCCCCACCTCAAATGCCTATAGAGGATACTTTGAAAGCATTCATGGAAGGTCAAGCTCAAATAAATCAATCCAACCATACGATAATGCTTGAGCTTAAAAATTCGGTGGAGGAAATCAAGGCTCACTTAAACGCAAGGGAAGGGATTCTTCCAGCCCAACCCATATCAAATCCAAAACCACAATGCGAAATAAGCGTGCCTAGTTCTTCTAACCAACATATAGAATATGCTAAGGCCATCACCACTCTTAGAAGTGGTAAAATTATTGAAAAATCTGATCCGGTGAAGGTTTCAACGCCTAATGATCCGGTATCTTCCAAAGAGGATGATGGACCTAGCACCGCCATGAATGAAAAAGAGCCATTGAAAGAATATAGGCCCGTTACTCCATTCCCCCAACGCTTGATTTCAGCCAAACCTCAAGATAAATATCAGGAATTTTTGGAGGTTTTCAAGCAAGTCAAAATCAATATCCCATTGTTGGATGCCATTAAACAGATACTGTCATATGCTAAATTTTTAAAAGACCTTTGCACGGTCAAAAGAAAAATACATGTGCAAAAGAAGGCAGTTTTTACAGAGAATGTAAGTGCCATTATCAACCACGGGATGCCCAAGAAATACAAAGATCCCGGTTGTCCAACAATCTCATGTGTGATTGGAGATCACCGGGTAAAACATGCTTTACTTGATCTAGGGGCAAGTGTGAACTTAATTCCCTTTTCGGTCTATGAACAATTGGGTTTAGGTGAATTGAAACCCACCAAAACCACATTACAACTTGCTGACCGATCGATACGTATTCCGAGAGGTATGATTGAGGACGTCCTTGTCCAAGTTGACAAAGTCTACTACCCGGTGGACTTTATTGTCTTAGACACACGACCCATGGTTAATATTGGACCCCAAATTCCTGTCATACTTGGCCGCCCATTCCTAGCTACATCAAACGCTATCATAAATTGTAGAAGTGGGGTCATACAAATGTCTTTTGGCAATATGACGATTAAGTTGAATGCTTTCAATATTGACAACCAACAAGAGGATGAAGAAGAGGAGGTCCACGAAATAAACATGATCAATTCTATCGTGGAAGACGAGTCCCTCTCACCTTTTTACTCCGGTCACTTAGATGAAGATATGACTTACTCCCTTGATGAGAATGATGATATGATAAGGGATATGGTCACACTTTTCGAGTCGGTATCGGCATATGACGTTAGCCGAGAGAAGGATGTGGAAACAATACCTTTTTGTGCTGAGAAATCAATTCATATTTCCACACCTTTGTGGATCATGCACACTGAACTCCACCAACCCTGGGTGATCCATATTTGCAATACCAAAGCCCAGGAAAATCTGAATGGAGACATATTTTTTCTGATAAATATGATGATGTCTCCTCTTATACATGTGATGAAAATATTAAGGAACCCGCTGAAATTCCTTTTTGGGATTTTCATTGGGTTATCTGGATCAATTATACACATGTGTATTGTAAAGCAGGATATTGGATGACTTTACTGTGAAACCTTTTGATCCATCTAATGACTCTGCTTGACTTTATGCTTTTGGATGAGTTGTTGGGACTAACCTCCTAGTCTGACGGAGGATGATTTTAAATAGTTTTCTAGAATGCTTTCCCATTAGGATTTGCTTTGATTAGTTGATTTATTTGTGAAGTAATCCATCTCCAAAAGCTAATCTTGCCATGAAATATATGCTTCAGGTGATATCTTTCTTTCTCACTCTCTTTTTCTTTTGGCATTGCTCTCATGTGTTACATTCATTATATACATTCTTACATTGAGGACAATGTAAAGTTTTGGTTGGGGGGTGAGAGGTTCCTTAGATGATGAATCTGCTAGCTTTTGTGACATTTCGAGCAATGATGTAGAAATTTTTCGATTTTTCTAAAATTCAAAACTCTTTTGGAAAACTTTGATTCTATGCATTCGAGATGGCATAAGTATAAGAAGAGGAGATATGAAGTGAGGGATGTTGCAAGCTTTGAATTTCTCTTAATATAATGGTTTTATATTTGAATTCACCTATTTTTATGATTGATAGAAAATTTGAACACCTTTTGCACCTAGTTCACATTACATGATTTTCATAATTTGAAAGGATTATGTGATTTGTGTATTAACTAGACCTTGATTTAAGGTATTGAGAAACCAAGTCGGGGTACTTTATCCATCCTTGTCCATGGGAAAATAACGAAAGATATGGATTTCTAAAAATCCTATCTAATGTAAAAGAAAAAGGAAAGGAAGGATGAAATTGGGAATGATGGAAAAATGGTGGAAAATTCCGATTAGGGCTACCTACTACCAACCGGGGGATGGTCTACCCGTAACCAAAGCCGGAAATGGGACGTAGTGTGAAAGCCGTCGGAAGGACGGTAAGGAAAATTCCTGTCATAGGCTTGTTGTTGCTCTATACACCTTGAGATCTATAGTTTAGTTGATTTATGAAGAAGATAATCCCGAAAATTCATGGGATGAACTTTCACTATGCACACTAGGTTGAATTTGTTCAAGTTCTTCTATTTATCAATCAAACAGCGGGAATTTCATATAAACACTTATTATGTTCTGAGAGTTTAAGGTTTCAACCTCTATCACCTAATTTCTCTGATTTTTACGCTTGTGTGTCTTGTAATGTATAGAAGAATAGTTTCTAAAGAAGAGTTGGGTTTTGGAGAATGAAACTTGTTTCACGCATGTTTTGCTCGGGACTAGCAAAATGCTGGTTGGGGGGGTGTGTTGAGCTCTTAATTGTGCATATTCTAACCCCAATTCATCACTCATTATGCATGCGTTTCATGATTTAAAGACTAATCTAATGCATGGATTTGTGATTGTAGGAATGAGAAGGAGACTTCACCAATTCATGGTTAAAAGAGTCACTTTATATGCATTGAAGATCAATAGAACAAGTGCCAAAAGGTGGAAGAAAGAAGCAAGAAAGAAAGAGAAGAGATAAAGAAGAAAACTGAAATTTTGTTCTTAGACCTGTCTGTAGACCGGTCGCCAGACAGGTCGACAGACAGGTCTTAAGTGTATTTTTTGGACTATTTTTTTCTCCTCTTAGACCGGTCGCCAGACAGGTCGAGAGTAGTCTAGAAACACAAAAACTCTCTGGACAGATTATGCAGTTTTGAGACCGGTCGTGCGACCGGTCATCCACAGGCTCAGACCGGTTGTGCGACCGGTCGGACATGCGTAAACAGCAAGGTTTCTATTCTGGGCGCCGAATTTCTCTGCGCAAGTGCGTAAGTTTACGCGCAATCTGGAAGTTTCTTGCGTAATGGACACCTCCAAGCTATAAAAGGACTTCTTCCCTTCATACCAAAGCATGCTAGGATGTGGGGATTGCTTGGGAGATGGATTCTACTTCGAGTTTCTTAGTTTTCTTCTTGTTTTAGTAGTTTTTTATGTTTTTAGAGGCTTCTAGTTCAAAGATGTTAGAGATGAACTAAAACCTCTCAGCTAGGGCTAAGAGGTGAAGCTTTTGATTTGTTTTTCATGGATTGATGCAACCTAGGTTTCCTTTTTATGATTTAATTGATGAATTTTAGTTAATGTGAGTTTGAATCAAGTACTAGTTTGGTTTTACTTTGATCTCTTGATGACTTCGGGCTCATGTGATTCTTAGTGATTCTAAGCTTGGTAGCTTACCTTCTGAGCATTGTTTATATTTGTGTAGTTCATTGATCTATCATCGACTCCGGGCATGGTAGATTCTTTGATTACCTTGTATGCAATGGCCTGATTTTCATGTGGGAACTCATTCAACTAAAGTTCTTATCTTTTGTAGTAATCTGAAATAGTTGTTTATTGATTGATTTTGATTTAATTAGAGTTCTAATCATTAGTTGTAATCAAGTCTAGTGACAGGATTTGATGAAAGCTATGGTTGTGAATCTCAATTAGATTGGAAAGAGACTTGGCCTACACAATTGAGTGTGCCCAAGGCCTGAGCATTGATGTGGGAATTGAATCAATGAATAAGCACTTATTTTGGATAATTGTTGATTCAACCGCTCTATATTCCGATCGGATAGAGATATGAATTCGATGCCGATTGTATTGTGAGAGACCTAGTTGTGTTGATGCATTGAAACTTATCAAAAGTGGATCCTTGGCGCTCTAGTGCCTTTTTAGATTGATATTACCTTACACATTCACTGTTTAAACCCAAATCACTATTTTCTAGCTTTAGTTCTTAATAGGATCTTAATTACTAGTTGTTTTAGACAAAATCTGAGAATACCCATTCATAAATCTCTGTGGGAACGATGCTCGGTCTTTCCGAATTATTACTACTTCGCAACCCTACACTTGGGGAGTGAACACCACACCAATAAACACATGCATGAAATCATAACCCATGAGCATGGACACAACAAAATTCAAACACGCATCGAACAAACAAACGTATGCATCTCATAGCGTAACAAATGCATCCAAAGTTCTATATATGCAATCGATGCGCATGCGAATCCATACTAAACCCGCATCACACCTATGCACCCCACTCGGAAGCAATCCTGATAGGTTCAGACATCCGTGGATGACGTCCGACAAAGCCAGGAGACACCCCAATATCGGATGTGTAAGTTTGTTTGCATGACACGATCTCACGCATGCGTGAATGCATCACAACTAAGACCCGGTAAGCGCATCGAAAAGCCGTTGAAACAAGTGGTTACATGCCATAAAAGACCAAGATATACAACATATTATGAAAACAAAACAATGAATTACAATCATGTGCAAACACCGAGAATAATGGCTGTGAATAGCATCAGATTTGGTTAAGTACAAAGCTAGGTGCATGCACTCTTCACTATATGGATAAAAGAGGCGCTAAAGACCTAAAATTTGGCTAAGTATAGACTCAGGTGCATGTGCTCTTCACCATAGATAAAAGAGGCGCTAAGGTTTGAAAATCGGCTACGCAGTGGACTGCCATGCACCCAGGGAGGTGCCCCAGGAGCATTTAATTCCCCACATGCGCCCACTATATTTCATAATAAAAAGTGAAGTTTTAGAAGAGACCTCAGGTGCATGTGATTTCCCACATGCGCCCACCTCACAATGTGTGAAAAATACAAGTCCACACTTGTTAAAACTAGAAAATGCACAAGGCAATTTTCTTGTGTTTCCTTATTTAGGGGAATTGAAATTACGTTGGTAGTCTAACACGACACCTTCGTATGTGCGGAAGCTTCAAGAGCAATTAGAATTATGGCTAAGTCCTATAGGGGGTGATTAGGACCTTTTGAAATTCTTTTCGCCTACTTACACAATTTAACAAATTAAACTAAGTAAGCAAGAACACTTCGGCTTCCAAGCCTAAGTGGGTCCAATCACAAGACTAGCATATGGTTTAAGTAATAAACAACCTAGTCTAAGCAAGCATAGATAATCAAATGATTTAACTAATCAAGCTCCTAATCTATACAACCTATGTAGACTTATGAGAATGGATCAATGAGCTAAAGTCTACACTACTAGTGAAAGTACAACTTGTGTGTGGATGTGCCTATCTAGTGCCTAGCATACATTCCTATCAAGCATACTTAATTAACAATTAAGCATTCAATGCTAAGATAACAATGTGCTCAAAAAATCACAAACACAAGTATTATAGGATAAAATTGGTTGTCGAAGACACTGAAGACTCAAGACCCGTGAGCACCTTTTAACTCCATCATCCGACCAATGAGCCCTCATGGTCAATGCTCGCATATCACGTAGACGTGTCCGTATACACTTCTGAATATGCGAATAGGCCTAGTCCCTGGTCATCGAACAAGGATATTCTCGAATCCAAGCAGCCCTGGTCTTGGATCGTTCGCAAAGGACTTCCCTCGTCTCATAGTACCAGCAGCCCGTATAGGCCGGCTTTGGCTTACCTCTATTCATAGTTCCACACCACGGAAATCTCTCATCGAAGAATGTAATCAGCTAGACGTCTAAAGTGGTTATACCATCTTCTTATCTAAGGATTAGTAGGATAAGCTCCTTATCCCCCAAAATCAGTAGTGATCTTAACAGTCTGCATAACATATTAGATCACCCGAATCTGTATAAATAAATGATCCCACAGATGATAAAGGTACATAATCTCTAAGTCCACATCTCGCACTTTACCTTCCTGCTAAGTCCCATCTAACTTAAGCTTCGGAGGGCTAACGGTCGAATGCTGGCCACCCTTAGTTTTCTTCTTTGGCTTTCAGGTCTGAAGGGGAGTTTGTCTGGAGGAGCCTGTTACTAAATTAGACGTTAACAGATTGGCGCCATCTGTGGAAACTTTCCGGTTCAATTCCTCTCATCACCAATTGTTACCTCCCACCATGCCTCCTAAGAAGACGCCTCATCCTTTTACTTCAAGGCAGATATTACCTCCACCTGACATCCCTAAACCACGCCCAATCTCCCTCAAACTGCCTCGACGGGGATTCCCCTGGAAGAGCCTAACCTACCGTCATAAAATCCATTTTACAATATATTTGGTGGCTACGATGGCGTTATGTGTTTCGTCAGAGATACACTCCTGACCCTTAAAGCTGGGCTTCAAACCTTACCTAATCGGTTCGATCAACATTTTCCTGAATCACAGCAACCTCCAGAGGGACCGCCACTGCGATATGCACCGCTAGCTTCCAGACATTCTACAGAGGAACCGCAAGCTCAGCGAAATCCTCCTTCAAGTCGCATGTCACTCGGTAATCAAACTCTAGCACCTCTCCCACAATCTATCCACTCCAGTACCTCTCGGCAACAACGATCTCAAGGATCTGGCATCGAAACGTCAAGTTATACTTTACCCTGGGAAGGAGATCTCAAGAAAATCGAAAATCGTTTCGCAGATATGGAGTAGAGGTATAGATCCAATCTCCCACCTGCTACTTTTGCATCAATCCATCTATCTAAACCCCCCTTTACTAGTGAGATAATGGAGGCTCCTTTGCCTAGAAAATACTGAACGCCTAGCATCGTCCCATACACTGGTATCGGTGATCCTCTTGAACATTTGGAGACATATAGGTCTCTCATAGAGTTGGAGGGATATAGTTCGAAAATTATGTGCAGAGCTTTTTCCTTAACTCTAAAGGATGCAGCTCGTACGTGGTTTCGAGGCCTAAAACTGCGATCTACAGAATCTTTCTCTCAATTATTGGATCTTTTCCTTTCTCAGTTCATGGGAAGTATTCGTACCAAAAAGCATGCATCTCATTTATCGAATCTAAAGCAGCAACATAGGAAAACAATTAAGGAATTCACAGTTCGATTTACAGTAGAAGCCGTCCAAACTGAAGGTTATATCGAAGATAAAGGCCTCACCGCCCTTATAGAGGGAATCACAAGCGAGAAATTCTGATTCGCCCTGGATAAAAATCCTCTCAAAACTATGACTGAATTCCAAGCCAAGGCTTAAAAGTATATTAATGCGGAAGAAGTTGCTTTGGCTCATCACGGTACACAAGGAAGGAAACGTAAGTCTGAGGAGATCTCTTCCTCCAAGAGGAAATATCGGCGCGATCAATGGGACCATTCTCCTAAGAAGCCTTACTCCGGTAAATATCACAACTATACGCCTCTTAATCAATCTCCTAAGAAAGTATTAATGGAAATAAAGCATAAATCCTATGTAAAATGGGCTCCAAAGATCAAATCAAATCTAAAAAAAAAGAGGCAAAAGGAAGTTCTGCTATTTTCATAAAAACAACGGGCATAACACTCAAGATTGTATATCTCTGAAAGATCAAATTGAAGCTCTCATTCAGAAGGGACACCTCCGGGATTATGTTGCACAACAAGATCGGTCGCCTAAAAGAGCCGACACTTCATCATGAAGAAAAATTTCGCCTCAACATCACCCTCCACAGGAGGATGCAGATCCCACTGGCGAAATTCAGACCATTGCTGGAGGTCTAGCTTGCCGGGGAGATTCTCAAGCTTCAAGGAAAGCATATACTTGGAGGGCGTCTGAAAAACCTTAACATATTTACTGGCTGGAAAAATCATCCGATACACCAAATCCCAGCCATCATCCAATCTATTTTTCTCTTGAAGATGTTGAAGAAATTTATTTCCCTCACGAGGATTCCATCGTGGTCACATTAAAGGTATCAAACTATTTAACTCATCGTATTATGTTGGATACAAGTAGCTCCGCCGACGTTCTTTATTTAAAAGCTTTTAATAAAATGACACTCGCTAGAAATTTGCTCAAACCTATCTCCACTCCCCTCGTCGGCTTCGGGGGCGAAGTTGTAATACCAGAAGGAAGCATCGACCTTCCTGTCACCTTTGGAGAAAGTCCAGTCAAAATCACAATGTTCGTGAATTTCCTTGTGGTCGATCGAAAATCAGCGTACAATGTCATTTTGGGCCGACCCTTGCTCACCAAGATAAGAGCAGCTCTACACCCCCTGTATCTCTGCATTAAATTCCCTACTCCAAATGGAGTTGGGGTAATACGAGGGAACCAAAAGGAAGCTCGAACCTTCTACGAAATCGCAGTACAAGATCGAAGAAATGCCTAAGCAACTCCTATTATAATGATTATAGGAGACTTAGCGAATCCCCCGATAGTGATAGCATTGGACCCAAGGGAGGACGTTCATCAATCAGGAATCCCAGGAGAAGAGACAGTCAAAATCCACCTATTTGTAGATAACCTCTCCAAAAAGGTTTACATTGGATCCTCTCTAAGCAGCGTTTTTCGAGCGAACTTGACTAATTTCTTAATCGAATATCAAGATGTATTCGCTTGGTCTCATGAAGACATGTTAGGTATCGATCCCAATGTTGCGGTCCATCGTCTGAATGTGGATCCAGGGCATAAACCTATTCATCAGTGTCAGCAAGCGTTCACAGCTGAAAGACAAATGGTGATCAAAGCTGAGGTCGAAAAATTATTGGCTGCCAATTTCGTCGAAGAGGTTGACTATCCAGAATGGGTCGCGAACGTGGTTCTTGTCCGCAAAGCCAATGGTAAATGGAGGATGTGTGTTGACTACTCCGATATGAACAAGGCATGCCCAAAGGATAGTTTCCCGACTCCCCGTATCGATTAATTGGTTGATTCAACAGCCGGGCATGCCCTGCTCAATTTTATAGACGCCTATTCTGGTTATAACCAGATCATGATGCACCCGCTCGATCGTCAAAATACTGCCTTTATTACCGATCGAGGCTTATATTGCTATAAAGTAATGCCTTTCGGTCTCAAGAATGCAGGGGCCACCTATCAGCGTTTGGTCAACAAAATGTTCGCTACACAAATTGGCAAGAATATGAAAGTTTACATTGACAATATGCTCGTGAAAAGCATCGTGGCCAATGATCATCTCGCGGATCTCCGGGAAGCCTTCGACCTAATGAGGAAGTACCATATGAAGTTAAATCCGGAGAAATGTGCCTTCGGAATCTCTGCTAGAAAATTTCTTGGGTTCATGGTTAGTCAACGGGGGATCGAAGCGAACCCCGAGAAAATAAAAGCCTTGATTGAAATGAAGTCTCCATCCACTCTTAAAGACGTCTAACGATTGGCTGGTCGCATTGCATCATTGAATAGGTTTATTTCGTGCACCTCTGATAAGTGCCTTCCTTTCTTTAAGCTTCTCCACGCTATCGCGAAAACCAACTGGGTATGGACTCAGCAGTGTAAGGAAGCATTTCAACAACTGAAGCAATATATGAGCACACCTCCTATCTTATCCAAACCTGTTCTACACGAGCAGTTCCTTTATTTATCTGTATCTTCCATGGCCGTTAGTGCCGCATTAATACGAGAAGATTCTAGGGTCTAGAGGCCCGTTTACTATATTAGTAGAGCAATGGTGGATGCCGAAACTCGATATTCTGATATGGAGAAATTAGTTCTCGCCTTAGTGACTGCAACTCAGAAATTACGACCATATTTTTAAGCCCACTCTATATTGGTACCTATGAATCATCCATTAAGACAAGTCCTTAAAAAACCTGAGGTATCAGGGCGATTGACTAAATGAGCAATTAAGCTCAGTGAACACGACATTTCGTTCTGTTCGAGAACCGCCACTAAGGGCCAATCCGTAGCTAATTTTATCGTTGAATTTACGTATTCGACCCCAGCAGATTCCACCTCCAACAATGACCCTACGACCAGCAACCAGGCACCCTGGTCACTCTTTGTAGATGGGTCTTCATGTGCCACCGGTAGCGGAGTCGGCTTGATCTTAATCTCTCCTGATGGATCACATTTTCAATATGCTTTACGCTTCGACACTCATGTCTCTAACAACGAAGCAGAATATGAAGCTTTAATCGTCAGCCTCGAGCTAGCAAATCTGCTCATGATACAGAATTTGCTTGTTCACAGTGACTCTCAACTCATAGTTAATCAAGTGCTCGGTGAATTCGAGGTGAAAGAAGAACGGATGGCTTTGTACAAATCTCAAGTACTCATCTTACTCACAAAGCTAAGCAAATATAAAATAATTCACATTCCTCGCGAGAAGAATAAGCTTGCAAATTCTCTAGCAAAGTTAGGTTCCGCACCGAAGTCTGATTTAACACGATCTGTTCCTATCGAGCATCTCCTTACTCCGAGTATTGATCAAGTTGTTGTAGATAAATTTGGCCTCCGAAGAAATGCGAGCAGCCCGCCTCGTGCTCGACGAAAGGGGACGCATCCCAAAATGTGAGCAGCTCGGCTCATGCTCGTCGCAAGGGGTCGCATCCTAAAATGCGAGCGGCTCGGCTCGTGCTCATCGTAAGGGGTCGCATCCTAAAATGCGAGCAGCTCGGCTCGTGCTCGTCGCAAGGGGTCGCATCCTAAAATGCTCGTGCTCGTCGAAAGGGGTCGCATCCAAGAATGCGAGCACTCCTGATATGAGTGGCCCCCTCTTATGAGTAGCTCCCGACACATGAACGGTCTTGGTATCTGGTTTCTAGCAAGGACGTCCCTCGTCTCAGAGTATCAGTAGCCTATATAGGCCGGTTTTGGCTTGTGTTTATTCATAGCTTCGAACATATCCATCAAGAGACGTAATCAGCTAGACGTCTGGAAAGCTTAGGTTATCCTTGTACCTAAGGATTAACAAGATAAGCATCTTATCCCTTAAAATCAGCAGTAATCCTAACAGATCACGTAATAGATTGGATTGGTCAGATTTATATAAATAGGTGACTCTACAGATGATAAAGGTATTCAATCCTTAAGCCCCATCTTCTTTTTTCTCTCTCTATAACCTTACTCTATCTAACTTAAGCATCGGAGGGCCAACGGCTGGACGCCGGCCACCCGTAGTTTTTCCTTTGTCTCTTTTCAGCGAAATTGCGTCGGAAAGCCTAACACGACACCCTACGCATACGCGTGCGGAAGCTTGAGGAGCAACTAGAATTATGGCTGAACCTATAGGAGGGGGTTATAAGGACCTTTTAAAAAATCTTTCGCCTACTTTAACAAATCAACAAATTAAAATACGTAAGCGACAAACACTTCGGCTTCCAAGCCTAAGTGGGTCCAATTAATAGACTAGCAAAAGATAAAGCAATTAACAACCTAGTCTAATCAACTCATGTGGACTAAAGAGGATGGATCAAGAAATGCTCAAGTCAACATGAGGTAGTGAAAGTACATCTTGTGAGTGTGGATGTGCCTATTAAGTGCCTAGCATACATTCCTAACTAAGCATTCATAATTAACAAGTTAAACGCAATGCATAAGGAGAAATGTGCTCAAGAACAATCACAAACACAAGGATATATAGTGGTTCGACTACTTGTCTACTCCACTCCCGGTTCAAGTACTCAACCCCTTTGAGCACACCGACATTCACTGGGGAGTTTAAATCTGGTTCCTCCCAACTAAGGTGTTTTAACTCGGATCCACCCAACCGGAGAGTTTACAGGTTCCTCCCAACCTACACGTTTGCACCCGTGTTGGTGGCTCCCCATTGGAAACTTTGTTTTAGGCCCGACTAACGTGCCAAGGAACGGCTGACGTCCCTAGATTTTATGCCCAACTAATAGGCCAAGGATCGGCTAACGACCCCGGGGCGAGTTTGTCAAACAAACTCTACACTTAACTCCCACAGGGAATTGAGTGGATGGACTCTTAACAAGACAACCTTATTTGTTGGATTGAGCCCCTTGTTCAGCGCCGGCTTGGGTTGCTTCTTCTTGCTCTCCCGTACTTGAATCAGCTCCCCTTGTGCTCCCCCGATCGTTGACGCCGTTGCTTTGCCAAGGCTTCAGCTCCAAGATCAGTTACCTTGCATGTGATGCTTCATTGGAGATGCCCAAGGTGCTAGGGAATGGTGAAACCTCTACAAATGGTAGGAAATGGGTTTCCTAGAGGAATGCACCTAAATGGACTCCTAGGTAGTGTTTAGACAAAGGATTTAACTATCATCAAGGTGTCTAAACCCTAGGAATCAAGAGGGAACAAGTCCATTCTCAAGATGCCATTGAATGGCCTAAGCTTGTGATGAAAACATAAGGAGAATGACTTGCTTTAGGTTTGGAATGGAGCCTCTAATGATCTCTAGCAATGGGGGCTTCTATCTCCTCAAAATTTCCTCTCTTAGCTCAAAAAATGAATCCCCCTTTTAAATAGATTTTCTTCCAACGGTAAAAAAAGGGCAGATTCATGCATCTCCGATTGATCGGAAAAAAGTGTCCGATTGATCAGAGCCCAGTCCGATTGATCGGAGACAAGTCCGATTGATCGGAAATCTATCCAGAGAAGTCTCTGGAAGAAATTTTGATTGATCAGAACACTGTCCGATTGATCGGACGGCCCCTTCCGATGGATCGGAAGACTGTCCGATTGATCGAAAATATGTCCAGTGAGTTTTCAATTTTTTCTGGGACAATTTCCGATTGATCGGAATTTCTGTCCGATCGATCGGAGTCCTATCGGAGCACCTGTCCGATTGATTGGAGTCCTATCGGAAACTGCTGTTTGAGCCTTTTTTATTGTAGCAGCTTCCACCTCTTTAATTAGTCTAATTTATCATGTTTTTCATAGAGTTCTAAGACTAATGATGATGACTAAAGGTATACCTACGTGGTGCAAGTCATCTAAGAGGTTATGGGTTAGGTTTTGTTCAAGGCAAGGCACACCAAGGCATCACATTTACCTGTTTCTTCTTTCTTGATGCAGCCGGGCCACTTGAGTCTTCGGTCTTTGTCTTCATTAAGCTCAACCGACACTAGACCTACTGACCTAAGTAATTGACAAACAAGGTGCACTAGTATACCACAGAAAAGTGCACTAACATTCAGGTCAGGAGAAAATCGCTAGCAAGGAAGGTGAATGTCTGGAGGACCCTGTTACAAAATATGACGTAAACAGATTGGCGCCGTCTGTGGGAACGCAATTTGATCACCAAATTTAGTCGCTCCCACCATCGAACACGATGCCTCCAAAAAAGACAGTTCATCCTTCCACTTCAAGGCGACATTACCTCCACCTGACGTTACAGAACCGGGGCCCATCCCTCAAGCCACTTCGACGAGCATCCCTCAAGGAGAACCTAGCGTGCCATCACAAAACCCGTTATTTGAGACTTCTGAAAGTCAAGAAGATGTCATGCGTTTCCTCGGAAACACACTCCTAACTCTCAACGTTGGGTTTCAAGCCTTGTCTAACCGACTTGATCAGCATTTCCTGGAGCCTCAGAAGCTACCTTCCGGTGGGTTGCCGGCGCAGCCCATACCGATGGCTTCCAGACACTCTGTGGACGAACCACAGGTCCAACCAAATCATCCTCCGTCAAACTGAATGCCAATCGGCAATCAACCCCCTGCACTATCCCCACATTCCGTACATTCCAGTGCTTCCCGCCAACAACAATCTCATGGGTCCACCGTCGAAATGTCAGGTTATACTTTACCATGGGAAGGAGACCTCAAGAGAATCTATGATCGTTTTGATGATATGGAGCAACGATATCAGGCGAATCGACCATCTGCCGTGGTGGCATCAATACATCGATCCGAGTCTCCTTTCACCTGTGAGGTCATGGAAGCAACTTTACCTAGAAAGTATCGTATGCCCGTCATCATTCCATATACGAGTACTGGCGATCCTCTTGAACATCTGGAAACGTATAGGTCACTTATGGAGCTGGAGGGACATGGTTCGGAAATCATGTGTAGAGCTTTTTCTCTAACCTTAAAGGAGGCAGCTCGCACATGGTTTCGTGGGTTAAAACCTCGATCCATCAGGTCCTTTTCACAACTATCGGAAGCTGTTCCTCTCCCAATTCATAGGAAGCATCCGCACCAAAAAACCATCATCGCACCTAATGGATTTGAAACAGCAGCATGGGGAAACGATAAAGGAGTTTACAGTACGGTTCACTGCCGAAGCCATCCAAACTGAAGGTTATACTGAAGAGAAAGGCCTCACCGCCCTAATAGCTGGGATCACAAGCGAAAAATTCCGATTCGCTTTGGATAAGAATCCTCCTAAAACTATGACAGAATTCCAAGCTAAAGCTCAGAAGTATATCAACGTAGAAGAAGTTGCTTTAGCGCGTCATGGTATACAGAGCAAGTAGCGCAAGCCGGAGGAAATCTCTCCTTTGGATAAGAAATATCTGCGCGATCGGCGAGACCGCTCTCCCAAGAAAGTCTACTCTGGTAAGTACCATAACTACACCTCCTCAACCGGCCTCCGAAAAAGGTGCTAATGGAGATCAAGCATAAACCATATGTGAAGTGGCCCGCAAAGATCAAATCTGATCCTGAGAAAAGAGATAAGAGCAAGTTTTGTTATTTTCACAAAGATCATGGGCACAACACCCAAGACTGCATATCTCTACGTGATCACATCGAAGCTCTTATTTGAAAGGTCACCTTCAAGATTATGTTGTCCGACAAGGTCGATCACCTAAAAGGGGGGAGGCCCCGCCACAGCAGAAGAAATCACCTCATCGACATACATCACAAGAAAATAGCTGAACCTACTGGGGAGATTCGGACCATCGTCGGAGGACCGGCTTGCGGAGGAGATTCTCAAGCTTCGAGAAAAGCATACACCCGAGGCATCCAAGAAGCCTCAGCATATCTACTGGTTGGAACAAACTCCCGATATATCAGAGTCCAGTCGTCCTTCAATCTCTTTCTCCCTCGAAGATGCAGAAGGGATTCACTTCCCTCACGAAGACTCCATCGTAGTCGCGTTAAAGGTATCAAACTATCTGACTCATCGTATTATGGTGGATACAGGTAGCTCTGCTGATATTCTCTATCTGGAGGCTTTTGACAAAATGACACTCGCCAGAAGCCTGCTCAAGCCAGTCTCAACTCCCCTCGTCGGCTTCGGGGGTGAAGTGGTGACACCTAAAGGAAGCATTGACCTTCCAATCACCTTTGGTGAGAGCCCAGCGAAGACGACTATCTTCATCAAGTTCCTCGTGGTATATTGGAAATCGGCGTACAACGCCATTTTGGGGCGACCATCGCTTAATAAGGTTGGGGAAGCTTTACATCCCTTGTATTTATGTGTTAAATTTCCTACCCCGAATGGTGTTAGGGTTGTACGAGGAAATCAGAGAGAAGTGCGGTCTTGTTACGAGATAGCCCTACAAGATCGAAAGAAAGTTCAGGCGACACCAGTTATGATGATAGAGCAAGATTCATCAAGTCTTCCGACGGCCGCCTCATTGGATCCAAGGGAGAATGCTCTCCAATCAGGAACTCCTGGGGAAGAAACAGTGTCAATCCGCTTAATCAAAGATGATTCATCAAAAGTCGTATACATTAGATCCTCTTTAACCAGCGTCCTCCGTGAAGATCTGGTTTGTTTTCTCACCGAATACCAAAACGTGTTCGCTTGGTCTCACAAAGATATGCCAGGCATCGACCCCAGCGTCACCGCACATCGTTTGAACATTGATCCGAATTATAAACCTGTCCACCAGCGCCGACGTGCCTTTACTGTAGAAAGGCAAATGGCAATCAAGGCTGAAGTCGAGAAGCTGCTCACGACCAATTTCATAAAAGAAGTTGACTACCCGGAATGGGTCGCGAACGTAGTTCTCGTTCGAAAAGCTAATGGCAAATGGAGAATGTGCATCGACTATTTGGATTTAAACAAAGCGTGCCCTAAAGATAGCTTCCCAACTCCGCGAATCGACCAGCTGGTCGATTCAACAGCTGGGCATGCTTTGCTCAATTTTATGGATGCCTATTCCGGTTATAACCAGATCATGATGCATCCGCCCGATAGCCAACAGACCGCCTTCATTACTGACTGAGGCCTATATTGCTACCAGGTAATGCCTTTTGGCCTTAAAAATGCAGGGGCCACCTATCAACGCCTCATCAATAAAATATTCATCGCGTAAATCGGCCGAAATATGGAGGTTTATGTCGACGACATGCTCATGAAAAGCGCTATAGGAAGTGACCACCTTGCAGATCATCGAGAAGCCTTTGACTTGATGAGGAAGTATCGGATGAAATTAAATCCAGAAAAATGTGCCTTCAGAGTCTCTGCTAAAAATTTTCTGGGATTTATGGTCGGCCAACTGAGGAATCGAGCGAATCCTGAAAAGATAAAAGCCTTGATTGAAATGAAGTCCCCGGCCACTCTCAAAGACGTCCAACGTCTGGCTGGTCGCATTGCATCGTTAAACAGGTTCATCTCGCGGGCTTCCGACAAGTGCTTACCCTTCTTTAAGCTCCTTCGAGCCACAGCCAAATCTGATTGGGAGTGGACACCACAATGTGAAGAAGCTTTTCAACAATTGAAGCAATATATGAGTGCGCCCCCTGTTTTATCTAAACCTGTGGCACATGAGCAACTCATCCTTTATTTGTCTGTGTCTTCCATGGCCATTAGCGTCGCTTTAATAAGAGAAGATTCCGGGATACAAAGGCCCATTTATTATATCAGTCGAGCAATGGTGGACGCAGAAACTCAGTATTCTGATATGGAGAAGTTGGCCCTTGCTTTAGTCACAGCCGCCCGAAAACTACGACCATACTTCCAGGCCCACGCTATATTAGTGCCAACAAATCATCCGTTACGACAGGTCCTTCAAAAACCCAAGGCTTCAGGAAGATTAACCAAATGGGCGATCGAGATCAGTGAGCACGATATTTCGTTCTGCCCCAGAACCGCAATCAAGGGCCAGGCCGTAGCTGACTTCATCGCCGAATTCACATAGTCCTCTCCCGATGATAATGTTGCGATCAGTGACCAGCCATCCTGGTCACTTTTCGTGGACGGGTCCTCACGAGCCACCGGCAGTGGAGCGGGCCTAATTTTAGTTGCTCCAGATGGGTCGCATTTCCAATACGCCTTACGTTTAGATTCTCGCATCTCGAATAATGAAGCAGAATATGAGGCTCTGATTGTTGGCCTCAAACTAACAAACGTCCTCTCAATTCAGAATTTGCTCATTCACAGTGACTCTCAGCTCATAGTTGTTGAGCTCTTAATTGTGCACATTCTAACCCCAATTCATCACTCATTATGCACAGTTTACATGTTTAAAGGACTATCCTAAGGTATGATTTGTGATTGTAGGAACAAGATGGAGATGTCACCAATTGAAGGCTAAATGAGGCTCCTTACAAGTATTGAAGACCATAGGATGAAGGTTGAAGAAGGACCAAAGAAAGCCAAGGCAAGGAGAGAAGAGAAAAGAAGAAAGAAAGAAAGAAATAGAGGAGAAAGAGGGCTAGACCGGTCGGCTGATCGGTCAGCCAAAGACGCACGACCGGTCAAGACCGGTCGGCCATTCCCTTGGATGCACCTTATAAGATGGACAGCTTGGTCCGACCGGTCATGACCGGTCGGCCATGTTTGCTGGGTCAATGGAGAGCCACTCCGACCGGTCATGACCGGTCGGCGGTGCTCCCTGGAATGGTTGCAAGTGGAATCCGACCGGTCATGATCAGTCGGCCAGCGTATATAGGCTCTTTCTATTTTGGATCTTCGGATTTCACTGCGCAATTGCGTAAGTTTACGCAATTTCTGGAACTTTCTTGCGTATTGAACTCCTCCAAGCTATAAAAGGGTGTCTTCCCTTCAAACCAGGAGGTTACGACGTGAGGATTGCTCAGAAGACGGATTCTACTTCGGATTTCTAGTTTTCTTCCTGTTTTAGTAGTTCTTTATGTTTTTAGAGGCTTCTAGTTCAAGGATGTTAGAGATGAACTAAAACCTCTTAGCTAGGGCTACGAGGGGAAGCTTTTGATTCGTTTTTGATGGATTGATGCAACCTAGGTTTCCTTTTGTGTTTTAATTGATGAATTTTAGTTCAATATGAGTTTGGTTCAATATGAGTTTTGACATGTTGGCTGAAAATACACAATCATGGGATACATCTAAGCCAACAAGTTCAAAACAACCCCAAACCAAGGAAAAGGGAGAAATTTATGTGTTAGATGGGCAAGATGATCTAGGTTCTAAAGTGGCTAAACTCACACGAAAGGTCGAGGAGATGGAACTAAAGAAGGTGGATGCAACCCAACAAAAGGGGGCCGTTGAAACTATTTGTGGTATTTGTGCTTCCAATGTGCATCAAACGCCGGATTGTCCAACAATCTATGCGTTTCGAGAACTTTTATTTGAACAATCAAATGCCTTGAATAGTTATCAACGACCTTTCAGTACTCCAAATCAAAACACGAACAATTCTAGTTGGAGAAACAACCCAAACTTCAATTGGGCAAATGGAAACACGGCTAATCAAAATAATCCTCAATAGGGGCCCCCAATGCAAATAGCCCCACCTCAAATGCCTATAGAGGATACTTTGAAAGCATTCATGGAAGGACAAGCTCAAATTAATCAATCCAACCTTACAATAATGCTTGAGCTTAAAAGTTCGGTGGAGGAAATCAAGGCTCGCTTGAACGCAAGGGAAGGGATGCTTCCAGCCTAATCCATACCAAATCCAAAACAACAATGCGAAATAAGCGTGCCTAGTTCTTCTAACCAACATATGGAACATGCAAAGGCCATCACCACCCTTAGAAGTGGTAAAATCATTGAAAAATCTGATCCGGTGAAGGTTTCAACGCCTAATGATCCGGTATCTTCCAAAGAGGATGATGGACCTAGCATCACCTTGAATGAAAAAGAGCCATTAAAAGAATATAGGCCCGTTGCTCCATTCCCCCAACGCTTGATTCCAGCCAAACCTCAAGATAAATATCAGGAATTTTTGGAGGTTTTCAAGCAAGTCAAAATCAACATTCCATTGTTGGATGCCATTAAACAAATATCGTCATATGCAAAATTTTTAAAAGACCTTTGCACGGTTAAAAGAAAAATACATGTGCAAAAGAAGGCATTTTTTACAGAGAATGTGAGTGCCATTATTAACCACGGGATGCCCAAGAAATACAAAGATCCCGGTTGTCCGACAATATCATGTGTGATTGGAGACTACCGGGTGAAACATGCTTTACTTGATCTAGGGGCAAGTGTAAATTTAATTCCCTTTTCGGTCTATGAACAATTGGGTTTAGGTGAATTAAAACCCACCAAAACCACATTACAACTTGCTGACCGATCGATTCGTATTCCGAGAGGGGTGATTGAGGACGTTCTTGTCCAAGTTGACAAAGTTTACTACCCGGTAGACTTTATTGTCTTAGACACACGACCCATGGTTAATATTGGCCCTCAAATTCCTGTCATACTTGGCCGCCCATTCCTAGCTACATCAAACGCTATCATAAATTGTAGGAGTGGGGGCATACAAATGTCTTTTGGCAATATGACGATTAAGTTGAATGCTTTTAATATTGACAACCAACAAGAGGATGAGGATGAGGAGGTCCGCGAAATCAACATGATCAATTCTATCGTGGAAGATGAGTCCCTCTCACCTTTTTACTCCGATCCCTTAGACGAAGAAGTGACTCACTCCCTTGATGAGAATGATGATATGATAAGGGATATGGTCACACTTTTTGAGTCGGTATCGGCATATGACATTAGCCGAGAGAAGGATGTGGAAACAATACCTTTTTGCGCTGAAAAATCAATTCAGATTTCCACACCTTTGTGGATCGTGCATACCGAACTCCACCAACCCTGGGATGATCCTTACTTGCAATATCATTGCCCAGAAAAATCTGATTGGAGACATATTTTTTCTGATAAATCTGATGATGTCTCCTCTTATACATGTGGTGAAAACATTAAGGAAACCACTGAAATTCCTTTTTGGGATTTTAAGTGTCTTATCTCGATCACTCACACACATGTACATTGTAAAGCAGGTTATTGGATGACCTTACTGCGAAACCTTTTGATCCATCTAATGATTCTGCTTGACTTTATGCTTTTGGATGAGTTGTTGGGATTAACCTCCTAGTCTGACGGAGGATGATTTGCTAGAATGCTTTCCCATTAGGATTTGCTTTGATAGTTGATTTAGTTATGAAGTAATCCATCTCCAAAAGCTAATCTTGCCATAGACTGTATGCTTCAGGTGATATCTCTCTTTCTCACCCTCCCTTGTTTTATATCATTGCTCTCATGTCATACATATTGCATATCTTATCACATTGAGGACAATGTAAAGTTTTGGTTGGGGGGTGAGAGATTCCTTTGATGAATCTGCTAGCTTTTGTGACATATCGAGTAAAGATGTAGAAATTTTTCGATTTTTCTAAAATTCGAAACTCTTTTGGAAAACTTTGATTCTATACATTCGAGATAGCATGGGTATAAGAAGATGAGATACGAAGTGAGGGATGTTGCAAGCTTTGAATTTCTCTTAATATAATGGTTTTATATGTGAATTCACCTATTCTTATGATTGATAGAAAATTTGAACACCTTTTGCACCTAGTTCACATTACACGATTTTCATGATTTGAAAGGATTATGTGATTTGTGGATTAACTAGACCGTGATTAAAGGTATTGAGAAACCAAGCCGGGGTACTTTGTCCATCCTTGTCCATGGGAAAATAACGAAAGATATGGATTTCTAAAAATCCTATCTAATATAAAAGAAAAGGAAGGATGAAATCGGGAAGGAAAGAAAAATGGTGGAAATTCCGATTAGGGCTACCTACTACCAACCGGGGGATGGTCTACCCGTAACCAAAGCCGGAAATGGGACGTAGTGTGAAAGTCGTCGGAAGGACGGTAAGGCGAATTCCTGTCATAGGCTTGTTGTCGCTCTTTATACCTTGAAATCGGTAGTTTAGTTGATTTATGAGGAAGATAATCCCAGAAACTCATGAGATGAACCTTCACTATGCACACTGGGTTGAATTTGTTCAAGTTCTTCTATTTATCAATCAATTAGGGGGAATTTCATATAAACACTGATTATATTCTGAGAGTTTAAGATTTCAACCTTTTTCACTGAATTTCTCTGATTTTTACGCTTATGTGTCTTGGAATGTATAGAAGAGTAGTTTCTAGAGGAGAGTTGGGTTTTGGAAAATGAAACTAGTTTCACGCATGTTTTGCTCGGGACTAGCAAAATGCTAGTTGGGGGGTGTGTTGAGCTCTTAATTGTGCACATTCTAACCCCAATTCATCACTCATTATGCACGGTTTATATGTTTAAAGGACTATCCTAAGGTATGATTTGTGATTGTAGGAACAAGATGGAGATGTCACCAATTGAAGGCTAAATGAGGCTCCTTACAAGTATTGAAGACCATAGGATGAAGGTTGAAGAAGGACCAAAGAAAGCCAAGGCAAGGAGAGAAGAGAAAAGAAGAAAGAAAGAAAGAAATAGAGGAGAAAGAGGGCTAGACCGGTCGGCTGATCGGTCAGCCAAAGACGCCCGACCGGTCAAGACCGGTCGGCCATTCCCTTAGATGCACCTTATAAGATGGACAGCTTGGTCCGACCGGTCATGACCGGTCCGCCATGTTTGCTGGGTCAATAGAGAGCCACTCCGACCGGTCATGACCAGTCGGCGGTGCTCCCTGGAATGGTTGCAAGTGGAATCCGACCGGTCATGACCAGTCGGCCAGCGTATATAGGCTCTTTCTATTTTGGATCTTCGGATTTCACTGCGCAATTGCGTAAGTTTACGCAATTTCTGGAACTTTCTTGCGTATTGGACTCCTCCAAGCTATAAAAGGGTGTCTTCCCTTCAAACGAGGAGGCTACGACGTGGGGATTGCTCAGAAGACGGATTCTACTTCGGATTTCTAGTTTTCTTCCTGTTTTAGTAGTTTTTTATGTTTTTAGAGGCTTCTAGTTCAAGGATGTTAGAGATGAACTAAAACCTCTTAGCTAGGGCTACGAGGGGAAGCTTTTGATTCATTTTTGATGGATTGATGCAACCTAGGTTTCCTTTTGTGTTTTAATTGATGAATTTTAGTTCAATATGAGTTTGATTCAAGTACTATGTTGGTTTCTACTTTGATCTCTTGATGACTCCGGGCTCATGTGATTCTTAGTGATCCTAACTTAGTATCTTAGCTTTTGAGCATTGTTTATGCTTGTGTAATGCATTGATCTACCATTGACTCCGGGCATGGTAGACGCTTTGATTGCCTTGTATGCAATGGCCTGATTTTCATGTGGGAACTCATGCAACTAAAGTTCTTATCTTTTGTGTATAATCTAGAACAGTTGTTTATTGATTGATTCTGATTTAATTAGAGTTTTAATCATGAGTTGTAATCAGATCTAGTGACAGGATTTGGTGAAAGCTATGGTTATGAATCTCATATAGATTGGAAAGAGGCTTGGCCTATACAATTGAGTATGCCCAAGACCTGAGTGTTATTGTGGGAATCAAATCATTTAATAAGCACTTGTTTTAGATAATTATTGATTGAACCGCTTATATTCCAATCGGATAGAGAAAGGAATTCGATTCCGATTGAGTTATGAGAGACCTAGTTGTGTTGATGCATTAAAACCTATCAAAAGTGGATCCTTGGCGCTCTAGTGCCTTTTTAGATTGAAATTACCTTACCCATTCACTGTTTAAACCCAAATCACTATTTTCCAGTTTAGTTCTAAATAGGATCTTAATTACTAGTTGTTTTAGACAAATTCTGAAGATACCCATACATAAATCTCTGTGGGAACGATACTCGGTCTTTCCGAATTATTACTACTTCGCAACCCTACACTTGGGGAGTGAACAATAGTCAATCAGGTACTCAGCGAATTCGAAGCAAAAGAAGAAAGGATGGCCTTATACAAATCTCGAGTGCTCATCCTGCTCGCAAAGTTGAAGAATAATGAAATAATCCACATCCCTCGCGAGAAGAACAAACTCGCTGATTCTTTGGCAAAACTTGCCTCGGCACCAGAATCTGAGTTATCACATTTAATTCCCATCGAGCACTTTCAGAGCCCGAGTATTGACCATACAACTCTTGAGCAGGTGATCACGGTACATCCCTCTCCGTGTTGGATGGACCCCATTCTCCTTTACCTCAGGGATGGAGACCTTCCGGAAAATAAAAAATCCGCACGACAAATCACTCATCGAGCTGCCAGGTATACTTTACAAAATGGAATGTTATTGCGCAAGAGTTTTTCTTTGCCCTATTTAAGGTGTCTTCACCCAGAAGAAGCACATCGTATTCTAAATGAAATACACCAGGGGGCATGTGGTAACCACCCAAGGGGACGATCTCTAGCATACAAGGCGATGAGGCAAGGATACTATTGGCCCACTATGAAGGTAGATGCAATTGAATTCTCTAAAAATTGTGACAAGTGTCAGCGATATTCTCCTATACCTCATATACCGTCCGAGCAAATGACACCAATTGATAGCCCTTGGCCCTTCGCCCAATGGGGGGTCGATATCATCGGGCCCTTGCCTACCGGAAAAGGACAAAATAGGTTCGCTATCGTGGGAGTCGATTATTTCACCAAATGGGCCGAGGCGGAGCCTTTAGCCACAATTACTGAGAAACAGACTACCAAGTTTGTATGTAGAAATATCATATGTTGTTATGGACTTCCCCATACTATAATCACCGACAATGGAAAGCAATTCGACAATGCTGCTTTTGATGGATTTTGCGAAAAATGGAAAATACGCAATATCCGCACCTCTCCATATCATCCCCAAGCAAATGGGCAAGTTGAAGCGGTGAATAAAATCATCAAGCACCATTTAAAAACCAAGCTCGGTGAGTGTAAAGGCACATGGCCAGAACTCCTGCTGAGGTCTTGTGGGCATATAGAACTACGACTCGCACGTCTACAGGCGAAACTCCTTTCTCCTTGGCATTCGGTACCGACGCAGTAATACTAATTGAAGTTCAAGTACCCTCGTATCGAGTCAAGCAATATGACCCCACTTGTAATCAGGAAGGCCTTCAACTTCATCTCGATCTTTTGGAAGAACGGAGAAATGCCTCCCAGATGCGAGCAGCAGTGTATCAGCAGTGCATTGCTCATTACCGAAACACTAAAGTTCGACCTAGAGCTTTCCAGCTCAGTGATTTGGTCCTTAGACAGAACCTCGGAGCTCCTGCTCAGTTCGTTGGACCCGAATTGGGAAGGCCCGTATCGAGTCATCAAAATTATGCGACCCGGTACTTATTATCTTAAAGATATGCAGGGGAAGACCCGTACGTCGCCCTTGGCATGTGGAGCACTTATTACAGTATTTTCCCTAATTCGATGTAATTCCGGACGACATTCGAGTGAATAAAAATAAAAGTTACTCTTTTTTGTGGCTTCTCCATTCAAATTGGAGTCGAATAGCCCCGAAGAGAATGCACACATTCTCTTGGCCAATTGCCTACCCTTGGTAGAGTTAAAATCATTCTTGTTGGTTGCTTTTCCATTTTATGGATCAAAAATAGCCCTGAAGAGAACATACGTCTTCCCTTGACCAATCTTCTACCCTTGGTAGAATCAAAATCTCAATCGATAGACCAGTCTATCTCAGTGTGGACATGGTCACGTGACCCCCGGATTGAGTCTAATTCATTTTTTCATGAGTTAGTAATACGAATGGTCAACATAAGATTGACACAGGGCAGGAAAAGCTAGAGAAAGTACACAGCATTGAAGAAAAGAGAAGTTTTCATTACAATTGACTAAAAAGTCAAGTCAGTTACATATGCAATTTCTTTTTAAAAAAAAAAAAACAAATACAAAAGATAGAGGAAGGTGAACGATGACTTTAAGACTGGTCATCCCCATCTTAAGCAAGCTCGCGGCTCTCAGCTTTAGGACCAATCTCGGGAGCAGGCGCAGCATCTGTAGCTCCAGTGACGTCATTCTCAGCAGCAGCTCGCTCTCTAGCCGCGACCTCGAAAGCCACCCTCTCAAACTCCTCAAAGTTGAAAGACGGAGTAATCTGCTGCATAACTCTGACCGTAAAATCACGACCAGCGATATACGCTTCATAGCGCTCCTCATCGTAGAGTTGAGAGGTTCGGAACTCCTAGACTACACGAGGGCCTTCGTCAGATACCATCTTGACGAGGGCCACTCGCTCCTCCTCCCAGTGAATGGAATCATCCTTCAACTGGTTGAGTGTCTGCTTGGCCTCCTCGAACTTAGCCCAAGAATCCTTGAGCTGCTCTTCAAGGTGGATCTTGTCTTGGCGGAATATCTCCTTCTCTCTCTCGCTTTTGGTATGGAGTTCTTGAAGCTTCGCGAGTTGAAGGTCCATTGACTGAAAGCAATCAGTCATGGCTTGAATCTTGACAAGGAGAATTCGCTTTTCCTCATCCAGTTTGGCGATTTAGGCTTCCAGAGCCTTCACCAGACGGTCCCTTCCTTGGACTTCGGCCTCCATCGTCTTCTTCTTCTTTTCCGCATCTTCAACGGTGTGGCAGGCTGCTTCAATGTCACATCTGACACGAAGCGTGAGATCCAGACTCTGATATAACAAAGAAAGAAGAATTAGAGTAGCCCGCCACACTGGTAACCCAAAGAAAGAATGATAGACGGGAAAATGGTTGTTACCTGAAGCAATCTCACCTCGATATCGGTAGAGAGAGCCTCTGGGCTTGGCTCGGCGAGGCCTCCGAAGGAATTGGGAGAGTTGTTATCGAACATGAACTCGCATATTGGATGCAAGTGTGATGGGATAACAAAGACTCCTGACCTAGAAGGTTGGGCTACAACCATCTCATTAGAGCCCGCCTCGCGAGCATTCGCAATACCCGAGGCGGGTGTCATTAATTCGTGAGCAACAGTAGGCTCGCATGTTGCCCCATTCGAAGGGAGGCCTCCCCCTATTCGATCGCCTTTCGGCGAATTATCAACAACTTCGATTATCGGCTGGCAACGGGTGTCAGCCGAAGGGGTCGCAGTAGTTGGAGGGGTCACGGTCGTGCGAGAGGTCGTAGCAACCCCCCTTGGTGCAGCAACACCCGGTTGTGGGCCGCGAGCAGACCCTTCTGCTGGAGCAGGCGCGGTTGAAGGACCGCCCGTAGATTTCTTTTGCCTCTTCGAGGCTGTACCCTTCAAACGGGGAAGTACCCCTAGCGCGCCCCTTTTATCCCCAATATTCGTCATCTCTTCTTGGGAGATTAGGCCCGCAGCACAGAGGCAACATGGCTCTAAAGCGATGTTAACGTGGCGCAAAGCCGCTGAGAGCTTGGAGACTCTAACTAGCTTTTCGTTAATCGCAAGTTCGGCTTCACACCTAGTCGGAATGCCTGCAAGAAAAAGGAGAAGGCACATTAATCAACGCAGAGAAATGGTTTTGTTTCTTTCAGACAGACGAGCAAAAACTTAACCCACCTTCGCCAAAATAGAGATTAACGTTATGGCCTTTGGGGTCGGAGCCCATTTCGGACTCCCAGTTGCCGGAGACATAAAACCATTTTTTCCTCCATCCCGAACAATTGGAAGAGGGGTTTCCCAGAATAAAATTATTTTTGTGCCAGAAGCAGAGATAATACCAACCCTCGCTAGCTAGGGCCCTCTTTAGCTGGAATAACCTTAAAAATTCCTCAGCGGTTAACTCATCGTTACCCGCTTACTTCCAGAGGACAAAGGTACTTATAAGCACCCGCCAGCCATTAACGATTAGTTGGCCAGGGGCAATCTTATAAATACGTGGAAAATTTTGGATGAACGGGTGAAGGGGAAGACGCACTCCAACTTTGAAAAAATATTCGTAAAAGGCCACGCAACCTGGTGGCGGCGCATCGGCTGTCTCCCCTCTCCCAGGTATATGAAAGTAACGGAGTCTGGGACCTGATATTTCTCCCGAAGGCTAGAAAGCCTTTCTTCTGTCAGTATGGAGGAGTAACCAGCGGCAGAATACCTCCCGGTCGGTACTCTAGCATTGTTGGATTCAGATGAATCGGGGGTTTCATCTCCCAGGGGGACGATCTCTTCATCGGAAACCTCCGCCATTGCAAAAGAAAAAGCAAGATAGAAGAAGAAGAGAATGGGAAGGAAGACTACCTCTGCGAACAGGTTTGCACCGAAAACAAAGAAGAAGAAGAAAGAACCCTCCTGCAGCTTAAGTTCGAAAATGGAGAAAACCTTGCAGGATTCGATATTTATACGCAATCATTTCGCTTGATTTGGTTGACACGCGGCGGCCTCTCATCCTGCACGATAGACAAACAGGCGCGACATTAATTACGGAGACACATGGCAGGCGACGCTTCACCTCTTACGACTGAAAAGCTGCGTAAAGTTGGCCATCATAAATGCAAAATCACGTCAGATAACCCATGCGTGATTCTTTCCCAGCGGTCGGCTACATATTCAAACAAAACCCTTGGCATAGCGCTTCAAACGCCAAGGGTTTGGGGGAAAGTTGTTATAGATAAATTTGGCCTCCGAAGAAATGCGAGCAGCCCGCCTCGTGCTCGACAAAAGGGGACGCATCCCAAAATGCGAGCAGCTCGGCTCATGCTCGTCGCAAGGGTTCTCATCCCAAAATGCGAGCAGCTCGGCTCGTGCTCGTCGCAAGGGGTCACATCCCAAAATGCGAGCAGCTCGACTCGTGCTCGTCGCAAGGGGTCGCATCCTAAAATGCGAGCAACTCGGCTCGTGCTCGTCACAAGGGGTCGCATCCTAAAATGCGAGCAGCTTGGCTCGTGCTCGTCGCAAGGGGTCGCATCCTAAAATGCGAGCAGCTCAGCTCGTGCTCGTCGAAAGGGGTCGCATCCAAGAATGCGAGTACTCCTGATATGAGTGGCCCCCTCGTATGAGTAGCTCCCGACACATGAACGGTCTTGGTATCTGGTTTCTAGCAAGGACGTCCCTCGTCTCAGAGTATCAGTAGCTTATATAGGCCGATTTTGGCTTGTGTTTATTCATAGCTTCGAACATATCCATCAAGAGACGTAATCAACTAGACGTCTGGAAAGCTTAGGTTATCCCTGTACCTAAGGATTAACAAGATAAGCATCTTATCCCTTAAAATCAGCAGTAATCCTAACAGATCACGTAATAGATTGGATGGCTCAGATTTATATAAATAGGTGACTCTACAGATGATAAAGGTATTCAATCCTTAAGCCCCATCTTCTTTTTTCTCTTTCTATAGCCTTACTCTATCTAACTTAAGCATCAGAGGGCCAACGGCTGGACGTCGGCCACCCGTAGTTTTTCCTTTGTCTCTTTTCAGGTCAGGAGAAAATCGCTAGCAAGGAAGGTGAATGTTTGGAGGACCCTGTTACAAAATATGACGTAAACACAAGTCATTACAGAACAAGTAGTCACTGTGCACTTATCTCCATGCTGGATGGATCCTATCGTCCTTTATCTCAAAAGTGGACAACTCCCCGACGATAGAAAATCCGCGCGACAAATTCGTTACCGTGCTACCAGGTACACCTTATAAAACGGAATCTTACTACGCAAAAGCTTTACTTTACCATACATAAGGTGTCTTCACCTAGAAGAGGCACACCGTGTTCTTGATGAAATACACCAGGGGGCATGCGGTAACCATCCCAGGGGACGATCCTTAGCATATAAAACGATGAGGCAAGGGTACTACTGGCCCACCATGAAGGCGGACGCAATCGAATTTTCCAAGAAATGCAACAAATGTCGGCGATATTCTCCAATCCCTCATGTGCCATCTGAGCAAATGACACCGATGGACGGCCCTTGGCTCTTCGCCCAATGGGGCGTTGATATAATTGGACCGTTACCCATCGGAAAAGGCCAGAACAGATTTGCAATTGTAGCGGTCGATTACTTCACCAAATGGGTCGAGGCGGAACCTTTAACCACAATCACTGAAAAGCAGACTACCAAATTCATGTGGAGAAATATCATATGCCGTTACGAGCTTCCCTGCACTATAATCATTGATAATGGAAAACAGTTCGACAATGCTGCGTTCTCGAAGTTCTACAAAAAATGGAAGATACTAAGCATTCGAACCTCCCCATATCATCCCCAAGCTAATGGGCAAGTTGAAGCAGTCAACAAGATTATTAAACATCATCTGAAAACTAAACTTGATGAATGTAAAGGCATGTGACCGAAGCTTCTACCTGAAGTCTTATGGGCTTACAGGACGACAACTCGCACGTCAACTGAAGAAACTCCATTCTCTCTGGCATTCGGCACCGAAGCTGTTGTTCCAGTTGAAGTTGAAGTACCCTCATATCGAATCGAACAATTCGACCTAGCGAGTAACCAAGAGGGTCTGAGGCTTCATCTTGACCTTTTGAAAGAAAGAAGGAACGCATCCCAACTTCAAGCAGCAGCTCACCAATAGCGTATAGCCCACTACCGTAACGCAAGGGTCAAACCCAGAGCTTTTCAGCTCGGCGATTTGGTGCTTAGGCAGAACCTTGGAACACTTGCTCGTTCGTTAGATCCGAATTGGGAAGGCCCTTATCGAGCTATCAAAATTGTGCGACCAGGTACATATTATCTAGAAGACATGCGAGGAAGACCACTCCATCTCCCTTGGCATGTGGAGCATCTACTTCAATATTATCCATAAAATATTCATGTATTAATTAGGTGGATTGTGTTTGAATAAAAATCATTTCTCCTGTTATGGTTAAACAACTATAATTTGGTCGCTGCTCCGCTTTGGACTAGAACATCCTTGAAGAGAAAACAAACGTTTTCTCTTGACCGAATCTTCTGCTTACTGTAGAGCCAAAGTCTCAATGGGTAGATCAGTCTATCTCTACGTGGATGTGGTCACCAAGACCCCCGGATTGAGCCTAACTCATTATTCATGAGTTAAGCATTTACGCATTCAACATACGAATCATTTATAACAGCAAAAAGCCATAATATCAAAAAAGAATATATTCATTCTATTAAGGGAGATATCCAGACAATTTTACAATAGAGGAGCGACCAAAATTTACATGAGAAAGAAAGAGAAAAGAGAAGAGGTGATCATTCCCATGCATCACTTGGAGGAGGAGTGCCACTCTCGACCTCAGGGCCTGCTTCCGGGACCCCTGCAGCTTGGGTAGTCTCCGTGACCTCATTTTCAGCAGCTACCCTCTCCTCTGCAGCAACAATGGCCGCGACCCTCTCGAATTCTCTCATATCAAACGATGGAATATCTGTTGCACTACTCTCAGTGCGAAGTCACGACCAGCATCGTATGACTCATATCGCTCATCGTCATATAGCTCGACATACGGAACTCCATGACAGCTCAAGGCCCCTCTTCAGATAACATCTTGACGTAGGCCACTCTCTCCTCCTCCCAATGAATGGAATCATCTCTAAGCTACGCGATGTTGGATTGTTCTTTCCCTAAGCTGTCACTAACTTCTTTTAGTCACAACCTACTCTCAACGAGCTGCTCCTCTAGAGAGATTTTATCTTGGCGGAAAATCTCTCTCTCTCTCTCTCTTTCTCTATCTTCTCCTTCATCTCCACGAGCCTTGCGAAGTTTGTATCCAAGGCTTGATACCTGTCAGTCAAGACCTGGATCTTCTCGATGATGATTTTTCTATCCTCATTCATCTTCGCAATCAAGGTCTCACGAGATTTGATGACTTGGTCTCTCCCTTGGACCGCCTTCTCTAGTGCGAGTCTCTTCCCTTCAGCCTCATCGATGATACAGCGAGTAGCGATGATGTCATGTCTCGTCCATATAATGAGGTCCAGTCCCTATTCGAGGACTAGAAGGGTTATCAAATGATCATAAAAAAAACAAAGGAAGGAAGCAAGAAACAAATCGAATTCGAAGGAATTTTACCTGGATCATCCTCATCCCCGCATCCATGGAAAGATCCTCGGGACTGGGTTCAGGAAGAGTGCCAAAAGTTTGAGGGGCGATGTTGTCGAATAAAAACTTACAAATTGGATGCAAGTGACTCGGGACGGTGAATGTCCCAACTCCAAAAGGCTGAGTCAGCAGTGCTCGCATCTTAAGCAATGGATGGCTCGCGAGTAGGGATCAACTCACGAGCAACTTCAGGCTCGTGAGGCTCTTCAGTCCGGGGGTAACTTGGCCTCGCCCCATCGTTTCTTGGGGAATTGTCAACAATATCAATGAACTGGTGGCTTTGGAGGAACCACCGGTGCGTCTGTTGCAGACTCAAGAAGAGGCTCGCATGGTTGCAAGCTTGGCTAGGCTCACTCGACCGACCAGACGGTTGAGATGGACCGGCCGACGTCTTCTTCTGTTTCTTCAAGACGGTACCCCTCAGGTGGGGCAACAATCCTCTCTTCTCTCCAACGTTTTCCATGGCAGCCTTCTCCTGAGATATCAGTCCAGAAGTGGCAAGTCGCGAGAGTGAGAGACAGGACTCGATATTCCTGTCACGGACTGATAGCTTGTAAATTTTAACGATCTTCTTGTTAATCTCCCCTTTCAAGCTCGGTTTTCCTCCAGTCGGAATACCTGCGAATACGAGCAGAGTTGAGTAAATAAGGGTTTAAGACTACTACAGAAATCATGGCAGAGTGGAGATTCACCCACCTTCACCAAAGAAGTGACTCTCATTATGGCCCCCAGGGGTGGATCCTGCCTCAGACTCCCAATTTTCGAAGGCATAAAACCCGCATTTCCTCCACCCGGGATAATTCGAAGTGGGTTTCCCCAAAACATAATTATCCTGGTGCAAGTAACACAAGTAATACTAGCCCTGACTAGAGGGAGCTTTCTTAAACTGGAACATTCTAAAGAACTCTTTGGTGGTTAGATCTCCATTGACGACTTGCTTCCAGAGAACGAAAGCACTCAGAACCACTCTAACCATTTATAATGAATGTCCAGGGGCAATTTTATAGATACAAAGTATGTCGCGAATAAAAAGGTGAAGGGGAAGACGCACACCAAGAATAAAAAGATAATCATATAGGGCTACACAGCCCAAAGGTGGGGAATCCGGAGTCTCTCCCTCTCTCGGTAACCAGAGAATGACGAAGTCAGGAATCTGATATTTTTCCCGTAACTCAATTAGTCGTTCCTCCGTCATTACTGAAGGATATCCGGATGCGGAATATCTCCCCGCAGGGACTCTTGCATTGTTTGAGGATGAAAAATCCAGAGTTGCATCTCCCAAAGGGACAGTCCCATCATCAAAATCTCTCACCATTTCCGTTCAAAGAATAGAACAAAGAAAGGAGAATACCTCAAAGAAAAAAGTTACGCCAAAGAGAGACAAGGACACCAGAGGGAAAAAAAAACAAGGAGAGAAGAAGAACTTTTGAAACCCTTCGATGAAACTTTGAAATAAAGAAACCTCCGCAGACCTCAGGGATATTTATAAGCAATCATTCCTTAAGATTTGGGCGACACACGGCGACCATTCGCTTGGCACGACAGTCTAACGGGCACGATCATTAATTTCGAAGACACGTGGTGAGCGTCGCTTCATTTCCTCTCAGCCAAAAAGCTATGGAAAGCTGGCACACATAAATGAGGGCTCAATCATATACGGCTTCTCCTCCAAAAAATGCATTAGGCGGTTATAAATGTAGGCAAGAAAGTCCTTCACTTAGACTTCTCAATGTCAAGGACTTGGGGGGCATTTATTATAAGATAAAATCGGTTGTCGAAGACACTGAAGACTTAAGACCCGCGAGTGCTTTTTGACTCCATCATCCAACCAACGAGCCCTCATGGTCGAAGCTCGCATATCACGTAGACGTGTCCGTATACACTTCCGAATATGCGAATAGGCCTAGTCCCTGGTCATCGAACGAGGATATTCTCGAATCCGAGCAGCCCTGGTCTCGAGTCGTTCGCAAAGGACTTCCCTCATCTCATAGTACCAGCAGCCCGTATAGGCTGGCTTCGGCTTACCTCTATTCATAGTTCCACACCACGGAAATCTCTCATCGAGGAACGTAACCAGCTAGACGTCTAAAGTGGTTATACCATCTTCTTATCTAAGGATTAGTAGGATAAGCTCCTTATCCCCCAAAATCAGTAGTGATCTTAACAGCCTGCGTAACATATTAGATCACCAGGATCTGTATAAATAAATGATCCCACAGATGATAAAGGTACACAATCTCTAAGTCCATATCCCGCACGTTACCTTTCTGTCAAGTCCCATTTGACTTAAGCTTCAATGGGCTAACGACCGAATGCCGGCTACCCTTAGTTTTCTTCTTTGGCTTTCAGGTCTGAAGGGGAGCTCGTTTGGAGGAGCCTGTTACTAAATTAGACGTTAACAACAAGCATGTATAGTGGTTCGATTTTGGGTCTACTCCACTCCCGGTTCAAGTATTCAACTCCTTTGAGCACACCGACATTCACTATCGGAGGTTTTAAATGAGGTTCACCTCTTAACCTTTACACGAAGGTTTTACTTATTCACCTCTCAACCATAACCGGAGTTTTGAACAAAGGGCTAACTCTCAACCCAAATGGAGTTTTGAAAATAGGCTAACTCTCAACCTGACGCACGTTCACTCCCGTGTTGGAGGTTCTCCCTTGGAGACTTTGTTTAGGCCTGGCAAATGGGCCAAGGAGTGCCAAACAACCCCTAGTCTTTAGGCCGACAAACAGGCCAAAGAACGGCCAATGTCCCTAGTTCTAGTTTGACAAACAAACTCTACACTCAACTCCCACAGGGAATTGAGTGGATGAACTCTCAATAAAGACAACCTTACTTGTCGGATGAGCTCCTTGTTCAGTGTAGGTTCGAGTTGCTTGATCTCCGCTCTCCCGTGCTTCAATCAGCTTCCCTTGCTCCCCCAATCATATTGTCGTTGCGTCACCAATGCCTCAGCTACACTTGATTAATCACCTTGCTTGTGATGCCTTTGAGATGCCCAAGGTGATAGGAGGGTAGGTTTGAGAACTCTACAACTAATAGGAATGGGTTGCCTAGAGTTGCTCTTGTACAACGATCTCATCTTAGGGATTTGGATAAGGATATGACTATCAAGGAAGATCTAAACTCTAGAGATCAAGAGGGGATGAATGTCATCTTCTTCATGAGCTTGGAATCTTCCAATCTTATGTTAAAGCACAAGGAAGATGCCTTGTATATGTTGGGAATGAGCCTCAAATGGTCTCCAACAATGGTGGCTTAACTCCTCTTAAAATCTCTCACCTTACCCCTCAATTCAAGCCAAGCCCTTTTATAAAAAGATGTGCAAGGGATATAAAAGGGACAAAAAATGGCTAGTGCCGACCGGTCGTGACCGTTCGGCCAGGGGTCCCCGACCAGTCTTGACCAGTCAACCATAGGCCAAAACAAGACAGAGGCTTTGCTGTTTGGAAGGGGGTCTGCCCAACCGGTCAAGACCGGTCAGACGAGACATGCTGACCGGTCACAACCGGTCGGCCCAATGGCCTGTAATCACAGCGACATGCTGTTTGTCTGGAACCTAGTCCGACCGGTCTTGACCGGTCGGTCCAGTCCAGCCGACTGATCGGACGGGCTTGGGTTCAACCAAATGGTTTTGCTGACCCACTTTTTCACAACCTGATCTCTATGGCCAAGGTTTAGATGGTCTTTTGTTACACCTAGGGCCAATCTATGATGAGTAAAGCTTTTCCTAATATGGTCGAGGTCATCAAAAGGTTAAGGGTTAGGTTTTGGTCAAGGTTAAGGCACACCAAGGCATCACTTTTACCTGTTTCTTCTTCCTTGATGCAGCAAGGCCACTTGAGTCTTCGGTCTTCGTCTTCACTAAGCTCAACCGACACTAGACTCACTGACCTAAGTGATTGACAAACAAGGTGCACTAGTATGCTACAAAAAAGTGCACTAACAGGAATTTCTAAGTATAGAGACATTCATAGATAATCACAGGCATTCATAAAGTACACGCGAGAAAGTATTGCAAAGAGAATTTTATTCCAGAGATTCCGAGATCTTTTACATTCTAAGTTGTGATATTGGTCACGAGCCCTTAATTACATCAATGGTTGATCACCCTTAATTAAAAGGCAAAAGTAAATGTATGCATGCATCATAGACAAATTAAATAAAGCATTTAGAGAGCATAAACATAAGCAAAGCACATAACAAACAACACGGGAATTTTTACGTGGAAACCCTTACAGGAGAAAACCACAACACAAAGCGACAAGATTCCACTATGAATATATGTTATAAAATGGATGGAGTATTCGAGAAAAGGCCCTACTAGATCGAGCAGGTGATTAAGTCATCAGGGACTATGATCTTTGAGTTCACGGTCGTGGAGACCAAGTTTCAAGTTTCTTATGGACTGAGCCATTGTTAGACAAGTTAAATGCCTGTCCCATATTCTTTTAGGCATTCCTAGTTCAAAAACAACCAGGATTTTAACCAAGTCATATATCATAGTGCCAGTGACCGTCACTGAGTACGGGTGACCACAGGAAGATATGCCACAATTCCCATATAGTGCAACACAGCGCTAGTAACCGTCACTACGAACGGGTGACCGCAGGAAGACACACCATGGTTGTCATGCTCAACATAGTGCTAGTGATCGTCGCTATGGACAGGTGACCGCGGAAGGCATATTATGGCTGCCATATGATACAACACAGTGTCAGTGACCGTCGCTGTGGATGGGTGACCACAGGAAGATACATCATGGCTGCCGAATGGTACAACACAGTGCAAGTGACCGTCGCTGCAGATGGGTGACCACATAAAGACACATTATGGCTGTCGGGTGGTACAACACAGTGTCAGTGACCATCACTGCGGATGGGTGACCACATGAAGACACATCGCAACTACCTAAGCTGCTCAACTAACGGACCCCGCCTTGGATGGACAGTACATCAATTAGTTTTAGTGATAGCAATTCATAATGAAGTATTTCAGATGTTTTGGACTATATGGTTACGGTTTTCGATGATAACCATAGTCCCTTTGATTTAATTTCAGGTCTCAATCCGGGATGAATAAAGTTCATATAGTGGATATGAGAAGTACAAAGTAAATATGCTTGATCTTGATTGCATGCTCGAGAGAGGATTGCATTATGCTTGACGTTTAGTACATCGGGTGGATTATACACTTGATTTGGTTAATTCGCTTTATGTATATCCTTAATTTAACCACATTATTGTTAATAATTGATGCTTCGATAGATTGGATCACTCGGATGGGCTGTGTCGAGCTATATTACTTTGAGAGTTTAAGCTCGATGAGCCAGATTATGCATCTCGGAACCTGAGATTGGCTAAGTATCGGGGCTGATATATGAAATTGCGGTTTTACCGCCTATAGAGATACTTGGAGATATGCCTAATGTCCTAGAGGGGGGGTGAATAGGACTTTTTAAATTCCAATTACAATTAAAAACTAACCAAGTCAATCTTATCAAATAAGATAATCACAATAGCATTCAAGGCATATATATGAGCAGTTTGTAAGCAAGGACTATCATAAGCATTTAATCAAACAGTTAGCATTCATGATAAACTAAACCATTCAACACATAGCAATCATTCAATCTCACAATGCACAGCGATTTATAGTGGTTCGGTTTCCCTACTCCACTCCCGGTTCACGATCTCAACCTATGAGACCACCGGATTTCACTATAGTCTTGGTTTTAAATCAGGTTAACCATCAACCTTGACATCCTTTGATCTAGGACCGCGTTTACCATCCGTCGATGGCCCAATCCAGGGACTTTACGAGTTCGGATCTCAAACTCTCACCAATCCTAATCCAAGGATGGTCACGTACCCTCCCGCTGGAGTCTTTCAATCCAGGGAATAGTGAATGAAGAGATGGACTCTCAAAAACTAGACATACCTAGACGATTGAGCCCCGATTCGATGCCTTTGATGAGTAGCTTCTGCTCCACGTGCTTCAGCTTCTCTTTGTGCTCCCAAGATCAGCTACCGATGCAAATGATGAGGATATGTTGATGCCGGGTAGTTGGGAGAGAGTTGGTTTAGTTCCTCTTGCCTATTCAATGCAATGGTAATGAGGGAACTACCAAACTTCAAGCATTCAATGGCTATAAATGACCTGATAGATATATTCCGAAGGTAGGTCAGCCATGAATGAATGTCTTGAGTTCATACTTCAAACCGAGCTTTGAATACTTAGTGAAAAGCCATTAATGGCTAGGTTTGAATGATGAACTCAAGGGGAACAAGAGCAAGGAGGGTAGGAGGATGTGAGTAAAAGCTCTCTCTCTTAGCTCTTGAAGGGTGTTGAATGCATAACATAAAAGACCTCAAGTCCTGGCTATATAGAGCCCCAAATGATAGCCCCGACGGATCAAAAACGGTCACGACCGACCTGTCAGAGAAAGGTCTGAACCGGTCGGACAGACCGGTCGTCATTTGAAATCCAAGGCTATAACTGGGACTGGCCGACCGGTCAAGACCGGTCGGACCCCCTTGCTGTAGAAGTTTAGAATACTGGCCGACCGGTCTTGACCGGTCAGACCCCCTTGCTGGATGAAGTTCAGAATACTGGCTGACCGGTCTTGACCGGTCGGCTGTGCTTGCTGGACAGTTGGCTTGTGAAGGCTGACCGGTCAAGACCGGTCGGACCCCCTTGCTGGAATATCAACACTGTGAAGGCCGACCGGTCTTGACCGGTCGGCTACCTTTCTAAATAGAGCAGCAAGGTTGCTGGAGTGATTGTACATAGCTGGCCGACCTGTCAAGACCGGTCGGCTGTTCATTTGAAGGTCTTCCAGTAGGGATCTGAAGTTCTTTGAATATACTGGCCGACCAGTCAAGACCTGTCGGCTGCCCATTTGCTTCACTACAGCAAGCTGCTGTTGTGTTGAGAAGCCTGGCCTAACCGGTCAAGACCGGTCGGCTTGTCTAGATGGATTGCTGTGACAAAGTTCTTCAACACATCAGCGGATTACTTCAAGTTATGAAGTGATGAGGTGCATAGAGTCCAATGTATGGACATATCTTCAATACGTTTCGCACCAGCCATGGACCACAAGTCTGATAAACTCGTGTAAGGGTCAAGAGGGTAAAATGTGTGAGTCTTTACGCCATTCTTTGATGTTTTGGGTTTCCTATGGTCGATCTATATGCAACTTACTTGGGATCTTGTTTCAGCATGAGCTTGAGCAATGGACGAAGCGTAATCTTCAGGTCTTGATTCTTAATACTTTGACCGGGGCTCACACGATAAGACGCGACCAACCAAAACGCCAATTGACAACAAAAGATGTACTAACAATCTCCCCCTTTGTCAATTGCGTGACAAAACATCTAACCTAGACTAATCATGACTCCTTATCATGATTGACCCTTAAACAGAAAGAAATATACACCCATTTACATGTCTATACAGATATACAACATAATCTTTACAAAAGGACATGTACAGACTCGATTTTCTTCAAAATCTCCCCCTCAAAGCTTGCACCTACAAAGTCCTGCAAAAAGATATAATCGGACCTTCTAGGTGGGATGATTCTCCCCCTTTTTCTTAGTAATTGACAAGGGTTAGGCAGCAAAAAGATATGCCTAATAAAGTGGTAAGGCTAGCGCCGAAAATATGTCAATCACATAAGACAGGAAGGAGATATGGAAATATAAGCCCTGAGGAGATTTAAAGAACAACACATGCCAGATATACAAGTAAACATGAAAGCACAGAGGGCTTATAGCCCAATCAACCAACCACCCCTCCAGATGTATATCTAGACATAAAAGAGAACACAAAGCATGAGCTAAAATGGGCAAATACGCCCAAACCATCCAACCTCCCATAGATATTCAATAACATATCAAAAGCTCATATAAAAAAAAAGATATAACTATGGCATCCACATATATACCAAAATGGGCAAGCAGCCCAATGTAAAGATGTATCAATCCGTGCAAAATATATAAATAACCCATAAAGGATAGTGCATGAAATCCACACAATGTCGTTGGTCATACAAAAAGTAACTGTGACCAAGACATAAGACTAATAATCTGTTCCATCTCCCAGATCAGGGGGTGGAACGTCCCCACGAGCCGCACGCTCCCATCGCTCTATCCGCCTCTCTATCTGCGCCTGATGAGTGACTAGGGCCTCCTACTGTACCAGTATGGTGGCCTGACCCTGCAAGATCTGGTCCCCGGTCTGCTCGAGCCTATTAAGCCGCTGAAATATATCTGCCCGAAGCTGGTGAAGCTCCGCAATGTAGGAAGGGGGATCCACGGAAGGAGAGTGCCGACGAGAAAAAGCTCGAGGCGGCGTGCTGAATCGTCCTGGAGCGTCGCAAGGATCGAGGGATGGATCTGATGACGGAGCTGAAGTGTGTGAAGGGCCAGTAGAGACAGGTGGTGCCTCAAGCTGGGACGGCTCTGCCTGCTCCTGCTACTGCTCCTGCAGATGACGACGCTAGATAACATCTCTGGTAAGCTCCATACGAGCAATGATGGTACGGTTGATGATGACAGGTTTGTGAATTTTATCAGTACCAACAATGCCAATATGCTCAGCCATTTTGCATATGAGATGCCCAAAGGGTAGACTAGTGGAGTTCCCATCGTCGCGCAGGATGACCTGGTGAATGATATTCATGACACGAGTGGGAAGGCAAAGTGGATGACCCTTACCAACACGATACAGCAACCGAAACATAGTTTCGGTGACATCCGCTTTGTTACTCATCCGCGGGTATACATTGAGGAAGAAGAGGTTGTGCAAAATGCGGAAGTCCCACGTCATAGAGGATGCTCGAAGTGCACCTCCCACCCATTTGGGTGTCCCATCACCACATAGAAATTGAGCAATAACAAGATTGGGTTTGGGACCCAAGGAGGAAAAATCGAAAGTAGGCTCCTCAACCCTTGGAACGCCAACGAATTCTGATATGGATTTCAAGGTAAACAGGCAATCCCGATCACCAATCTCGACGTTGAAAGAGGGGGGGAGAGGAAGTGACATGTACACAGGATGCATAAAATTTCCTAACAACATCAAATTGGACCGGGCCCCCCATGTGGAGTAGGGGCCCCAATTGATGGCATCCAACAAGGAACGCACGTTGTAGTCAGACAAGTCACCCAAATGGACTGTTTTTTCACAGACGACCTCCTTATCCTTGAAATCATCCCAATGGGTGGAATGGGATGAAACATTTTTCCCCAAAGATTTAGATTTAACAGGGGGAACAGAAGAGGAGGCAGCCCCTTTCCCTTTGGAAGCTACTTTCTTGGACTTTAAAGGGCGAGGAGGAGGAGGCTTAGGTTTTGCCTTGGGACGATCACTCCTCCTCAAAGGGAGCTCATCCTCGCTCTCTTGGGACGACATGGAAGCACCAAGAAGATCTCTAAACACTCCAAGAGATGAAGGAAAGGGATGAACCAAAGAAGATAGAAAGTGAAGAGAAGGAATCCCTTACCAAATGAGTGAAAGTGAAGAGGAGTGAAGAAGAGGAGGTTAGAACCTCGAATCTTACAACAAATCAGCGTGAAATCAGCTTGGAGAGCAAGAGGGGGAGCTGGAGCAGCAAGTGGAGATGAAAAAAATGGAAGGGGCTGACCTAAAATGAGCTCCAACGAGTTTTAAAGACCCCCCCTAATCGGTCGGCACACGCTTGGGTACGCTGGACTGGGACGCACGACCGGTCTTGACCGGTCGTGGGATAAAAAAATGATTCCAGCAAGTGTTTCTTCACAGGCCGACCGGCCTTGACCGGTCGGTTGGCATAACTGAATGAGCCCAGGAAGTTTTTGCTGAAGGCCGACCGGTCCTGACCGGTCGGCTGGCAAGTTTTGAGCATAAGTGATGAGTCCACATGGATTTTACTGAAGGCCGACCGGTCCTGACCGGTCGGCTTGCAAGATCTTATCATAGCAGAGAATTTCTGCACTTTGGACAGACCATTCTTTGCAATTTTTGCACTTTAGCTGGAGAAGAAAGTCTGTCCTTTGGACAGACCATTCTCTTTTAAACACAGGTACCCTTACTAAGGATACAACACCCATGGTCATGGTGTACCAAGGTACACCTTAACACAAAATGAGGGACCCTTAAGGTCCAGATTTATCGATAAAGGGCAAGAATATGGGACTATGATCCCAGATTTTTGTGGAACGCAATGAAAAGAGGCAAAGATCCTCAGATATACCTATAAAGATCAGAAAGAGAGGCTTAATCCTCAGATTTTTCCTGCAAAACATACACTTGTTAGATAAACTAGATACATCCAACACCGATGGACTTCTGGAGGTTCGCAAAGCGAACCGAGTCCAAAGGTTTCGTTAGGATGTCAGCTAACTGATTCTCGGTAGGCACATGTTCGAGAGATATTATGTGATCCTCAACCAATTCTCGAATAAAATGGTGCCTAATGTCTATGTACTTAGTGAGCAAGTGCTGAACTGGATTTTTCGATATATTTATGGCACTATTATTGTCGCAAAATAGAGTCATTGTGCCTTGTTTGATCCCATAATCGGTCAAGGTTTGTTTCATCCATAATAATTGGGCACAACAACTACCAGCAGCAATGTATTCTGCTTCGGCTGTGGATAAAGAGATGGAGTTTTGTTTCTTACTATGCCACGCCACAAGACAATTTCCAACATAAAAACACCCACCGCTGGTTGATTTACAAGCATCCATGTTACCAGCCCAGTCGGCATCTGAATACCCTGCAATATCTGTAGATGAATCAAAGGGGTACCAAAGACCGTATTCGGTGGTGCATCCAACAAACCGGATGATCCGCTTAACAGCTGTAAGGTGAGATTCTTTGGGATCAGCCTGAAACCGAGCACAAGCACCTACACTAAAAGCAATATCTGGTCTACTAGCAGTGAGATAAAGAAGACTACCAATCATGCTTCTATAAAGATGTTGATCTACACTTTTCCCTGCAAGGTCTTTTGATAATTTAACAGTGCTGCTCATAGGTGTAGTGTAGGAACGACCAGAGTCTAAGCCAAATCTCTTAACAAGGTCTTTAGCATATTTTGCTTGAGTAATGAATATACCTAATGTAAGTTGTTTTACTTGAAGCCCTAGAAACATGTTCAGTTCTCCTACAATACTCATCTCAAATTCAGATGTCATTAATTCAGCAAAGGAGATGGACATTTTCTCACAAGTGGATCCAAAAACAATGTCATCCACATAAATCTGGGCAATCAACACAGAATTCTCGGCTTCTCTAATAAATAGAGTCTTGTCAACGCTCCCCCTAACAAAATCATGGTCTATAAGAAAGTGAGTTAAGCGTTCATACCATGCACGGGGTGCTTGCTTGAGTCCGTAAAGCGCCTTTTTCAACCGGTACACTTTGTGAGGATACTTAGGATCAATGAATCCTTTTGGTTGTTCAACATACACTTCCTCATCAAGAATACCATTCAAGAAGGCGCTCTTTACATCCATTTGAAATAGTTTGAATTTTAACGCACAAGCAACAGCCATAAGAATTCTAATAGACTCAAGTCTGGCTACAGGGGCAAATGTTTCATCGAAATCAATGCCTTCAATTTGTGAATAACCCTGAGCCACTAACTGAGCCTTATTTTGTATCACATTCCCAGATTCATCGGATTTATTCTTGAAAATCCACTTGGTTCCAATAACATTTTTCTTTTCCGGCCTGTCGACCAGATACCACACTTCATTTCTAATGAATTGTTGAAGCTCTTCCTACATTGCAAGGATCCAGAATTCATCATTTAGAGCTTCATCAGCATTTTTTTATTCTACTTTGGATGTGAAACACAGGTGACTGTTGACTGCCTCCAACTGTCTCATGGTTTTGACACCAATGCTAGGATCCCCAATGATTTGATTGAGGGGGTGATCCTTGACGATTTGTACATCACCAGGAGCAGTAGGGGCATTTGGAGATGAGGGTGGTTTATCAAATTTACTTATCTCGCATATGCCCTCATCTTCTTCTTCATCACCTAGAGACACAGTTTTATCCAAGCTATCATCCACAGTCACATTGATTGACTCTTGAACTGATGAGGTTCGAAGGTTGTAGACACGAAAGGCTCTACTATTTAATAAGTATCCCAAGAAGATACCCTCATCACTTTTGGAGTCAAACTTTCCCAAATTTTCTCGGTCTCTCAGAATATAGCATGTACTACCAAAGACCTTAAAGTATTTTACATTTGGTGTCTTTCCACACCATAGTTCATAAGCTGTTTTGTTTAGACCTGCCCTTAAATAAACTCGATTAATAATATAGCAGGCAGTGTTAATAGCTTCGGCCCACAGATTTTGAGCAAGATTTTTATTATTAAGCATAGTTGTGGCCATATCCAACAACACTCTATTTTTCCTTTCAGCAACCCCATTTTGCTGAGGTGTTTTGGGTGCTGAGAACTCATGACGAATGCCCAATTCATCGCATAATGCCTTAAAACGATGATCTTCAAATTCACCGCCGTGATCACTCCTGATTCTTGCTACCATGTATCCTTTTTCATTTTGAAGTCGCTTCACTAGTTTTTTGAATTCCTCAAAAGTGTCAGATTTTTCTCTTAGGAAGGCGACCCATGTGAATCTGGAGTAATCATCAACGACTACAAAGAAGTATCATTTTCCACCTTGGCTAAGTACCCTGGTAGGAGCAACTAGGTCCATGTGTAGCATTTCAAATGGTTTTGATGTGACCAGGATAGAGGTTCTTTTGTGTGCAACCTTGATTTGTTTACCTTTTTGGCATGCGGCGCACACAGTATTTGGTCTTTTACCCATCTTGGGTAGACCTCTTACCAAAATTTTCTGACTCAGTTTAAACAGATTTCTATAATGTACATGACCAAGTCGATGGTGCCATAATTCTGTTTCATCCTGAACAGCCACATGACACATGGTGGAGGAGCTTGAATTGTTGTGATTTTCAATGACATAGCAATTGTCTCCTGTGCGTAGACCTTTCATGACTAATTTTCCTGTGGAGTTCAAGATCTTGCACATATCTTTGGAGAAGCTTACTGAGTGCTCTTCATCACAAATCTGTGAGATACTCAGTAAGTTGTGTTTAAGGCCATCAACATACAGCACATTTTCAATTTTGGGCAAACCTGGCCCTGTGATGGTTCCTTTACCAATGATTTTAGCTATGCTCCCATCACCAAATGTGACAGACCCACCATCAAATTCGTCATATGCACAAAATTGAGATTTATCACCTGTCATGTGTCTAGAGCAACCACTATCCAAGTACCACCTAGAGGTATTCCCAGCTTTTAAGGCAGTATGAATGACCAAGCACTTGTTCTTAACAACCCATTTAGTTGTTGTCCTTTTATGAGAGGTGTTCTTATGGTGAGATTTTCTGATTTTCTTGGGAGAATCTGATTTTTCTTTTTTACGCAAGAGAAGAGCAGTTTTCAAATTCAGCATTTTAACTTGCTCCAATAGTTTATCCATCCTCTTGTCCTTCCTAGGAAGAGCAGGATAATTCTTTCGAATGTTTCCCCTCTTAGGTGAAGAATGCATGGGAGGATTCCAATTAGCTTGGACATTTTTCCCGGTCGGTACAAATTTACCTTTCAAGTTTCTGACCGAATTTTTGAATACCAAGCACTCAAATTTTAAGTGGCCAATGTCTCCACAAGCATGGCAGACAGGAGATGCTCTAGTTTTACTCCCAGATGCACCATGATCTTTTCTTACAATTGGATGGACTGAGGTAGTTTTTGAAGTGTGACTGTCATAGCCCAAACCTCTTTTGTCCCTTGGTGATCTTACAACACCTAGGAGTTTTTCAAGGTTTTCTTCTCATTGGGCGAACCGTCTTCTAGAGTCAACTACTTGACACTTAAGACGATCAATTTCAGTGTTTGCCTCTTTGAGTTCTTTCTCAAGTCTAGCATGCTTGTCTAGAGATTCACCACTTATGAGTTTTTTCTTTTCTTGTTCAAGCTCATCATTCTTCCTTTTCAGCTCTTCTAGATCTTGACCCAACTTTTGATTCTCTATTTTCAATCCGTCAAGATTTTTCATCAGTTTGTCATTTTCAGCCTTCATTTGGCCCAACTTGTTGATGGTATTTATATTTTCAATGTATAGTTGGTTATATACCTCCTGAAGGCCTTCCTCTTCATTCTCATCATCACTCAAGGAGTCATTTTCAGTGTTAGAGGATTCATGATCATCAATGTCTCCGGTGATCTTTGCAATTGGCTCAATTTGAGGCACAATATCAGTAATAGAGGCCATTAAAATTCTGATTGAACCTTGCTCCTCCTCACTTTGATATATGACTGATTCTGATTCAGATTCAGATTCTTCAGTCTCATCCCATGTAGCCGCCATTGCCTTTTTCTTGGCTTTGTTATTGGTGCACTCGGATGCAATGTGACCAAATCCTCTACACTTGTAGCATTGAGGCTCTTTTGACTTAACAAATTTTCCTTTGTTGTTCTTAGAATCAAAAGGTTTACCCTTCTGGTAGGGTTTCCTCCTAGAAGTATTTCCCTTAGTTTTGAAGAATTTTTGAAATTTCTTGGCCATGAGTGCCATTTCTTCTAAGTCGGGATCTTCCTCACTTCCATATTCAGATTCTTATTTTTTGTGAGAAGATTTCAGGGCTGTACTTTTGGATTTGGAGGGAGTTTTGAAACCTAGCTCATAGGTTTGAAGGGACCCGAGAAGTTCTTCAACTTTCACGGTACTTAGGTCCCTACATTCTTCGATGGTAGTAACTTTGGAACAGAACCGTTCCGGTAGGGATCTCAGAATTTTCCTACATAGTCTATGCTCCGGAACGGGATCCCCCAAGCCCCACATTTCATTTGTAATCTTGTTCAGCTTGGTATAGAAATCAGTAAATGTTTCGTGCTCCTCCATAGTGATGTTTTCAAATTGTGTGGAGAGACGCTGAAGTTTTAAATTTTTAACAATGCTCGTTCCTTCATGAGTAACTTCAAGAATGTCCCATGCCTGCTTACTGGTTGTGCAATTTTGAATCCGGCCAAATTCATCTTTAGATACTGAACAAAAGATGGCATTCAGCCCTTTGGCATTATGGACCCGTTGAGCTTTATCATAATCGGTCCACATCGCCTTTTCTTTTGGCTTGAGGACATCCGGTTCACCTTCCTTACATATAGTGACCATTGGTGGTTTATATCCAATATCAATCATATCCCTAACGTCCGAATCAATAGATTCCAAAAAGATACGCATTCGGGCTTTCCAATATGGATAGTTTGACCCATCAAAGAAGGGAGGCTTAGTAACGGATGAAGAGTCCTCTCTAGACATATTTTCAAGCTCTCTTAGGATCTCACTCCGGGTTTTTAAACCTGAACGGAGGAACCCGCTCTGATACCAATTGAAATTGCGGTTTTACCGCCTATAAAGATACTTGGAGATATGCCTAATGTCTTAGAGGGGGGGTGAATAGGACTTTTTAAATTCCAATTACAATTAAAAACTAACCAAGTCAATCTTATCAAATAAGATAATCACAATAGCATTCAAGGCATATATATGAGCAGTTTGTAAGCAAGGACTATCATAGGCATTTCATCAAACAATTGGCATTCATGATAGACTAAACCATTCAACACATAGCAATCATTCAATCTCACAATGCACAGCGATTTATAGTGGTTCGGTTTCCCTACTCCACTCCCGGTTCACGATCTCAACCTATGAGACCACCGGATTTCACTATAGTCTTGGTTTTAAATCAGGTTAACCATCAACCTTGACATCCTTTGATCTAGGACTGCATTTACCATCCGCCGATGGCCCAATCCAAGGACTTTACGAGTTTGGATCTCAAACTCTCACCAATCCTAATCCAAGGATGGTCACGTACCCTCCCTCCGGAGTCTCCCAATCCAGGGAATAGTGAATGAAGAGATGGACTCTCAAAAACTAGACATACCTAGACGATTGAGCCCCGATTCGATGCCTTTGATGAGTAGCTTCAGCTCCACGTGCTTCAGCTTCTCTTTGTGCTCCCAAGATCAGCTACCGATGCAAATGATGAGGATATGTTGATGCCGGGTAGTTGGGAGAGAGTTGGTTTAGTTCCTCTTGCCTATTCAATGCAATGGTAATGAGGGAACTACCAAACTTCAAGCATTCAATGGCTATAAATGACCTGATAGATATATTCCGAAGGTAGGTCAACCATGAATGAATGTCTTGAGTTCATACTTCAAACCGAGCTTTGAATACTCAGTGAAAAGCCATTAATGGCTAGGTTTGAATGATGAACTCAAGGGGAACAAGAGCAAGGAGGGTAGGAGGATGTGAGTAAAAGCTCTCTCTCTTAGCTCTTGAAGGGTGTTGAATGCATAACATAAAAGACCTCAAGTCCTGGCTATATAGAGCCCCAAATGATAGCCCCGACGGATCAAAAACGGTCACGACCGACCTGTCAGAGAAAGGTCTGAACCGGTCGGACAGACCGGTCGTCATTTGAAATCCAAGGCTATAACTGGGACTGGCCGACCAGTCAAGACCGGTCGGACCCCCTTGCTGTAGAAGTTTAGAATACTGGTCGACCGGTCTTAACCGGTCGGACCCCCTTGCTGGATGAAGTTCAGAATACTGGCCAACCGGTCTTGACCGGTCGGCTGTGCTTGCTGGACAGTTGGCTTGTGAAGGCCGACCGGTCAAGACCGGTCGGACCCCCTTGCTGGAATATCAACATTGTGAAGGCCGACTGGTCTTGACCGGTCGGCTATCTTTCTAAATAGAGCAGCAAGGTTGCTGGAGTGATTGTACATAGCTGGCCGACCTGTCAAGACCGGTCGGCTGTTCATTTGAAGGTCTTCCAACAGGGATCTGAAGTTCTTTGAATATACTGGCCGACCAGTCAAGACCGGTCGGCTGCCCATTTGTTTCACTACAGCAAGCTGCTATTGTGTCGAGAAGCCTGGCCTGACCGGTCAGACTGGTCGGCTTGTCTAGATGGATTGCTGTGACAAAGTTCTTCAACACATCAGCGGATTACTTCAAGTTATGAAGTGATGAGGTGCATGGAGTCCAATGTATGGACATATCTTCAATACGTTTCGCACCAGCCATGGACCACAAGTCTGATCAACTCGTGTAAGGGTCAAGAGGGTAAAATGTGTGAGTCTTTACGCCATTCTTTGATGTTTTGGGTTTCCTATGGTCGAACTATATGCAACTTACCTGGGATCTTGTTTCAGCATGAGCTTGAGCAATGGACGAAGCGTAATCTTCAGGTCTTGATTCTTCAATACTTCGACCGGGGCTCACATGACAAGACGCGACCAACCAACACGCCAATTGACAACAAAAGATGTACTAATAATATATACCTGTTGATGCCGATAATTGATAAACTGTGGGGATTGGTGTCCCACAAATGCTTGATTTAATTGCCTTATAGTATGAGGATGCTAAATTTGCTTTGGCATTAGTGAGATCGTGCTTAATTCAACTTGGCGTCAGTCGATCGTCGAGCCAACATGGCATTTTTCAGAGCTAAAAATGACTATGTGCTGGGCCTGTTTATTGCTTAATTGAAGTATTTAACAAATACCAATGATGATTATCTTCGTACAGTGATGGATTATGTTTATTAGAGTTGTAATGATGCTAAATCCACTTTGGCGTTAGTGAGATCGCACTTAATTCTACTTAGTGTCAGTCGATCTTCAAGCCAACATGGCACTTCCCACTACTAAAAATGACTAAGTACTGGGTCCGTTTACCTCTTAATTAGGGTCTTCAGCGATTAGGATAGCAAATAATATCAATGTGGTGCATTATTACGGTGTTTCGGATCATGGAGAAATTAAGTCTCTATCTTGGCGTCGGTCAAATTCCACTTGATTTTGCTTGGTTTCGGTCAATTTATGCTCTTACAGGGGGGGTTTCAGACTTGAAAATTTGGCTAAGTGTTGATCTGTTTTGATTAAATCACTAATTCGGGCCATTTAACATCGACCGTTGGAAGATCTGGTCTAGGGGGTGGATAAAGCTTGACAATGTGTGTCTAAGAGGTATAGTACGACAAAGAGGCAGACCACATCGAAAGCGGGCCACACCACAGACTTTTCAGGTCTGGCATGACCATTCGGGTGCATGTGCCCTAGGTGGTGGGCTCATGTGCCTGAGGTGGGTGCATGTGGCCCCCTCCTGGGTGCATGTGCCATAGCACATGCGCCTGGCTCCTCATGGTGGGTGCATGTCTCTCTAGGACTTAGCATTTTTCAAGTTTTTCGGACAAAAAAAAGGAGCGGGCGCTTGTTACCCTTTTCGGCGAGGGATTCCGGCAAGGGAGATAAGCGCATGTCACCCTTTCCGACATAGGATTAGGAGTAGGAGCATGTTACCTCTTGCGTCGTTGTGGCGTCGTCTGTGGATGATGTCCCTTGTCATCAAGGTGAGTGCACTATTTATAGCATGCTAATCGGGTCATGGGTCCAAGCAAAAATGAAAAAATGGCGAGCGTGTGTATTTGGAGGGGGTTTTCGAGCGCATGTTGTTAGAGTGTGGGAGCATGTGCCCTGGTGTTGGCGCGTGTTCCCCTTGTGGTGGGTGCATGTGCCCATACTTAAGTATATTTTGAAGTTTTCTCCTTTTGAAAGATGTGGAGAAGAACTCATGAGCGCATGTGATGAGGGTGTGGGTGCATGTCCCCTTCCTTGTATGCATCTCCTCATTGTGGTGTATGCATGTAGTCCCAGACTTAGAATATTTTTCAAATTTCACACTCCGACTATCCGCTCCAAAGGATGGTACCTTTTCGGAGGCCAAAGTCACTAATGCTAAAGAACTTTAAGCCTCTCCTCGGGCTGTTGAATGAACGTGTCTGGGTACGGATGATCAAATACTATAAATTTTGGTAGTTGCTTCCTAATTTGAACCTTCCGGGTCAACTCTTAGCATATGAACTTTGCTCCTGGAAGTGCACACGTAAACATATGTATCATCCAACTTTTAAACTTGGTAGTTGGGGGTTTCGGGGCATTCCAGATCATTTGGTGGCAATACACATGTCTAGTTCCACTCCCAAATAGCATTTGTAGGCTTCAGACCTTATTGCGCAAGTCGCCTAGGGTTAGTGTTGCGCTGGCGTTCGATCGCGTTTCCCGGGTGTTTCCCGGGCCTAGAATCAATCTGAATCGTCTGTTCGCTCGCCTCAATTGTAAGGCTACGATGTAGTAATAGAACTCGGTAAGACCGAGGTCGATCCACAGGGAATTGGAAAACAGATTCTAAACTATTTCAGCAACTTAATTTGCAATAGATAAGAGATTCAAGTGGAATAATTATGCTAAAACAGAAGCTTAATGGAAAACAGTAGTTTAAAGGCACTAAGGCATTCAAGGATCCACTTGTAGCAATCCCATGTCAATCCAATCAATCCAAGCAAGATACACAACTAGATGTGAAGTCCTATCTCTCATCTAGTTGGAAAATATAGCATTAAACACATTCAATCCCACTCAAGTTGAACTTCCAAGTTCTAGTCCCATTCAACAATGTAGAATTCGAAATCATAGCCTTCGGAGTAACAGCCATGCCTATGGACTATGGCCTGCTCAAGGATTACTATAATTCGAATCTAAACAAGCACAATGCGATAATCTCAGAGAATTGCAAGGAATCCATGTCCGGAGCACATGAACTCTCATAAAACATCTAAAACTATCAACTTTAAGAACTAGAATAGGTAAAAATCCAAACTTGAAGTAAAATTACTTGAATTAAACTGAATCAAACATGAAATTGGCTACAAGCTTCACCTCTCAGCCTTAGCTGAGATATTCTAGCCGAGCATTGTCATACTATAACTACAACTCATGAAAGAACTAGAAAACATAGAAAAATCGGAGTTTAGAGGGTTGCAGACGCTCCACGACCGCTTCCTTCCTCTCCCACGACGTCCCTTAGCTTCTATGATGCCCTAGGAAGAAACCCTAGGTGTCCTTTTATAGCGAGGATGCTCGGTTGCGTCGAAATCTTCCAGAAATTGCGTAAGGTTACGCACTGCGCAGCAGAAATCGGAGTCTGAATTTAGAAACACACTGTCTTACGCAGGGCCGACCGGTCGTGACCGGTCAGACTGGGCTGGCCGACCGGTCTTGACCGGTCGGACTACTTATTAAAAATGTCCAACGTGCACAGAGGTCATCAGACCTTCTGGCCGACCGGTCTTGACCGGTCGGACTAGGCTGGTCATTGCTCTAGTGAGATCCAGAGTGCGTGGCCGACTGGTCTTGACCAGTCTGGCTCCCATGGCCGACCGGTCACGACCGGTCGGACCTTCTTTTCTCCACTTTTTCTTCTTTTCTTTCTTCTTCTCTCTTTCGACTTAATTCCTTCTTTCTTTGGTCCTCTTTCAATCTTCATCCAATGCATATATACATGTTCTTTTGGTCTCCAATTGGATGAAGTCTGCTCTCATTCCTACAATCACAAAACATACATTAGATGGTCCTTTTAAACATGAAAACCATGCATATAATGTGATGTAGTGGGCTATGCAATGTATAAATTGGAGGTTCAACATCGTCGCAGATGAATTGCCATGTGTTGTTTTATCATGGGTGAGATTTTGAGCCCAACAACTCTATGCGGGAAGGCCACATGCGCCCAAACCCTGGGGAAATGCCACATGCTCTTGAGGGATCTACTCCATATGCCAATCACAGCTAGAGGGGCACATGCGCCCATAAGGGGGTAACATGCACCCACTCCCTAGGGGGAAATTCTCTCATCTTGACTCGAAAAATGAAGAAATGACTCAGCGAGTCTCCCTTTTATAGTTGAGCCCAAGAACCGGTGCACTACACTGGCATGATGTAAGCATCTGGCGCATCACACCAGGGGGCACTTGTTGTGGATCAAAATCGCACCCATAATAAAATGACATATAGTGGTTCATCTGCGACGATCTGGATCGATTCCAGACCCAAGAAACATCCGAAAAACGTAATCGTACGCCAGCACAGCCCTAACCCTAAGCACCCGCACAATCTCGACCAAAACCTACAACTGCTATTTCGGAGTGGATCTAGACATGCATATTGTAGAAAATGATCTGAAAGACCCAAAAACCCCTAAACCCCAAGTTTGGAAGCCAGAATATGTGTATTTTCACATGTACGCTTCGAGGAGCAAAGTTCCTATGCCAAGAACTGATTGGGAGGGTTCAAATTAGGAAGCAATTACCAAAATTCACAGCATTTGATCCTCCACACCTCGACTCATTCATTTGGTAGGTCGATAAAAGGCTAAAATTGACTTGGCGTTAGTGACTTTGGTCCCTAAAAGGGTACCTGTTCTTGGAGGGGTCATCCGTTAAAGCCTGAAAATGCTGAAATATTCTAAGTCTGGAAGTTGTTTTCCCTCTTATAAGAGTGCAGAACCCTGAAAATTTCTAAGTCTGGAAAAGCACAAGAGGGACATCCGCCCACCACATCTGCCCATGCTCCAAAGACATGTGCCCGGGGCAATTTCTCTCCACAATTCATCCAAAAAAGTTTTGAAAAATACCAAGTTTGGGCACATGCGCCCAGCCACGACAACATGCGCCCACTACATCTGCCTGGAAATCCATCCAAAAACACATGCGCTCGCAATTTTACCTTGCTTGGACCCTAGACCCGATTCACAGCCTATAAATAGTAAGTCAACTTGATAACCTCAAGACACTTCATCTGCACACGACGTTAGAGCAATGTAAGAGGTAATATGCGCCCGCTCCGTATTCCCTTGCCGGAAAAGGTGACATGTGCCCACCTCCTTGGGGGCTTGAAATATAAAAAGAAATTAGCTAAGTAGAGGAAAATTCACTTCTTGTGAAATGACATGCGCCCACCCTTGGAAGGTGGGCGAAATTGGCTAAGTCCATAGGGACATGCGCCACCATAGCAGAAGCAGGCGCATGTGCCTATCCACATGCGCCCAAGGGAATTTCTCTCTCTTACATCTCACTCCACATGTGCCTGGGGGGCAACATGCGCCTAGCCCCTAGGCACATGTGCCCACTCACACCCCACATGCGACCATACGTCCTCCCTGAGCCTAGGACGTCTGTGGTGTGGCCCACTTTTAGTGGGTCCCACTTCCCCAATGCAGTATGTCTTCTAGACACACATCAACGTCCTCTATCAATTTTACAACCTTTAAAACCCCTCTCTAAGAGTATAAATCGACCAACGCTCACTGAAATTTAGCAAAATCTGACTGACACTAAGTGAGATCTAGCATCTTCATGACCCAAAGCAACATAATCATGCATCACGTCAACATTAATCATTGTCCTAATCATAAAATACCCTAATTAAGCACTAAACAAGCCTAGTACTTAGTCATTTTCAGCCCTTGAAAGTGCCCTGATGGCTCGAAGATTGACTGACGCCAAGTAGAATTAAGTGCAATCCCACTGACGCCAAGTTAGATTTAGCTTCCATTTACCTCATAACTGAAATTGCGGTATAAGTTTGATTACCGCACTTGTACAAGCAAGGAACTCATTTCTTGGTCCTAGAGGGGGGTGAATAGGACAGTTTTTAAATATTATAATTTAAACACTCATAGACATGTAAATGTTACTAGAAGGCATATATGAGAATATCAATTGCATCTCAGAAACATTTCCACAAACACTTGATATGCTGAATACTATCTGACTTATTGTTTAGTAATAACAAAACATGTTATAATCAATTCATCACAAGCATGGAAGGGATAAAGCAATTGCATAGAAATAGATAGACATCATTCACCACAACAAGAGATTTTATAGTGGTTCATTTATGTACCTACTCCACTCCTGACTGATCCACTCACTCCTTGAGTGGCCGGATTTCACTATTACAATGGTTTTAAATGAGGTTAACCATAAACCTTAACAACCTACACAAGGACTAGACTTCAACACTTGGATTTATCCTACCTAAGGACCAATCCAACAAACTCATTTCCTACACAAGGGCTTGTCCTACCCGAGGACTTGTCCCACACAAGGACTCACACAAGTTTGAGTCTTCAAACTCTGAAACCCAAATCTCAACACTAGAGAAGGTTTCTTGGACTCGAGAAACTAAAATATACTTAGCTGATTAAGCCCCTTAACTGCGCATTTGGTTGAAGAGGCTTCGACGTGCACGAACGGCTCCTTCTTTAACTCCCTCGATCAGCAACCTTGCCTTGAATGCTTTCTTGTAGTTTCCAAAATGAGGGATTAGAGTTTGGTTGAAACTCTCTAAGGTTTAAGGCTTAAATGATAGAGAGGGGTTTCACCAAGATCTTCATTAATGGCATTTATGACAAGAGAATATAGCAAATAAAGATTAGGTCAAGAGCCATTAATGAGAGCTTGAGTTCATGTTTCAATCCAAGCTATGAATGCTCATTAATGTTGCTAAAATCAACATGGATTGAACAATGAACTCAAGGAATCAAGACTTGGGAAGAATGGATGAGTAGCAAAGCACCTAACCAAGCTCTTGAGGATTCTCAACTTGTAAGAGACCAAGATCTAACAAATGAATGATATAGACAAGCTTGCAACGGCTAGAAAACGGCCATTTCAATCGGATCGGAATAAGTTCGATTGATCGGAACAACTAGTCCAAAGAGCTTTTCGAATATAGCTGAACATACAGTTTCGATCGATCGAATTTTCTGTCCAGGGAGTTTTTGAAAGTTGCTGGATAGATTTTTCGATTGATCGGATAATGTTTCGATCGATCGAAATTGTTGTCCAAAGACATTTAGCATTTGCTGGACAGTTTTTCCGATTGATCGGATTGTGTTTCGATCGATCGAAAATGCGAAAATTCTTTTCCGATTGAATCAGGTCTTAATGAGTATTTTTCTTCTGTGAGAACTTGAGAGGATCCAAGGCTGATCTCCTTGGAAGATGAGCTTCCCTAAAAGGCTAGAAGATGATAAAAAAAGGATCAAGGCACTTAGGGACAAGGATTTTTGGGTTTTACGACGTTCGAGGAGAAGGTTAGGCTTTGCATTCATACTCGGAGTTGATGGTCTTCAAATGATTCTTCAATCTGAGTTGCAGAAGGTCTTCAAAGCTTCAAATTATTGGCTTTCATTGGGCTCTTCAGACTAGACAACCGACACTACTTGCTAATTGACAAACATATACATTAACAATCTCCCCCTTTGTCAATTACGCAACAAAACCAACCTAAAATGTCATGGCCCGTTTCATGACATTCTTGGACTTCAAAACCTAACAAAATACACTCTTACATTGAATACATGCCATAAAGAAATTTACATACATTCATTTACAAAAAAAATGGACATGTACAGACTTTTGGCTTCAATTTCTCCCCCTAAGTTCTTGCACACAAAGATCACCAAAAAGATAACAGGTCGACTGGTGGGACTCTTCTCCCCCTTTTTGTTAGTCATTAACAAAGGTTAGCACAAAGATTAGCTAACGTAATATAGATATAACTGGAAGTGCTAAAAAGATATCAAGACATAAAGGATTCACCATTTAAGCATAAAGAGGGAAGAAGCCAAACAAACATGATGGTCATAAGGAGATATACATGAATAAGACTTTTTAAAACAGAGGGTTTAAAGCCCAAACAACCAACCACCCCACATGATGTATATCATGACCAAGCAAACTATATACCTACCAAAAGAGGGCAAGCAGCCCTGAATATAATAGATCAATATGAGCATCCATCCAGCTCAAAGAATATGAGGCTATCAAAGAATATGAGCCATAACATGGGTAAGAAGCCCTAAGTCATTCAACCAACCACATGAAGATGTAACTATAAAACTATTGAGCTCCCATTTTATACATCTTCTAGCCTATTGCATCGCATTATATGCATGGTTTGCATGCTTAAAAAACCCATCTAATGCATGTTTTGTTGATGTAGGAATGAGAGAGAGACTTCACACAAATAATAGTTAAAAAACCTATTTAGAAGCTCTTGGATGAAGACCCAAGCTGTGCTAAAGAAGGAAGAAGAAAGAAGGAGAGAAGAGATGAGAAATAAAGAAAGAAAAAATGAAGAAATAGGGCCTAGACCGGTCTTGACCGGTTGGCCACCACACCAGTCCTCCTCCCAACTCTCTATACAAAGGACCAAGTGGTCCGATCGGTCTTGACCGGTCGGCCAACAGGTCAGCCCCCCTCTTGTGCTCTCTGAACTCTCCCTGGACCTCTGCTAGACCAGTCAAGACTGGTTAGCCAACAGGTTGCTAGTGTATTTCAACAACTTTCCAGCAAACTTGCTCAGCAAGTTCCGAAAATCATGCGCTGTGGGAGTCCTTACGCAATTCTGGAAGTTTCTGAGGTGGTAGATCCTCTCAATTATAAAAGGACACCTAGGGGTGGATCTAAAGGCATCATAAAAGGCTTGGGAAGTCATGGGAGGTGAAGGAGATCGCTGTGAAGCGTCTGCAACTTCTCCAAACTCAGTTTTTCTATGTTTTTTGTAGTTTTTCCTTTGATCTTTAGTTTAACCTATTAATGGTTGGCTAAACCTCTTAGCTAGGGCTAAGAGGTGAAGGTTTTAGTTGTTTGTAATGTTCAATTCGAATTAGTTCAAGTACTTTTTTGGGTTTATGAAGAACACTTCTAGTTCAAGTTTGAAATAGAGTTAGTATTTTTAGTTAATCTTCTATCTCTTGTGATTGCTCTTACATGGGATGTTTTAATTACTGAGATTGCTTAATGGGGGTGTTGATTGATAGGATTTTGGGTTGTCGAGATCCTAGATTCATCATGATATATTGAATGCTAGGGGATCTTACAAACTAAGTTTCCTAAGAGCTTATCTAGAACTAAACTAGAAGGGGTTTTAATCTTTTGATTTAATCTGAGATAGGTGTTTATGTATTGATTTTGGTTCAATAAAAGTTCAATTCATGCTTCTAAATCAAGTATAGTGACAAGGCTTGAGGAAGAATCATGAATGTGATCTTGCTTGTTTTGTGAAGGATTGGGTTGTGTGATTGAATACACCCAATGCCTTAGTTGATTATGAGAGGACCATATCAGTGGATGATCCATGTATGTTAGATGCATTATGATGATTTGATTGCTCTATATTTCGATTGGATAGGGATAGAACTCTGATTCCAATTGTGTTTTTGGCTTGAATGGTTTGAATCAGCATTGTGAATGATTATTAGTGGATCATTAGCGCTCTAGTGTTTATTTCCTTGATTTACTTCTTAAGTAGATAGATTTATGTTCTTAATTACCATCCATCATTACAAATCTGAATTTAGCCCGTCCTAGTTATAAAACTTAGAATTGTTACGACAATCCCTGAGGATTGACCTCGGTCTTACCGAGAATTATTACTACATCGCAGCCTTGCACTTGTGGCGAGCGAACAAAAACCAAAAGTGATGGATATATAAAAGATAGATCAAGAGAATCTAAATATCCAAAAGATGGGCATCCATCCAACTCAATATAGCAAAGTAAAGATCTCAAAATACCAACATTCATAATAAAAAAGTAAAGTATCTGTCAAACGGCCTATCTTTGGTCACTGAAAAGATACTCCTGACCAAGATAGGAAATACACCATCCTGGACTAAACAGATATGACACTAAATAGGCCACCTAAAACCATCAAGCTAACTAGAAGGTACAGCTCCAGCAGTATCGTCATGGCGGCAGGTGAGGGCAGCAACAATGCTATGAACTGTCACCTGGACAGACTAGACCAAAGCCTCTAGTCGAGTCATGCGCTCCTCTTATCAAGACGATGCATCCTCAAGACGCTCAATACCCGCAGCAAGTTGAGTCAATGTAGTAGACTGAGGTGGTGGACTTTTTGTCGAGGCTTGGCGTCGAACTGATTTGTGGACAGAGGTCCTTTGAGCCGATGTTGCCGCAGGGGACCCGATAGGAGTCTCAGTTGTCGCCTCATGCGAGTTAGAGGTATGGTCATCCAAACAAGGAGAGGCGGCCTCAGCAGCGGGTACATCATTTGGTGGTAGCTGCATCTTTGATATATTGGATTTGGTGAACTTCCTTAGGGGTTTAGGCACATCAGAAGTTGGCGGAAATCCAAAATCTATGGCAAGATGAGTCACGAGATGCCCAAACGGTATATGGGAAGTAGGACCGAAATGAAGGAAGCCTAGAAGATTACGCAAAATGGTCGATGCAAGGCACACCCTTTAGCCACATGAAATAGAATATTGACCATATATGGGGTAAGTTCATAACGATTCGACAGACGAGGATAGACATTAGATGTAAAAATATTATGCAGGACGTGGTATTTGTTGAGCATTTCTGGTGATGGAAGGGCATTACCTTAAATCCATTGTTGAGCGCTTAAATGTGTATATTCTAACCCCATTTCATCACTAACTATGCATGCTTTTCAAGCTTAAAGACTATTCTAATGCATGGTTTTGGTGGTTATAAGAATGAGAGTGAGTTCACTCAATTGATGACTACAAGAGCATATTTAGGAGCCTTGGATGAAGACCCAAGGTGGGCCAAAGAAAGAAGAAAGCAAGGAGAGAAAAGAGAGGAAGAAAGAAAGAAAAATAAAGAAAATAGGGTCTGACCGATCTTGACCGGTCGGCCACCCTTCACAAGACACTCCAACAATTTCTGGAGGTCGCTGGAGTAAGCCCCAGACAAGTCTGACTGGTCTTGACCGGTCAGCCAAAGCCCCCAGCCCCTCTCTACACTCTCTGGACTGTCCACTGGACAAGTCCGACTGGTCAAGACCAGTCGGCCAACAGGTCAGCCAGTGTAATTTGCTGAAATTCGGCAACTTCTTCAGCAAGCTCTGAGTTTTGTGCTCAATTGCATAAGTATTGCGCAATTCTGGAAGATTCTGAGGCAATAGGTCCTCTCTACTATAAAAAGGACACCTAGGGATCATTCCTAAGGCATCCTAGAAGAGATCTACGAATGTGGGAGGCGGCGGAAGTCGGATCCAAAGTTCTACAACTCCCTCTAGTTTGTTGCTTTCTAGTTCATGTTTTTAGTTGATTTCATGTTTCCTTGGATCATGATCGGCTAAGCCTCTTAGCTAGGGCTAAGAGGTGAAGGTTGTAGTGAATCTAAGATGCTTTAATTCATTTATTTGGCCTCAAGTTTGAATTTTTATTGCAGAACAATGGTTTATGGAAGTTTGAATAAAGTTCTAAGTAGTTTTTCTTAATCTCATGATGGTTCATGGATGTTTGGAAGAGTTGTTTTAATTCTTAATTGTTTTGAATGGATCTAGACCTGTACGCTCTGAGGAATTGGATTCAAGATGCTCGAGACTTGGATTCTCATGTGGGAACTCCATGTCAAGAGTTCTACTTTTCTGGAATTTTTGTTTATGTGTAATTGTGTATATGATTTGAATGAAATTAAAATCATGATCTAGTTATGCTTTGTGACAGCGTTTAATGATGATTATAATTGTGATCTTAACCTATTGGAACTAGGATTGACCTATGCAATTAAGTGTGCTCAAGCCCTAACTTGAATTAAGGGAATCATGTGGATAAATCACACATATGACAGATTCTATGTTATAACCGCTCTATCATCCGACTAGATAGGATTTGATTTTAATTCTAGTTGTGTATTTGGGAAACCATAGCGAATTAAGTATCAAAGATTGCTATAAGTGGATCCTTGAACCCCTAGTGCTCTTTTATATTAAGTACATTCACTTTTTAATTCTAAATTCTCATCTATATCGAATTATTAAAAATCTGTTTAGTTTGTCTCAATTAGAGACCATTGTCAGTATTTTGTGAATTCCTATACAAGTCCCTGAGAATGATCTCGGTCTCTATCGAATTATTACTACATCGCAACCATACACTTAGGGAAGCGAACAAGTTTTTGACGCCGTTGCCAGGGATTTTCAACGATTTTTACAAAATTTCTGAAAATAGTTTCTATTTGAGAGTTTTAGGAGTCCTTACTAACTTAGGACTTTGGCTCGTTAGAGGATCGCATTCGCAGGTTGGAGCTTGCCATGGCCGATGGGGAGGATAAGTTGGGAACCGTCGGAGAGTGCCGAACAAGAGCATGCTAAGACAGTCGAGGAGCTCGAGAGTGACATGAAGAGTGCCGTGGAGGTACTCAAGGCCCAGATGGCTGGGATTCATGAGGCGTTGGGGAAGGAGATTGAGGATCTCAAGGCCGCAAATGAGGAGTTGCGGGCAAAGGTCATTATCTTGGAGAAGGCCGTGGCCAACAGTGGGCCTACTCCAAGGGAGGTCACCAAATGCCAGGATCCCTGACCCTAAGTGCTTCAATGGGACAAGGGATGCTAAGGAGTTGGAGAACTTCTTGCTTGTTTTTTTTTTTTTCAGGGATTCTAGGAGTCAAAGTAGTCACTTTAATCGGGTTTTTCTAACCCTTTTTAATCTTTTACTTTTTTGAGATTTACATGCCACATTGGGTTCAGGATTCTAATAACCGACTGATTAGTGAAGGAGGGATTGTTGAGGGGATTGATAAGGAACCTCGTGCTAAGAAACGCTTAGATTCCCAAACTTTTTCTGAAAGTATGGTTGAAAATCAACCCGATCCAAGGCCCAATCAAAATCTAGGCCAAAACCAAACTGAAACGAACGAGAATGAGGTTGTGGATGTTCCTCGACCTAGAACTTTACATGATTACTTGCAACCTGCAAGAGCAGAGTACTCCCTCATGCATAATTTTTCCATACAATGCAGGGAATATTGATCTAAAACCGAGAGTAATCCAACTCCTTCCCAAGTTCCTTAGTTTAGACAGTGAAAGCGCATATCAACATCTTAAGAAATTTGATGAGGTGATAGCCACGTTGCACTTTGCAAACATATCTGATGATGTCATGAGACTTAGGTTATTCCCTTTTTCTCTGAAAGAGAAGGCTAAGGCTTGGCTTCATGCATTAAGGCCAAGATCAATCGGCACATGGACTGAGATGACTAGGGAATTCATTAAAAAGTTTTTCCCTATTCATAAAACAAACATGTTGACGCGCCTAATCATGAATTTTTCTCAAAAAGAGGATGAGACCTTCTTCCAATTTAGGAGAGGTTCAAAGACTTATGAAACATATGCCCACATCATGGCTATGAAATTTGGCAGGTAATAAGCTTTTTCTATGAAGGACTGACTACGCCCATGCGCCAATTCGTAGAGATGATGTGCAATGGAGAATTCATGAATAAGGAAGCTGAGGAAGCATGGGACTACTTTGATATCTTAGCCGAGAATGCACAATCTTGGGATACAACTAAACCAGCAAATCTCAAGATAAGCCAACAAAGAGAAAAGGGAGGAATCTATGTCCTCTCCGAAGAAGACAACATAAGTGCACGTGTGGCCAGCCTCACAAGAAAAGTTGAGGCCATGGAATTAGGGAAGGGGGAAAAGAATAGGGAAGTTGAGAATATTTGTGGAATTTGTTCCAGTAACCAACATATAACACAGGATTGTCCTATAATCTCTGCGTTTCAGGAAGTTCTACAAGAACAATCAAATGCCATAAATAATTATCAACAACCTTTTAGTAATCCAAACTCGAACACGTATAATTCTGGTTGGAAGAACCATCCCAACTTCAGTTAGAGGAACGAGCCTTCAGAGAATGCAAACAATAACCCAAAAGTTACGCTTGAGGAGATATTGGGTACATTCGTCTCGACCCAAGTTGAGTACAATAAGAATAATTCTCACAAAATCGATGGGTTCATGCAAGAATAATTAAAATTCAACCAGAATTCATCTTAAGCCATCAATGATTTGAAAACTTCAATGGCTAGAGTTGAATCTCATCTTAGTGTTATGGAGAAAGGCACACTTCCTGCTCAACCTCTCCCAAACCCAATAACCTAATTTGAGATACAAGACCTCAGCCCATCCTCCCAAAATACGGAGCATGTTCAAGCTATCACCACTTTGAGGAGTGGCAAAACAATTGATAAATCCAATCCGGTGAAGGCCCCAAAGCCTAATGATCCAGAAATTTCCAAAAAGGATGATAACTCGAACAACACTACATAGGAGAAAGAACCGAAAAGGCAATATAAGCCGGTTGCCCCATTTCCCCAAAGGTTGATTTCACCCAAACCTTTAAATAAAAATCTAGAAATCCTAGAGGTTTTTAAGCAAGTGAAGATCAACATTCCGTTGTTGGATGCCATAAAACAAATACCGTCATATGCCAAATTTCTAAAGGAATTATGAACAGTCAAAAGGAAGCACAATGTACACAACAAAGTACTTTTGACTGAGAATTTGAGCGCCATCATCAAACAAGAGGTGCCACAAAAATATAAGGATCCGAGTAGTCCTACCATCTCATGCATCATAGGTGACTACCGGATCAAACAAGCTTTACTAGACCTAAGGGCAAGTGTTAACCTCATCCCATACTCGGTCTATGAACAACTTGGGTTAGGTGAATTAAAAGCCACCAAAACCACACTTCAACTCGCTGATAGATCTATTCGTATATCGAGAGGGAGATTGAAGATGTCCTTGTCCAAGTCGATAAATTCTACTATCCAGTGGACTTTATTGTCTTTGATACACATCCTGTGATGGGAATCGGTGCTCAAATTCCTGTCATACTTAGCCGCCCTTTCTTAGCCACTTCAAATTCGATTATCAATTGTAGAAATGGGCCGGTACAAGTGTCCTTCGAAAATATGACACTCGAGCTGAAAATTTTCAATTTATGCAAACAACCACGGGATGTTAATGATGAGGTCCACGAAATAAATCTGATTGAATCATTTGTGGAAGACACATCCCTCTTGACATTCTATTCCAATCCCTTGGAGGCATGCTTGGCCTACTATCATGAGATTGATGATGACATGATAAGAGAGATGGATGCTATTTTGGATTCTATGCCGGTACTTGATAATAAAAGATGGATGACATCATTTGAGCCTTTGCCCTTAAGCAAGAACAAGCCTCTTCCATCCAATATCAAAGTACTGAAGCTTGACCTAAAACCATTTCCCACTGATTTGAAATATATTTATTTAGGTTGAGATGAGACATATCCGGTGGTGATTTCTTCCCACTTGGATAAGAAATAAGAGAGTAGGTTGATGGCCACTCTAATAGAGCATAAGAGCGTCATTGGATGGTCAATTACAGATCTCAAAGGCATAGACCCCCTATTTGTACTCATCGCATACACCCTGAGGAAAATGCGAAGACATCTAGGCAACCACAAAGACGCATCAATCCAAACATGAAAGAGGTGGTTAAAGCCGAAGTGTTGAAACTATTGGATGTGGATATCATCTACCCAATATCCGATAGTCAATGGGTGAGTCCAACTCAAGGGGTGCCTAAGAAATCCGGAATAACCATTGTAGCCAATGCCAACAATGAACTCATGCCAACCAGAGTCACTACCGGTTGGAGAATGTGCATTGACTACAGGAAGCTAAACATAGTCACAAGTAAAGACCAGTTTCCCTTACCGTTTGTTGATCAAATTTTAGAAAAGTTAGCGGGTCATTCCCCTTTTTGCTTCCTTGATGGATATTTAGGGTATAATCAAATAGAGATCGCCCCAGATGACTAAGAGAAGACAACATTCACATGTCCATTAGGCACTTTTGCCTATCGAAGAATGCCGTTTGGACTATGTAATGCCCCTGCCACTTTTCAGCGTTGTATGTTGAGTTTTTTTCTGATATGGTGGGCACAATGCTTGAAGTCTTCATGGACAATTTCTCGATATTTGGTTGTAACTTTGATGAGTGCCTTATGCACTTAAAAACTGTTTTAAAAAAATGTAAAGAAAAGAACCTCATGTTGAATTGGGAGAAATGTCATTTCATGGTTCAAAAAGGAATTGTCCTTAGTCACATCATGTCACAAAATGGAATTGAGGTGGATAAGGCTAAAATCGATCTTATCTCTAACCTTCCACCACACAAGAGCGTATGAGATGTGCGGTCCTTTCTGGGACACGCCAGATTCTATAGACGGTTCATAAAGGACTTTAGTTCACTCTCTCATCCTTTATATAACCTCCTTCAAAAGGAAAACTCGTTCGAGTGGAATGAGGGTTATCAAAATGCCTTTGACAAATTTAAATGCATGTTGACATGTGCTCCCATAATGCAACCACCTGATTGGATCTTTCCTTTTGAAATTATGTGTGATGCGAGCGATTACACCATTGGGGCTGTGTTAGGTCAAAGAAAAGAGAAGAAGTCATGCGTCATCTACTATATTAGTAGAACCTTAAACTCGGCTCAAGAAAACCACACTACTATAGAAAAAAGAACTTTTAGCCGTAGTTTTTGCTTTAGACAAATTTAGGTCCTACTTGATCGGATCCAAGATCATCATATTCACTGACCATGCTGCACTTAAGTACCTTCATTCTAAAAAGGATGCTAAGCCGTGCTTTTTACGATGGATCCTCCTACTCCAAGAATTTGACATAGAAATACGAGACAAAAGGGGAGTTGAAAATGTTGTGGCTGACCATCTCTCTAGACTTGTTCTCACCGATTCTCCTGAGACGACCGCGATCAATGACATGTTCCCTAATGAACAACTTTTTATAATCTCCCAATTACCATGGTACGTAGACATTGCTAACTATCTTGCTACAGGTACAATTTCAACAAGCAAGATAAGGATAAGTTCTTTAACGAGGTGAGGAAATTCTTATAGGAGGACCCGTACTTATTCAAGTATTGTCCCGATTAAATTATAAGGAGATGTGTATCGGATGATGAGCAACACAGTATCAACTCCTTTTGTCATTCACAGGCTTGTGGTGGCCACTTTTCAGCTAAGAAGACCACAGGTAAAATTTTACAATGTGGGTTTTATTGGCCCACCATGTTCAAAGATACCCTTGAGTTTTATAAAATGTGTGAGCCTTGTTAGAAATTGGGAAGAATATCCCGTAGAAATATGATACCACTCAATCCCATCTTACCAATCGAAATTTTTTATTGTTGGGGCATCGATTTCATGAGTCCATTTCCATCTTCTTTTGGAAATTTATATATTTTGCTTGTCGTTGATTATGTTTCAAAATGGGTTGAGGCAATTCCATGCCGGAATAATAACCATAAAACAGTCATTAGATTCTTAAAAGAAAACATTCTTTCCCGGTTTAGAACCCCTCGAGTCATTATCAGTGATGGAGGGTCTCCCTTCTTTAATCGCCCATTTGAAGCTTTAATGAAGAAATACGATGTCAATCATAAAGTGAGCACTCCTTATCACCCACAAACAAGTGGACAATCTGAGATATCCAAAAGAGATATCAAACATATCTTAAAGAAAACAATAAACCCTGATCATAAGGATTGGTCACTTTGACTTACAGATGCGCTCTGGGCTTACCGTACAGCTTTCAAAACCCCCATTGGAATGTCTCCCTATAGACTTGTCTATGGGAAAGCTTGTCACTTGCCTGTCGAATTGGAACATAGGGCATATTAGGCGATAAAGAAAATAAATTTTGATTCTGACAGAGCAAGCTCGTTGCGTAAACTTCAATTGAATGAACTTACGGAACTCCGGAACGAGGCATATGAAAATGCGAGAATTTACAAGGATAAGACGAAGGTGTTCCATGATAAGAACATCCTTCCTAAGACCTTCACGATTAATCAAAAGTTCCTTATGTATAAGTCTCAGCTACATTTATTTTCGGGGAAATTGAAGTCTCGATGGACCGGTCCCTTCATTGTGACAACTGTTTATCCTTATGGGACTGTCGAGTTATTGAATCCAAAGAACGACAACATCTTTAAAGCAATTGGTTAGCGTTTAAGGTCGTTCTTTGAGAACTTTCCCTCAGAAGGTATGTCCATACCTCTAATTAATCCTGTTTATCAGGATATTTGATCTCCTAGTCTGATGGAGGTATAAAGTAATTTAAGATTAGGATTTTGTTGCTTTTTATTTTATTTATTTTTCATAGTTTGTTAGGAGGTAGAATTTCAGTTTTTGTTCTCTCAGGTACTCTCATTCCTCACTCCCTTTATTTTATAATTGCTCTCATGTTTTGCTTATTGCATATCTTTTACATTGAGGACAATGCAAGATTTGGTTGGGGGTGTGAGATCACGATCACTAGGATGAATCTAGTGTTTTGTAACATCTCGAGCAATATGACGAAAGATTTTTCAAATTTTTTGCTGAAAATTCAAAACTCCATTAGAAAACTTTGCTTCTATGCATTTGGGATGGTGTAAGTACAAGAAAAAGAGATGCAAAGTGAGTGATGTTGAATACATTGAACAATCTGTAAGATACTAGTCTTGTATGTGAATTCCCCTATTTTTATGATTGATAGAAATTTTGAACACATTTACACCTAGTTCACATTACACGATTTTCATGCTTTGAAAGGATTATTACAATTATGGATTAGCTAGGTTTGGATTTGAGGTGTTGAGGAACCAAGCCGAGGTACTTTGTCCATCCTTGTCCATGGGAAAATAACGAAAGATATGGATTTCTAAAAATCCTATCTAATGTGTGTGAAAAGGAAAGGAATGATGAAAATATGGAAATAATTGAAAATATGGAGGAAAATTTCGAAAAGGGCTACCTATTACCAACTGGGGGATGGTCTACCCGTAACCAAAGCCGAAAATGGAAAGTAGTGTGAAAGCCGTCGGAAGGACGGTAAGGCAAATTCCTGTCAAAGGCTTGTTGTTGATCTGTACATCTTGAAATCCATACCTTAGCTGATTTATGAAGAAGATAATCTCAAATTCCCATGAGATGAGCATCCACTGAGGACACTGGGTTAAATTGTTAAATCTTTCTACTTATCAATCAATCAGGGGAATTTCATATGAGCACTTGTTATATTTTGAGAAGCTTAAGGTTTCAATTCCATCACTAAGTGTTTCTGATTTTTACACTTACATACCTTTGAGTGTATAGAATCATAGTTTCTGAAGGAGAGTTGGGTTTTGAAGAAATGAATTATTTCATGCATGTTTTGCTCGGGACTAGCAAAATGCTGGTTGGAGGGTGTGTTGAGCGCTTAAATGTGTATATTCTAACCCCATTTCATCACTAACTATGCATACTTTTCAAGCTTAAAGACTATTCTAATGCATGGTTTTCGTGGTTATAGGAATGAGAGAGAGTTCACTCAATTGATGACTACAAGAGCATATTTAAGAGCCTTGGATGAAGACCCAAGGTGGGCCAAAGAAAGAAGAAAGCAAGGAGATGAAAGAGAGAAAGAAAGAAAGAAAGAAAAACAAAGAAAATAGGATCTGACCAGTCTTGACCGGTTAACCACCCTTCACAAGACACTCCAGCAACTGCTGGAGGTCGTTGGAGTAAGCCCCAGACAGGTCCGACCGGTTGGCCAAAACCCCCAGCCCCTCTCTGCACTCTTTGGACTGTCCACTAGATAGGTCCGACCGGTCAAGACCGGTCGGCCAACAGGTCAGCCAGTGTAATTTACTGAAATTCAGTAACTTCTTTAGCAAGCTCAGAGTTTTGCGCATAATTGCGTTAAGTATTGCACAATTCTGGAAGATTCTGAGGTGGTAGGGCCTCTCTACTATAAAAAGGACACCTAGGGATCGTTCCTAAGGCATCCTAGAAGAGATCTACGAAGGTGGGAGGTGGCAGAAGGCGGATCCGGAGTTCTACAACTCCCCTCTAGTTTGTTGCTTTCTAGTTCATGTTTTTAGTTGATTTCATGTTTCCTTGGATCATGATCGGCTAAGCCTCTTAGCTAGGGCTAAGAGGTGAAGCTTGTAGTGAATCTAAGATGTTATAATTCATTTATTTGATTTCGAGTTTGAATTTTTATTGAATAACAATTGTTTATGGAAGTTTGAATAAAGTTCTAAGTAGTTTTTCTTAATCTCATGATGGTTCATAGATGTTTGTAAGAGTTGCTTTAGTTCTTAATTGTTTTGAATGGATCTAGACCTGTACGCTCCGAGGAATCAGATTCAAGACGCTCTAGACTTGGATTCTCATGTGGGAACTTCATGCTAAGAGTTCTACTTTTCTAGAATTTCTGTTTGTGTGATTGTGTATATGATTTGAATGAAGTTCAAATCATGATCCAGCTATGCTTTGTGATAGAGTTTAATGATGATTATAATTGTGATCTTAACCTATTGGAACTAGGATTGACCTATACAATTGAGTGTGCTCAAGTCCTAACTTAAACTGAGGGAATCATGTTCATAAATCACACATATGACAGATTATATGTTATAACCTCTCTATCATCCGACTAGATAGGATTTGATTTCGATTCTAGTTGTGTATTTGGGAAACCACAGTGAATTAAGCATCAAGGATTGCTACAAGTGGATCCTTGAACCCCTAATGCTCTTTTATATTAAGTACATTCACTTTTAATTCTAGATTCTCATCTATATCAAATTATTAAAAATTTGTTTAGTTTGTCTCAATTAGAGACCATTGGAAGTATTTTGTGAATTCCTGTACAAGTCCCTGAGAATGATCTCGGTCTCTATCGAATTATTACTACATCGCAACCCTACACTTGGGGAATCGAACATCCATCCCACATTGCGACCATTGCAGAAAAACCGAATCTAAATTCGTCGAAGTGCAAGATCATTTAGATCATCATCTAGCTGTGTAACATCAGAAACTTAACCCCCAATCTGTGAGACCCGTACGCTTATTTACCCTCCATACGCTTAATTTTCGGTGCCGGTACGTCCTGGATGGACCAGATTAGCGAGCCTTGATCGCGACCCTGTTTTAGTACCGCATCGACCGGAGACTTTACCCCGGCGACTGCGTAGGCGCTGCGATTCCAACGCCGCGTGGCACGCCACATTGCGATACCCGGTGTGTAAGTTGTGTCATTTGCGTAATCCGAGGAGGGCCGCGCAACGCGCGTGTGGCGTGGGTCCCACTTGCACAAATTCCAAGAATATGTCAAATCAATCAAATACATCACCATCACCTCACCCATACCCCTCTCATTACCCCTACTCTACTCACCCCATACCCCCCATCCCTCTCTCTCCTCCAAAGTCAACTCTACCCATACCTCCCATGCCATCTACCCCCTCCCATGCTAGCCATCATCATCACCATCATCACCCCATGCTCCCTCCTCTCTACCCATACATTACCATACGTAGAGGGAGGGGGGGGGGGGTGGCCTTCTCATTTTCCATTTGCAAGAAGAGAAAGGAGAGAGAAAGAGAGAAAGAGATTTGAGAGAGAGAGAGAAGAAGAGGTTTCAGTGATCAAGAGAGAGAAAGAGAGAGGTTAGGGGAATTGAAGGAGGTGATCCAAGCTTGGAGGGCCCCAACCATCATCCGGACCGTTCGGATCGTCCGATCGTCAACCCGATCCAATCCAACCGTCCAACCATCAAGGTGAGTGAAAGGGAAACATAACCCCCCCCCCCCCCCCCCCCCCCCCCCATTTTCTTAATTTCCTTTCATTTTCTTTGTTTTCTTTTGGGCCCACCTTGCGATGGGCAATGAGATGGATGGACTGGATCATCCATGAATAAGCCCCACCAACTAATAATAATAAAAAAAAAAGAGAAAAAGAAAAGAAGGAAAGTAGGCCGTTGGATAGACAGCGTCCGGAGGACGCTGCTGCCCAGCAGCGCCTTGGCTGAAAGCCCATTTGGGCATTTACCGTGGGGTCCCCACTCGTGGGACCCACCTTGATGTGTGTGTTGAATCCACGCCGTCCATCATTTTTCCCAGATCATTTTAGGGCTAGGGCCCAAATATGAAGCCGATCCAAATCTTCAATGGACCGCACCGCATAAAACAGTGGAAACAATGATTTCTACTGTCAGATATCCTTTGGCCCACCTTAATGTTTTTCTAGACCAAATTACATACCCAATATTGGGCTTATTGGGTCCCCCATAAGATGGGGAACCTGATGAACGGAGTGGATCGGACCCATGTGGGCCCCACTTGATATAAGCATAATAAAAAAAAAAGAAAGAAAGGAAAGAAGAAGCAGGCGTTTCTGACGCTGGGCGTACCAGCGTCCTCGGACGCTGACTCGTGAGGCCAGCTGGTGGCCCACTCGTGGGTCCCACCATGATGCATGTGTTGTATCCACACCGTCCATCCATTTGGGGAGATTATCTTAGGGCATGATCCCAAGAATGAGACAGATCCAAGTCTCAAGGGGGCCCCACCACAGAAAACAGTAGGGACAGTGACCCTACCATTGAAACCTTCCTATGGCCCACCATGATGTTTATTTGAGATCCAACCTGTTCATAATCTCACACATGCATGGGAGAAGGGAGGGCAAAAATATCAGCTTGATTGAGAACTTGTGTGGGCCCAACTTGATGAGAACATAACAAAAAAATAAAAAAATAAAAAAAACGCTGGGCGTGACCATGGGCCCCACTCGTTGGGCCCACCTAGAATGTATGTGCCTTATCTATTCCCTCCATATGTTTTTCCAGCTCATCTTAGTGGCTAAGCCCAAAATTTAAGCATATCTAAATGGCAAGTGGGCCATGCCATGGGACAACAGTGGAAATAATGATCTCCACCGTTGAAACCTTCCCAGTCCTACAATGATGTTTATTTGTCACCCAACCTATTCATAAGTGGCTGGGCCCAAAATTTAAGCATATCCTAAAGTCAAGTGGACCATGCCACAGTGGGGATAATGATTTCCAACGTTGAAACCTTTCCAGGTTCTACAGTGATGTTTATTTGCCATTCAATCTGTTCATAAGATCACATGGATATGGATGAAGGAGAAAACACAAATATCTGCTTGATTCAAAACTTCTTGGAACCAGCTGGGTACCACGCTGCCCAGCAGGTGGCCCACCCTATGGGTCCCAACGTGATGCATCTATTAGCTCCATCATGATGTATCTGTTCTATTCATGCTGCCCATCTATTTTTCCATATTATTTTAGGATACAGCCCCAACAATGAGGCAAATCCAGAAGTTAGATGGACCACACCCGCAGGGAATAGTGGTCATTGATGCCCACCATGGTTCCTTCTTTAATATATACGTTTTATCCATGCCGTACACGTATTTTGACGGCCTATCTTGTATGTGCAGGCCCAAGTATGGGGCCGATGTGGTCTCAAGTGGGCTATGCCACGAAGACCTTTACATTTCCAATGGGACCCACAGTCCGGGTCCCACTCTCTATATATATATTGAGCCTTTTAAGGCCAATGTTACATGATACGTTTTGGTAACATGCTAGTATGATTAGCTTGATATGTCACACTGATAATATGCTTCGTATAATGAATACCATGCTCATTCATATGCCCATACGCATCATTTGTATGCCTGTTATGGATCACGATTAACCATAGCATATGCTAGTTGGCTTGTTATACTTAGGGGACTCGTGTAAGACAGGGTCGCCCCACATGATTGCGCAGTATGCGTAAGTTTGGTGCATGATTTGGATTGTATGACTCATGCGTTTCGCATTATGTATGTCACGATCGCTTTCACACCCTAGCAACATCGGGGTGGTGGCCACCATAGTCACATCATGGTTGGCAGTATTGGACACCGGAAACTTGTTCTAGTACGTGGGCGCTATGGATGTCCTTGGGTGAAAGTCCCTAAACCCTGTGGTACCATTAGGATGCTCCAACGTCGAGACTGAGTGGATAACATGAGCGCCCGTGTGCCAAATACCAGTAGGCCGTGTCTCCCACTGTGTCGAGGTCGACTGGAAAGGGGTGTGACCTTATCCGCTCGGGTGCAGTGGGCTGTAAGTTAGGTCGAGTCTGACTAGCTCATGGAATGGGTCCGCTATCGGCGAGCCGGGTGGGCATTGGCATACCACTGACGAGGCGGATAGTGAGGTCTTTTCTACTCGCTTGGTTATGCGCGCGATGTGCGGCGGCCAGTATTAGAGTATACTAGACCCCAGTGATGTTCCAGATGAGAACTATTTTGATATGTGGATCAGTTGAGGATTGACATGTTTGCATTGCATCTCTAGCATGTAACACTCGGCCATGTAGGCCCTTGCATCGCATAGCCTTGGGATGGCTGATAGCATTCATGAACTTGGTAACTTAGCCCTATACTACTTTCGCTTACTCTGATATCTGTATACTTATCATATGCATCACACGCGCACACACGCACTCTACTGAGCTTCGTAGGAAGCTCATGCGCATTTGTTTACACTGCAGGTACTAGGGCACATCAACAGCGTTGAGCGCGGTGCATATACCTAATATTTTGGACTTCTGCTACATGTTGTATTTCCCTTTCCAGCACTGTACTCAACAAACTTTTTAGTGGATATTTGATGATGTTTTATGGTTTTAATTATGCTCCTATAAAAAAAATTACCCTGAAAATCCTCCTAGTAGGATCCCAGGATCGGAACCTGGCACATGAGAGCTAGGAGCTGAGAATGGGGTACTACGGAGGCTGTTGGCACCAAGGTCGGCGATCGGGAATTTAGTGAGCCCGGTCCCCAGGTTTGGGGCGTGACGAGTGCGTGTTTGTTTACACTGCAGGTACAAGGGCGCATTAGCAGCATTGAGCGCGGCGCATGTACCTAATATTTTGGACTTCTGCTACATGTGGTATTTCCCTTTCCAGCACTGTAGTCAACAAACTTTTTAGTGGATATTTGATGATGTTTTATGGTTTTGATTATGCTCCTATAAAAAAAAAATTTACCCTGAAAATCCTCCTGGTAGGATCCCAGGATCGGAACCTGGCACATGAGAGCTAGGAGCAGAGAATGGGGTACTACGGAGGCTGTTGGCACAAGGTCGGCGATCGGGAATTTAGTGAGCCCGGTCCCCGGGTTTGGGGCGTGACACAATCAGCCTAGCAAATCGGTGAATGGTGATGGGTATCAAATGACTGTTAAGAAGAACTTCACAATACGGAGGATTATCCTTGGGGTTTCAGATTTTAGATAGGAATTGATGTACAATCTCAGGATGGCATGGACCACAAAATCGAAAAATCGGATCCCAACCGATAATGTGAAGCATTTGAGGGATCTCGAATTTTTCAATGCAAGCCTCCACAACCAATCTCTCAATGATGATCCCTCTGGAGGCAAATCGTGCATAGACAAGGTCACGAGATGGTTGCTGACTGGTAGGAGGAGCCGAATGGGCCTGGGTAGAAGGAGAAGGTGCACTGTCAGGAGCTCCAGGTCGAGAGACAGGTAATTTTGGGAGCTTCTTTGGCCTAAATGGTCCAGCAGCCTCATTACCTTTGCCTTTGGGATTTTTAGGCATAATGTAGGAAGATGAGAAGACTAAGAACCCAAAAAAAAAAAAAAACAACAAATCATGAGGAAAAACTCACAAACGAATCAAAATAGCAAAAATGTACCTGATGAAGAAGATAAAGGAGTGATCGAGGGTACAAGATGCCTGAAAGATGGAGATAACCCACTCAAAATCCCCTTAGGAGGGTCAGATGCCCCCTAGCTATAAGCCCTAGGTGAGTTTTGGGCGAAAGGAAAGGAAATGAAAGAGGGTTTGAATGAGGGCAAATGAGAAACCCCGTCCATTTATAAACCGCTAGAGACAGTTCTGATCGATCGGAAAATATTATCCGATTGATCGGAAAATCTTATCCGATCGATCGGAAATCACTTGAAATGTATTTCCAATGAGAAAAAAAAAATCTCTTTAGTTTTGAGTAAAGCCAACCCTTTTTAACCTTCCAAATCTAGATTCTACGGTCCTGGATGATCCAAGAGGACAACAAACAATAGAGGGCTTAGAGCGGCACATTCTTCAATTATATTTTTCTAAAGAGTACTTTGATATGAGGCTATATCCTCTGATTTTCCTATAAGCACAAATACCCTTCTAACCAACTAGGTTGAGCATACACCTATAGACTTCCAGAGGTGTTCAAACCTATTGAAATCTAAAGGTTTTGTAAGAATGTCGGCCAATTGTTTTTCGGTTTATACGTATTCAAGCATGATAACCTTTTCTTCAACAAGTTCCTTATGAAATGATGCCGAATATCGATGTGCTTAGTTCGAGAATGCTGGACAGGATTTTTTGAGATATTTATGGCGCTAGTGTTGTCATAAAATAGCGTCATTTCTTTTTTACCAATCCCGTAATCCTTCAGCATTTGTTTCATCCAAAGTAACGGCGCGTAGCAACTGCCGACTGCAATATATTCTGCTTTAGTGGTGGATTATGAAATGGACTTTTGGTTTTTGTTATGCCAAGCTACTAAGTAGTTCCCAATGTAAAAGCAACCACCACTAGTGGATTTTCTATCATCCATATTTCCAGCCTAGTCGGCGTCAGAGTACCCCACAATGATGGAAGATGTGTCAAAGCGGTACCACAAGCCAAACTCAATGGTACATGCCACATATCTTATAACTCTTTTTACAGCCGTGAGATGAGATTCTTTAGGGTTGGCTTGAAATCTAGCACATGCACCCACACTAAATGCAATGTCAGGTTTACAAGCTGTAAGATAGAAAAGACTCCCAATCATACTTCTATACAAATGTTCATCGACACTTTTACTTGATAAATCTTTGAAAAGTTTAATGGTTGTGGCCATGGGTGTAGTGTGTGATCAACCCGAGTCTAAGCCAAACCTTTTGACTAAATCTTTTGCATATTTAGTTTGGTTGATGAAAATTCCATTTTCAATTGTTTAACTTGCAATCCTAAGAAAAAATTCAATTCGCCTACCTAACTCATTTCAAATTCAGATTTCATTAACTCGGCAAATAGATCAGAAAATTCTTTAGATGTAGAACCAAATACGATGTCATCAACATAAATCTAAGCAATGAGAATCGAATCATTTGTCCTTTTAACAAACAATGTTTTATCAACAATCCCCCTAACGAATTCGTGATCAATTAAGAATTGAGTTAGGCGTTCAGACTATGCTGGGGGGGCTTGTTTTAACCGGTAGAGAGCCTTTTTCAATCGATAGACTTTATGAGGATATCTAGGGTCCACAAACCCTTTAGGTTGTTCAACATAAACTTCCTCATCGATTATACCATTCAAGAAGGCACTTTTCACATCTATTTGAAATAACTTAAATTTAAGCGCACAGGCTATGGACATGAGTATTCGAATGGATTCCAGTCTAACAACCAAGACAAAGGTTTCATCAAAATCAATTCCCTCAATTTGAGAGTACCCCTGAGCAACTAGACGAGCTTTTTTTTTAATGACATTGCCAGATTCATCTGTTTTGTTTTTAAAAATCCGTTTAGTTCCAATAACATTTTTCTCATCAGGTCTTTCTACTAGAAACCAAACATCATTACGAGTAAACTGTTGAAGCTCTTTTTGCATGGCAAGTATCCAAAATTCATCATTGAGAGCTTCCTCTATAATTTTTTTGTTCGATTTTTGAAGTGAAGCACACATGACTATTGATGGCCTCAAGTTGTCTCCTAGTCTTGACACCAGTATCAAGATCTCCAATGATTTGATTGAGGGGATGATCATTGACAAATGGCACATTTCCAAGAGATGTTGAGGCTTTGGGAGAGGGAGATTTTTCAACAGGTTTACCTATTTGGCATGGTTCTCCCTCTTCATCATCATCATGTCTCATGACTTCTTTAGATTGGTCATTGTCATAACAGATAAGCGGTGGTCGAAGATATCGAAGACTCAAGACACGCGAGCGCCCTTTTACTTTCAGTGTTCAACCCGCAAGCCCTTATGGTCAAAGCTCGCAGATCGTGAAAGTGCGGTATACACTCCCGAGTATGCGAGTTTCCTTAGTCGCTGGTCATTGAATGAGGACATCTTATAATTCGCCTGCTTTTACTCCCTGGTTACGAAATAAAGGTTTCTCATGCAAGCAGTTCGGCTCGTGGTCGTCGAAAGGGATCATACATCCACCTGCGAGCAGCCCACTTCAAGGTTGTTAAACAAGGTTATCTTCGAGGCGAATAATCACTGCCTTTCACTATCAGTCTGTACAGATCGGTTTTGGTTCGTCCTTATCCATAATTCTGAGAATCTCCATCAAGAGACGTAATCGGTTAGACGTCCAAGGTTGTTAGGTCATCCCTCCATTTAAGGATTAACAGGATAAGCACCTAATCCCTTAAAATCAACAGTGATCCTAACGGCTTGTGTAAAAGATTAGATCACCTGGATCTATATAAATATATGGCCACATAGATGATAAAGGTACACATCTCTAAGCTCATATCCCATTTTTCACTTTACAACCATGTCCCGTCTAGCTTAAGCTTCGGAGGGCTAACGGCTGAACGCCGGCCACCCTTAGTTTTCTCTTTTATTCTTTAAAGTTTGAAGGGAAGCTTGCTCGAAGGAAGGTGAACGTCTGGAGGATCTTGTTACCAAATCCGACGTAAACAGATTGGCGTCGTCTGTGGGATCGAGGTTGTCAGAATTAGCGATTCTCATCGCTGATCGTTATCTCCCACCACACCTCCCAAAAAGACGGTTCATCCTTCCACTTCAAGACAGTCGTTACCTCCGCCTGACATCACTGAACCAGTGTCTATTCTCCCTCAAACTGCTTCGACGGGCATGCCTCCGGGAGAGTCCAGCTTGCCGTCACAAAACCCATTTTACGATGTATCCGGTAGTCAAGACGACATTATGCGTTTCCTCAGAAACACACTTCTTATTCTCAAAGGTGGGCTTCAAACCTTATCTAATCAGTTTGATTAGCACTTTCCGAAACCACAACAACAACCTCCAGAAGGGCCGCTAATTCTACCTGTACCAGTAGCTTCCAGACATTCTGCAGGCGAGCCATGAACCCAACCAAATCCTCCTTCAAATCAAATGCCACTCGGCAATCAAGTCTCGGTACCTCCTCCATAATCTATACATTCCAGTACCTCCCGGCAACATCAATCTTAGGGGTTTGTCGTCAAAACTTCAAGCTATACCTTACCATGAGAAGGAGATCTCAAGAGAATCGATGATCGCTTCGATGATATGGAGCATCAATATCAGTCTAACCTCCCCCCTATTGCTCTTGCATCAATCCATCGACCTGAATCTCCCTTCACCCGCGAGGTTATAGAAATATCGAACGCCTATCATCGTCCCGTATACGGGCACCAGTGATCCTCTCGAACATCTGGAGACATATAAGTCTCTTATGGAGCTAGAAGGATATGGTTCTAAAATTATGTGTAGGGCTTTCTCCTTAACTCTAAAGGATGCAGCGTGTACATGGTTTCGAGGCTTAAAACCTCGATCTATCAGATCCTTCTCCCAATTATCGGAGGTCTTCCTTTCTCAGTTCATGGGAAGCATCCGCACCAAAAAATCGACATCTCATTTAATGGATCTAAAGCAACAGCATGGGGAGACAATTAAGGAATTCAAGGTCCGGTTCACTGCAGAAGCCGTCCAAACTGAAGGTTATATCAAAGACAAAGGCCTCACCACCCTTATAGCCGGAATTACAAGCGAAAAATTCCGGTTCGCCCTGGATAAAAACCCCCCTAAAACTATGATAGAATTCCAAGCCAAGGCTAAAAAATACATCAATGCGGAAGAAGTCGCTTTGGCACGTCACGGTATGCAGGGCAAGAAGCGTAAGTCTGAGGAGATCTCTCCTCCTGATAAGAAATATCAATGCGATCGACGGGACCGTTCCCCAAAGAAGCCCTACTCTGGTAAATTTCATAATTACACACCTCTTAACCAATCTCCTGAGAAAGTATTAATGGAGATCAAGCACAAACCATATGTGAAGTGGCCTTCAAGGATCAAGTCTGATCCTGAAAGAAGAGACAAGAGGAAGTTTTGCTATTTCCATAAAGATCATGGGTATAACACCCAAGATTGTATATCATTAAAAGATCACATTGAAGCCCTGATTCGAAAGGGTCATCTCCGGGATTACGTGGCGCGACAGGTTCGATCGCCTAAGAGAACGGAAGCCCCATCATAAAGGAAAAAATCACCTCAACATCACCCTTCGCAAGAAGATGCTGAACCCACTGGTGAGATCCGAACCATTACTGGAGGTCCATCTTGTGGAGGAGATTCTCAAGCGTCACGAAAAGCATATGCTCACAAGGTGTCTCAGAAGCCCCAACATATTTATTGGTTGAAAAAATTGCCCGATATGACAAATCCTAGCCATCATCCGATCTATTTTTCTCTTGAAGATGCAGAAGGGATTCATTTCCCTCACGAGGACTCCATCGTGGTCCCGTTAAAGGTATCAAATTATTTAACTCATCGTATTATGTTGGATACATGTAGCTCCGCTGATGTTCTTTACCTAGAAGCTTTCAATAAAATGGCACTTACCAGAAGTCTGCTCAAACCAGTCTTCACTCCCCTTGTCGGCTTCGGAGGTGAAGTGTAACACCAGAAGGAAGCATTGACCTTCCGGTCACCTTCTAAGAAAGTCCAGCCAAAACTACGGTCTTCGTTAATTTCCTCATGGTAGATTGGAGATCAGCATACAACGCTATTTTAGGCCGACCTTCGCTCAACAAGATAGGAGCAGCTTTACACCCCTTGTACCTATGCATCAAATTCCCTACTCTAAGCGGAGTTGAGGTTGTACGAGGAAATAAAAAAGAAGCTCGAGCATGTTACGAAATTGCCGTACAAGATCGAAAGAAAGCCCAAGTAGTTCCTATTATGATGATTACAGGAGACTCATCGGATCTCCCGATAGCTACAATGTTGGACCCAAGAGAAGGCGCTCTTCAATCAGGTACCCCGGGGGAAGAGACAGTCGTAGTCCACTTATCTATAGGAAATTCGTCCAAAAAGGTTTACATTGGATCTTCTTTGAACGATGTCTTTCGTGAAAATCTGACTCATTTTCTCACCGAATATCAAGATGTATTTGCTTGGTCTCATAGTGACATGCCAGGTATCGACCCCAATGTCATAGTTCATCGTCAGAAAGTTGATCCAAAGCACAAACTTATTCATCATCGTCGACGAGAATTCACCACAGAAAGGCAAATGGTGATTAAAACTGAGCTTGAAAAGTTGTTGACCGTCAATTTCATTAAGGAAGTTGACTACCCAGAATGGGTCGCGAACGTGGTCCTTGTTCGAAAAGCTAATAATAAGTGGAGAATGTGCGTGGACTACTCTAATCTGAACAAAGCATGCCCGAAGGATAGTTTCCCGACTCCACGCATCGACAATTGTTTGATTCAACAGCAGGGCATGCCCTGCTCAGTTTTATGGACGCCTACTCTGGTTATAACCAAATTATGATACACCCGCCCGATAGTCAACACACTGCCTTTATCACTGACCGCGGCTTGTATTGTTACAAGGTAATGCCTTTTGGTCTCAACAATGTAGGACCCACCTATCAACGTCTAGTCAATAAAATATTCACTACGCAAATGGGTAGGAATATGGAAGTTTATGTCGACGATATGCTCGTGAAAAGCATCGTAGCAAATGACCACCTCGCAGATCTCCGAGAAGCCTTTGACTTGATAAGGAAGTATCAGATGAAGTTAAATCTAAAACAATGTGCTTTCGGGGTTTTCGCCGAAAAATTTCTTGGGTTTATGGTTGGCCAATGAGGAATCGAGGCGAATCCTGAGAAAATAAAAGCCTTAATTGAAATGAAGTCTCCGTCCACTCTCAAAGATGTCCAACGATTGGCTGGTCGCATTGCATCATTGAACAGGTTTATTTCGCGTGCCTTTGATAAGTGCCTTCCTTTTTTCAAGCTTCTTCGAGCTACCGCAAAAACCGACTGGGTATGGACTCCGCAATGCGAAGAAGCATTTCAACAACTGAAGCAATATATGAGCACGCCTCCTATTTTGTCAAAACCTGTTTTACACGAGCAGCTCCTTTATTTATCTGTGTCTTCTATGGCCGTTAGCGCCGCATTAATAAGAGAAGATTTTGAGGTACAAAGGCCCGTTTATTATATTAGTCGAGCGATGGTGGATGCTGAAACTCGATATTCTGATATGGAGAAATTATCTCTCGCCTTAGTGACTGCTGATCGAAAACTGCAACCATATTTCCAAGCCCACGCTATATTAATACTTATGAATCATCCATTAAGACAGGTCCTTCAAAAACCTAAAGTTTCAGGGCGATTGACTAAATAGGTGATTGAGATCAGTGAGCACGATATATCGTTCTGCCCAAGAACCACAATTAAGGGTCAAGCCGTAGCTGATTTCATTACTGAATTCACATATTCTTCCTCCAACGATGACCCTACGACCAGCGACCAGACCCCCTGGTCGCTCTTTGTGGATGGGTCTTCACGCGCCATCGGTAACAGAGCTGTTGTAAGATCCGTACCCTGAATTGCCCTCCGTACATTTAGTTTCCGGTACCGGTACGTCCCGGACAGACCAAATTAGCGAGCCTTGATCGCGACCCTGATTTAGTACTGCAACGACCTAAGACTTGTACCCTTGCGACCGCGCGGGCGTCACGATTCCAACGCCGCGCGGCACGCCCCATTGCGACACCCGGTGTGTGAGATGCGTACTTTTGTGCAATCCGAGGTGGGCCGCGCAACGCGCGTGTGGCGTGGGTCCCACTTGCACAAATCCCAACAACATGTCAAATCAATCACCATACCCACCCCATCATTCTCTCACCTCCAAAGTCAACACAACCCATACCTCTCATGCTAGCCAACCCATACCTCTCCCATCATCATCATCATTATCTAGCCATCATCACAACCCATACCTCCCATGCTAGTCATCATCACCATATTTCTAAGAAACCCCCCCATTTCCCAAGCACCACTCGTCCATTTCAAATCCAAGATTTGAGAGAAAGAGAGAAAGGAGAGAGAAAGAGAAAGAGAGAGAAGAGAGAGAAGTAGAGAGAGATTTAGAGGGAGATCAAGAGAGAGAAAGAGAGAGTTAGAGGAATTGAAGGTGAAGATCAAGCTTGGAGGACCCCGATCATCATCCGGACCGTCCGATCGGCAATCCAACCGTCCAACCATCATTGTGAGTGCAAACTTCCCCCCCTTTTTCTCGTTTACCTTTCATTTTCTTTCCTTGGGCCCATCTTGTAATGGGCAATGAGATGGATGGGCCGGATCATCCATGTATAGGCCCCACATAATTGTAATAATAATAATAATTAAATAAAAAAGAAAAGAAAAAAAAGAAGAAGAATCTGCCGCTGGACAGTCAGCGTCCAGAGAACGCTGCTGCCCAGCAGGCCTAGCCACTTTGGGGGTTGACCGTGGGTCCCCACTCGTGGGACCCACCTTGATGCATGTATTTGATCCATGCCGTCCACCTGTTTCTCCAGCCCATTTTAAGTCTGGGTACCAATAATGAAGAAGATCCAGATCTCGGGTGGACCACACCATCGAAAACAGTGGAGAGCACCATGTCCACTATTGAAACTACCATGGCCCACCGTGATGTTTCTAGAAGAAATCACCTGCCCAATATTGGGCTTATTAGGTCCCCAACGAGCTGGGAAACCTGATGAATGGATTGGATCTTCCCTAAGTGGGCCCCACCTGAAATAAACTTAGAAAAAAAAAGTGAAAGAACGTCCAGCGCTGGACGTTCACAGCGTCTGGGACGCTGGAACCGTCCAGCGTCAGGACGGCTGGAATGGGGTCCCCACTCATGGGACCCACCTTGATGTTTGTGTGTAATCCACACCGTCCATCTGTTTTCCCAGATGTTTTAGGGGCCAGGGCCCAAAAATGAGTCAGATCCCAATCTTAAACGGACCGCACCATAGAAAATAGTGGGGAGAATAATTTGTACTACTGAACTTCCTCGGCCCACCTTGATGTTTGTTGCCCTCACAACATATCCAATATAGGGATCTATGGGTCCCTTATGAGCTGAGGAGACTGATGAATGGCATAGATCATCCTCATGAGGGCCCCACCTGGCGAAAATCATAGAAAAACAAAAAAAAAGGAGAAAGAAAGAGAGGAAGAAGGGCGCAGCGTCTCTGACGCTGGGATTACCCAGCGTCCACGGACGCTGGGCTCGTGGTGCCTTAGGTGGCCCACCCTGTGGGTCTCACCATGATGAGTATGTTATATCGGCTCCATCCATCTGTCTCTACATATCATTTTAGGCCAGGGGCCCAATAATGTGAGAGATCCAAACCTCAAGTGGGCCATACCAAAGGAAAGATCTCTTTGATGTTAAAACCTTCCAAGGCCCACTGTGATGTGTGTATGCTACGAAACATGTCCAAATTTATACTCATTGGGCCCACCATAGGGTTGTCTATATAATGGATGAAGTGGATTGTCCTCATGTGGGCCCTACTTGATGAAGACAGCAACAGCACAAAAGCAAATAAATAAATAAAAAGGGGAAAGGGTGGTAGCGTCCGCACGCTGGCCACCCACAGCGTCAGCAACGCTGGCCCCTTGGCTGCCCAGTGGGTGGCCCACTCGTGGGACCCACCATGATGTATATGTACCATCCACACCGTCCATCCATTTGGGGAGATCATTTCAGGGCATGATCTGATGAATGAGACAGATCCAAATCTCAAGTAGACCCCACTTGTAAGAAAATAGTAGGGATAGTGACCCTACCGTTGAAATCTTCCCAGCCCTACAGTGATGTTTATTTGTCATTCAACCTGTTCATAAGATCACATGTATATGGATAAATGGGAAAATAAAAATATTAGTTTGATTCAAAACTCTTGGGGCCCATTTGGGTGCTACGCTCTGTGGGTCCCACAACGATGTATCTGTTTTATATATGACGCCCATCTGTTTTTCCATATTATTTTAGTCCATGGGCCCTCTAAGAAGAGATGAGGCAATCCAGAGCTCTGGTGGACCACATTGTAGGAAACAGTGGTCATTGATGCCCACCTTTGAAACCTTCTTTGGGGCCATTGTAATGTTTATTTATCCATCTAACCAAAGGTGATGGGGCCCAACTTTGGGTCCCACCTTGATGAATGTTGGGTATACCTTGTCGTTCTTCTTGGCAGGGGTGTGGCCCCAGTTTTGGGTGGGCCACATGTAGAAAATAAGGGTGATTGAATGCCTACCATTGAAAACTTTACAAGACCCATCTGTTATGTTTATTTGCCATTCTCCTTGTTCATAAGTCACTCAACCATGGGTAGGGTTCCACACATGTGGTGTGCGGGCCCCACCATGGTGCTTGATTTCCATCTCACTTGATTAGTGGGAAAGCACAAATATCGGGTTGATCCCAAACTGTTGGGGCCCATTGATGTATGTGGCTCCCCCACTCCTTTGTACGGTTATACCCAACCACGGGTCCACCTTGTTATGCACGTGTTCTATCCGCGTCAGCCATTGGCTACTATGGTGCGATATGTATGTTGGCCATCCATTAGGACCGCCTTAAATTTTTGCTTGATCCAAACCATCCGAATGAATGGACCCTAGCATGTTATGTACAGGATGGCTTTGGGACCACCTTAGTGTGTGTGTTCGAATGACCGCATTGTCCATCCCGTGGATCCACCTTGATGATTAGTTGTGTAAACCCTTATTGAAAGGTCATCCTTAGAGTTGCTTGATCCAAGTCACAGGGCTACCTTCTTAAACTCACCCTGTTGAACCGTCTTGTCAATTCACCTTGTTAACTCACCATGTTGACCCGCCTTGTCAACCTGCCTTATTGGCTCACCTTGTTGACTCACCATGTTGATTGATCTTGGTAACTCAGCTTGTATACTCATATGACTCACCCCTTTTACCCTTGTACCCAACTATTAAAGGCCACCATATCGTGTATATCTCATCCACACCGTTCGTTTACCCTTAGGGCGAGTGTGGGGCTCATCCTCGACGTTCGTATGTCATCTAGGCCATCCATTATATGGAGCCTATCTTGTAGTATGAGGTTAGACCTGTCGTCCCTTTTTAGACCTCATTGTATTGACCATCTATCTCAGATTACCCTACCATGTATGATTCTCTGTCATGACCTGTCTATCTTGCAACCCGTTCTATGACATTCCTTTTACGAACCATTATTGTGTTTATCTCAACTGTACTACAGGATTATGGGTCTCGGCATGATTTTGGGTATTCTACTCTTGCCGCTCAAGTAGGTTCTACCTTTGATGTGTCGGTAGTGTGTTCAATCATTTCCTTTCCATTTGGGTTATCTGAATGTTGAAGGTTAATCCACACCGTTCAGTTGTTGGACCATCTGTGTTGTTGTATACCATCCATTTAGAGTCTTATCTCTTTATGTTTATAAGTGAATTATCTTTTTATGCTATTTTTAGTATGTCTGTTGCCACACGTAGTGTTGTTGGAATACTCATATGTGATCTTTATACTATATGCTTCGACGACCACTATACATGTGTAATGAGTATGCATCCCGAATCACCATTGTTAGTTGGGGACCACTAGGGCATAAACGCATTCATAAAGCATTCGAGATGTAGTCGCGCAAATGTAATTCACGTGCTCTCTATCGCAAACCTCTCCAATAGGTATGGGACTATTCGAGGATAGGAATCTATCATCCTGACTTACACTGTATGGTAGGAATAACTTAGCATACCTTGTAGCCCTTGGTGTGAGATTCCCTGGCTAGCGACATCCCACACTATGACTCGATCATTCATATGTGTCCCAACATCTTAATCATATCTTAAATAAGTTGGACTAGATTGATTTATAGCCATCGTGGTAGATGGACTACTTGTTGGCACTCATACTGTATACTTGACTCATGCATCATGAATGCTTGGCTCATCTGATTGTCTTGTATCAACCGGCCATATCGGTCGTGATTGTCGTGCAGTTCATTACCAGCTGACGGTGACATTGTGTTTGAGACCTTATAGTTTTATGGTGCTCTTTGGAGACTTGCACGGGCATGTCGTCCCACGTTTGTATGCATGGTTGCATTTCACACCGTCTGCTTGTGCCGCATATAGCATGGTTACTACGTTGCAACCACAGCTCCATCGTGGTTTGCAGAACACCAAAAATATGTGATCTTTAAACTAGATGCCAAAGATGTCCCTGGGTGAAAGTCCCTAATCCCATTGGTACCAAGGTGGGTGCTCCATTCAAGGACCGGGTGGTTTAATCATACACCAGTATGCGAATACCAAACGGCGGTGTTTTCCACTACACGTGGTCAGTTTGGAAGGAGGTCTGACCTAACCTGCCGGAAGAGTGTTGGCAAAGTGGGTTGAGTTTGACCAGCTGTGAGTAGGTCCGCTATTGCACCAGATAGGCTTTGGCATTCTACTGGTGAGTAGTGAGGTCTGTGAGACCCCGGTGATGTTCCGTATGGTGTGGGACGGTCCTGATGTGGGCGGGTGTGATGTGGGCGGGGCTGTAAGCCTGGGCGAGCTACCACATTGGGCGAGCTACCAGTTCCGAGTCCTGCATTGCTTGGGCGATTGCGTTATGACTGTTCGTATCTGGACCACTGTACTTAGAGGTGGTGATTTGCATCCATGCATTGGATCATTATATGCGACATTAGGCCCTGTAGGCCATTGTATAGTATGAGTATATAGCCTTGGTAGGCTGGTTACCTGTATTGCATGCTTGCATAGCCGTGGTAGACTGATTATTCATATCACATGATCGAGTAGCCTAATTAGGCGAATTCTTGGTTTAAAGTTCTCATCATGCTTTACTGCTTACTCTGATATTTATCATGTTTGTCATACGCATTGCGCACGCACACACGCACTCACAAAGCTTCATTCGAAGCTTATGCGCGTTTGTTACGCTGCAGGTTATACCAGAGTGTATCAGCAACGTTGAGTTGGAGTTTGGAGTGCAGTAGCAGGAGGTGCCGGATTGTGCAAAGTTTTTATATTTACGCATTGTGTATTTACTTTTCAGTACTGCATATAAATGAAATGATTTAGTGGAAATATTGTGTTTGTCTTTCATGGTACTCATATGGTGATGCTCATGTTTCAAAAAAAAAATTTCAGACCCTAAAATCCTCCTTGTGGTATCCCAGGATCGGAACCTGGCGTGTGGGGTTAGGATCCGAGATCGAGGTACTACGGAGGCTGCCACCTCTGAATTCGGGTTACAGCGAATGGACGTCGAGAACCGAATTTGGGGCGTGACAGCCAGGTTAATCTTAATTGCTCCTGACGAGTCACATTTTCAATATGCTTTATGATTTGATACTCATGTCTCTAATAATGAAGCAGAATATGAGGCTTTGATCGTCGGCCTTGAACTAGCGAATGTGCTCGCGATACAGAGTTTACTTATTTATAACGACTCTTAACTCATAGTTAATCAAGTGCTCGGCGAATTCAAGGCGAAAGAAGAGCGAATGGATTTATACAAATCCTGAATACTTATCCTGCTCGCAAAGCTGAACAAATATGAAATAATTCACATCCCTCGCGAGAAGAACAAGCTGGCAAATTCCTTAGCAAAGCTAGCCTCTGCACCAGAGTCTGAATTAACGCGATCTGTTCCTATCGAGCATCTTCATGCTCCGAGTATTAGTCAAACGACCCCAGAACAAATAGTCACAGTACATTCCTCCCATGTTGGATGGACCCCATCATCCTTTACCTCAAAGGTGGACAACTCCCAGATGATAAAAAAAATATGCACGATAAATTCATCACCGTGCTGCCAGGTATACATTACAAGATGGAATTTTACTACGTAAAAGCTTTACTTTACCATACTTAAGGTGTCTTCATCCAGAAGAGACGCATCGCGTTCTTAATAAAATACACCAGGGGGCATGCGGTAACCATCCTAAGGGACGCTCTTTAGCATATAAAGCAATGAGGCAAGGGTACTACTGGCCCACCATAAAGGCGGACGCAATCGAATTTTCCAAAAAATATGACAAATGCCAGCGATACTCTCCAATACCCCGTGTACCATCTGAGCAAATGACGTCGATGGACGGCCCTTGGCCCTTCTCCCAATGGGGAGTTGATATCATCGGACCATTGCCCACCGGGAAATGTAAAAATAGGTTTGCAATCGTAGCAGTCGATTATTTCACCAAATGGGTCGAGGTAGAACCGTTAACCACAATCACCGAAAAGCAGACCACTAGGTTCATGTGGAGAAACATCAAATGCCGTTATGGGCTCCCCCACACTATAATCACTGTTAATGTCAGATTTTGTAACGAAATCCTCCGGTTTTTCTCCTTCACTCCAGCAGGGATTTCCACCACCAGACCTGAAAGAAGACAGATAGCAACTAAGGGTGGCTGGGGACCAGCCGTTAGCCCTCCGATGCTTAAGTCAGGCCAAAGCAAGAAGAAGAGAAGCCAAGCAAAACGGGACAGAGATTGAATGTTGTGTGTACCCTCCTCTTAATGGAGTCATCCCTTTATATAGATCCGAAGCGATTCAATCTGTATCGAGATCCCGCTGATCTCGAATACGATACGAGATTCTGCTGATTTCGTGGGATAAGATCCTTACCCTTAATGACGAGATCTAGCCAAATCACTTACTTTGGCAATCACGTCTCTTAATAGCAATCCCTTGAGATCCGGAATCAGCGGGGAAGATAAGCCCAAAATCGCCCTATACAGGCTGCTGGTAAGCGTAATAGTAGCGCTGATTACTCATGGAAACCGTAGTTGGAGTGATAACCGGCGAAAAGGAAGGAGACGCTGACGGGACGGAAACTACCGAACTGGGTGTAGCCCTGCTTGGTGTCGCAGAGGGATTGGACAAGCTGCTCGACGGGAATCGGGTGCTGGTACCGAAGGCTAAGAGATGTTGCCGCAGGAAAGCTACTCACATGTTGGAATGTGGTCACGAGTCCAAGTACTCGCTCACTTAGATGTAACGTCTTTCAACGACTTGTGAGAAGGTCTGCTCGCGGATCGAGCTTTGCCGTGTTTGACTATCGGTTATGAGAACTCGAGACTTGCGAATAGCTGCTCCGTATTTTTCAATCTGCGACTCCTGATCAAGTGAGCTCGAGAGCCGAGTGGGTGTCCCACACTTATCCAATATTCGACTCTCGATCAGATGATCTCGAGAGTCGAATCGGCACTCCGCATTTACCCGTTCTGCGACTCTTGATCAGATGATCTCGAGAGTCAAATGGGCACTTCTACGTGAAATCTTATCTCCACCATTTTGCCTATAACAGATGCCCCCCAAGTCTTGCCGCCAAGAATTCTTAAGGAAAGGACTTAGCTTGCTGTGATGCGCGGCTGCCTCTTGCCTTTACTGAGAAGCCGTACATGATTAGGCTGGAATTAATGAGCGCCAGCCTTTACGCAGTCAGGAAATGAAGAGGCGCTCACCACGTGTCCAAGTATTTAATGGGCGTGCCTGCTCGAGTGCTGTGCCGAACGAGAGATCGCCACGTGCTACCATATACGGCGGAATGATTGCCTATAAATATACGTAGTCCGCCATATCTTCTGATTTTCACAGAAGTTTCAGAATTCTCCTTTGCCTTTCAATCATCTTCCTCCAGAGTTCCTTGGTGTCTTCCTCGATCTCCTTTGGTGATCTCCTTTGGTGCTCTTTCTTTCTTTTTGTACTGTGGTATTTCTTCTTTCTTTTTCTTCTTAAATATCCCATGGCTTCTGAGGAGAGTATCGTTCCTTTAGGAGATGCCACCCCGGAATCCTCTACTTCTAGTAACGCAAGGGTTCCGGCAGGTCAGTACATAGCAGCCGGATATCCCTCCATTTTATCGGAGAACCGGCTGCTGGAGTTGCGGGAGAGATTTTCAATCCCTGACTCAGTCGCTCTCCGGTTACCCAGAGATGGAGAGACGCCAGACTCCCCTCCCCCAGGGTGTGTGGCCTTCTATGAGTATCAACTCATTCTGGGGGTTCGCCTTCCCCTCCATCCCTTCATCCGGGATGTACTTCGATACTATAAGATTGCCCCCGGGCAACTTATCGTGAATGGATGGAGGGTGGTCCTAAGCTCATTCGTCCTTTGGGCTCAAGCCGGGAACGGGGAGCTTACAGCTGATGAGTTCCTCCGCATGTTCCGCTTGAAGAAGGCACCCTCCAGCGAAGGCTGGTATTATCTGTGTTATTGGCACCGGGATAACTTCGTGTTGGGAAAGCCCTCATCGAATTATCCCGGCTGGAGGAAGCGCTGGTTTTATGCATCCGAAAACTGGAAATTTGCTTCTTCCAGGGGCCCAAGAGTAAACCGCTTTTTCTGTGAAGGTAGGCACAATCCCGCATTGTGCACTTTTTCTTCAATTAGGGTTTTAGGGTTTTACTCCATTTGACCCTTGTTTGTGCTCGCAGGTATCCCGGCCTTGAGAAAACCGAATTTGAAAGGAGGGATCAACGAAAAAATCGTAAAGGTGTACAAGGTGCCTATTGGTGATAGGCACGTCGAGACTTGCTTGTCTCCCTCACGTCTTGCAGCAGCGGGCTTAATACCCAGAAGAGAAGTCGAGATGACGTAGGTCGGAGAGAAGAGAGGTCTGCTGCCCCGGCTGAAGGGCACGAGCTCCAAGAGACAGAAGAAAACATCTGCCGGTCCATCTCACCCATCCATCTAAAAGGGTAACGATCAGCCTGCTCCTCTCGCGAGCAGGGCGGGAGCTCCAGCAGGGCCCGCTATTCCTTCACTGGTGGTCGCACCCGGGCCGCCATTGATTAATATCGTTGACAATTCCCCATATGGGGCAGGGTCCAGCTGCCCCCCAGCTGAAGAGGCTCGTGAGCAAACGGAGCCTCGAGAGATGGCTCCTGCTCGCGAGCTGGTTCCTGCTATCGAGCAGGGACCTGCTCGCGAGACGATGGCCCCTCCTCGCGAGCCGTCTGGGCTGATCGTTGCCCAACCTTCCGGGAGTGGGACATATTCTGTTCCTCGCCACCTCCACCCCATCTGTAAATTCTTATTCGAGAACGTCCCGCCCCAATCCTTCGGCTCTCTTCCTGAGCCAAGCCCCGAGAGCCTCTTCCTTGAGGCAGGGATAAGGATGGCTCAGGTAGAACCTCCTAGCCCAAACTTTATTATTCTGGGGTTTCTTAAGTATTTTTTCTCACCCCTCTTTTTTGTTTGCAGGGATTGGACCTCATCTTGCGGACGAAGCGAGACATCGTCGCCGCTCGCCGCGTAATAGATGAGGCAGATGAGAAGAGGATCGCTTTGGAGAAGGCGGTCCAGGGAAGAGATCAACTCCTCAAGTCCCGTGAGGCAGTGATCTTCAAGAGAGATGAGGAGATAAAAATCCTCATAGAGAAAGTCCAAGCGTTGACCGAAAGGTATCAAGCTTTGGACACTAAGTTCGCGAAGACCACCGACTTGAAGGAGAGGGCGGAGAGAGAGAAGGAGATCTTTCGCCAAGACAATATCTCATTGGAGGAGCGGCTTGCGGAGACCAGGTCGCAGCTCAAGGAAGCCAACGAGAACTTGGAGAAAGAGAGCTCCGCTCTTGCACAGCTTAAGGACGACTCGATCCATTGGGACGAGGAGAAAGTTGCCCTTATAAAAATGCTCTCGGAGGAAGGTCCTCGGGCAATCTCCGAGTTCCGGACTTCGCAGCTATATGACGATGAACGATATGAGTCATATGATGCTGGTCGAGACTTTGCACTAAGAGTAGTGCAACGAATGATCCCATCCTTTGATATGGGGGAATTCGGTTGAGTCGCGACCATCATAGCTGCAGAAGAGCAAGCTGCTGCCGAGAACGAGGTGACTGAAGTCACGTAGGCTGGAGGGGCTCCTGAAACGGGCCCTGAAGTCGAGAGTGTGGCTCCTCCTCCAAGCGATTGATTTCCTTTATTTTCTTCTCTCTTGTACTCGCGATCATGTATCTGTAATCGTTTAAACATCAATGAAAAGATATTTTTGGAAGTGTTTATTGTTTTGTTGCTGTTTTCTCTTTATCTTTCATTTTTTACTTTATGTTGATCTCAAATGGATTCATCAGAGATGCGACCCTTTAATTCGAGCACGAGCTGCACTGCTCGCATTAGGGTGTATGACCACATATTCGAGCGCGAGCTGTGGTGCTCGCAATTAAGGTGTACGACTGTGATTCGAGCCTGAGCTACGGTGCTCGCGATTAGGGTATATGACCACGACCCCCTAATTCGAGCACGAGCTGCGGTGCTCGCATTCCGGAGTGCGATCCCTCCTCTCACCAGTCGCGAGCAACTAACTCATGAAAAAATGAATTAGACTCAATCCGGGGGTCGTGAGACCGTGTCCGCGTTGAGATAGACTGATCTATCGATTGAGATTTTGATTCTACCAAGGGCAGAAGGTTGGTCAAGAGATGGTATACATTCTCTTCGGGGCTATTCAGGTCCATGTAAATGGAGAAGCAACCAACTAGTAACGATTTCAGTCCTACCAAAGGTAGGCAATTGGCCAAGAGGATGTGTAAGCACTCTCTTCAGGGCTATTCAGGTCCATATAAATGGAGTAGCTTCCAAAAGATATCTTTCACTTTATTCATAAAACGTTATAATAAAACTACATCGAATCTAGGGGTAGTATCGTAGCAAATGCTCCACGTGCCAAGGGCGACGTACAGGCTTCCCTTGCATGTCTTCAAGATAATAAGTACCGGGTCGCACAACCCTAATAACCTGATACGGGCCTTCCCAATTCGGATCCAATGAACGAGCAGGAACTCCAAGATTTTGCCTTAGGACCAAATCTCCGAGCTGGAAGGATCTAGGCTGAACCTTCGCATTCCGATAACGAGCAATACGTTGTTGATATGCTGCCACTCGTACTTGGGAAGCATTTCTTCGCTCTTCCAAGAGATCGAGATGAAGTCGGAGGTTTTCCTGATTACTCGCAGGGTCATACTGCTCGATCCGATATGAGGGCACTTGAATTTCCACTGGTACCACTGCGTCGACACCAAATGCTAAGGAGAAAGGGGTTTCACCTGTTGATGTACAAGCCGTGGTTCTATAGGCCCATAATACTTCTGGCAGAAGTTCTGGCCACACCCCTTTACATTCACCTAGCTTGGTCTTCAAATGATGCTTTATGATCTTATTCACTGCCTCGACCTGCCCATTCGCCTGAGGATGATACGGAGAAGTGCGGAGATTACGTATCTTCCATTTTTCGCAAAATTCATCAAAGGCTACGTTGTCGAACTGCATTCCGTTATCGGTAATTATAGTGTGAGGGAGTCCGAAACGGCATATGATATTTCTCCATATAAACTTAGTAGTTTGTTTCTCAGTAATCTTGGCTAATGGTTCTGCCTCGGCCCATTTGGTGAAATAATCAACCGCCACGATCGCGAACCTATTCTGTCCCTTTCCCATCGGTAGGGGCCCGATGATATCGATCCCCCACTGAGCAAAAGGCCAAGGGCTATCAACTGGGGTCATCCGCTCGGACGGTACATGAGGTATAGGTAGATATCGTTGACACTTGTCGCATTTTTTAGAAAATTCGATGGCGTCTGCTTTCATAGTGGGCCAATAATATCCTTGCCTCATCGCTTTATATGCTAGGGATCGCCCCCTGGGATGGTTACCACATGCCCCCTGGTGTACTTCATCTAGAACACGAAGTGCTTCTTCTGGATGAAGACACCTCAAATAAGGCAAGGAGAAGCTTTTTCGCCACAATATTCCATCTTGCAAGGTGTACCTGACAGCTCGAAGTCGAATTTGTCTTGCAGCTTTCTTGTCTTCTGGTAGGTATCCGTCTCTGAGATAAAGGATGATAGGATCCATCCAACATGGAGACGATTGTACCGATATTACTTGCTCAAGAGTTACTTGGTCGATACTCAAGTTCTGACGGTGCTCGATGGCGATCGAACGTGATAACTCCGATTCTGGTGCAGAGGCGAGCTTTGCCAAGGAATCAGCAAGTTGGTTCTGCTCGCGAGGAATATGAATTATTTTATAAGTCTTTAGTTTGGCGAGCAGGATGAGGACACGAGACTTGTATAAGGCCATTCTTTCTTCTTTGGCTTCGAATTCACCAAGAACTTGGTTGACAATGAGCTGGGAGTCGCTATGAATTATCAAATTCTGGACTGCGAGGACAATGGCCAGTTCGAGGCCAACAATCAGGGCCTCATATTCTGCTTCATTATTGGAGACGCGTGATTCGAAACGCAGAGCATATTGAAAATGCGACCCGTCAGGAGCCACTAAAATCAGGCCCGCTCCGCTGCCAGTGGCCCGCGACGACCCGTCCACGAAGAGTGACCAAGGAGACTGGTCGCTGGTCGTGATATTATCTTCAGAAGAATATGTAAATTCGGCGATGAAGTCAGCCACGGCCTGGCCCTTGACTGCGGTCCTAGGACAGAATGAGATATCATGCTCACTCATCTCGACCGCCCATTTAGTTAAGCGCCCGGAAGCCTCAGGTTTTTAAAGGACTTGTCGTAGTGGATGATTTGTTGGTACTAAAATAGCATGGGCTTGAAAGTATGGTCGCAGTTTTCGAGCTGCCGTGACTAAGGCTATGGCCAGTTTCTCCATATCAGAATACCTAGTTTCTGCATCGACCATTGCTCGACTGATATAATAAACGGGCCTTTGCACCCCGGAATCTTCTCTTATTAAAGCGGCGCTAACGGCCGTGGAAGACACAGATAAATAAAGAATGAGTTGCTCATGTGCTACAGGTTTAGATAAAATGGGGGGAGCGCTCATGTATTGCTTCAGTTGTTGAAAAGCTTCTTCACACTGAGGTGTCCACTTCCAATCAGACTTGGCCGTTGCACGAAGGAGTTTGAAGAAGGGCAAGCACTTGTCAGATGCTCGCGAGATGAACCTGTTCAATGATGCGATGCGACCAGCCAGACGCTGGACGTCCTTCAGAGTAACGGGGGATTTCATCTCTATCAATGCTTTAATCTTTTCGGGATTCGCCTCAATTCCACGCTGGCCAACCATGAACCCAAGAAATTTTCCTGCAGACACTCCAAACGCGCATTTTTCTGGGTTCAATTTCATTTGATACTTCCTCATCAGATCAAAGGCTTCTTGAAGATCAGAAATGTGGTCATCTTCAACGATGCTTTTCACGAGCATATCGTCAACATAAACTTCCATATTCCTACCGATTTGAGCAGCGAATATTTTGTTGACAAGACGTTGATAAGTGGCCCCTGCATTTTTAAGACCGAACGGCATTACTTGGTAGCAATATAGTCCTCGATCTGTGATGAAGGCAGTATGCTGGCTATCAGGTGGATGCATCATAATCTGATTGTAACCAGAATAAGCATCCATAAAGCTGAGGAGAGCATGTCCAGCTGTTGAGTCGACCAACTGGTCGATCCGCGGTGTCGGAAAGCTATCTTTGGGACATGCTTTGTTCAAGTCTGAATAGTCGACGCACATCCTCCATTTGCCATTAGCTTTCCGGACGAGAACTACGTTCGCGACCCACTCTGGGTAGTCAACTTCTTTTATGAAATTAGCCGCGAGCAGCTTCTCAACTTCAGTTTTGATTGCCATTTGTCTTTCTGCAGTAAAGGCACGTCGACGCTGATGTACGGGTTTATGCTTCGGGTCAATGTTGAGACGATGTGCGATGACATTGGGATCGATGCCTGGCATATCTTTATGAGACCAAGCAAACACGTCCTGGTATTCAGTGAGGAAACGGATCAAATCTTCACGGTGGACACTGGTTAAGGAGGACCCGATGTATACGACCTTAGACGGGTCCTCTCCGGTCAGGTGGATCGCCACTGTTTCCTCCCCCGGAGTTCCTGACTTCAGAGCATTTTCTCTCGGATCCAACGAGGTGGTGGAGGGAACGTTGGGTGAACCTTGAGCTATTTCCATGACGGGTGTCGCTTGAGCCTTCTTTCGATCTTGGAGGGCTATCTGGTAACAGGACCGTGCCTCCTGCTGACTTCCTCACACGACCCCGATGCCATTTGGGGTAGGAAATTTAACACACAGATATGAAGGGTGCAAGGCCGCTCCAACCTTAGTTAGAGACGGCCGCCCCAAAATGGCGTTATATGCTGATTTTCGATCCACGATGAGGAAGTTTACGAAGACGGTGGTCTTCGCTGGACTCTCTCCAAAAGTAACTGGGAGATCGATGCTTCCTTCAGGTGTTACTACCTCTCCTCCAAAGCCGACGAGGGGGGTCGATACTGGCTTGAGGAGGCTTCTGGCTAGTGCCATTTTGTTGAAAGCTTCCAAGTACAGAATATCGGCTCAGCTACCTGTATCCACCATAATTCGATGAGTCAGATAATTTGATACCTTCAATGTGACTACGATGGAATCTTCATGAGGGAAGTGAATTCCCGCTGCATCTTCGAGGGTGAAAGAAATTGGAGGATGGCTCGCTTTTGATGAGCTGGACGTCTGTTTCAGCCAATAGATTTGCTGGGGTTCTTTGGACGCCTTTCGAGCGTATGCTTTTCTTGAAGCTTGAGAGTCACCCCCACAAGCTGGTCCCCCGACGATAGTGCGAATTTCTCCCGTGGGCTCAGCGTCCTCTTGGTCGGTTTGATGATGAGGCGGTTCCTTTTGGCGAGATGAGGTCTTCGCCCTTTCTGGTGATCAATTTTTACGAGCAACATAATCCTAGAGATGGCCTTTTCGAGTAAGGGCTTCGATATGGTCTCGAAAAGAGATGCAGTCCTGGGTCCTATGCCCGTGATCTTTGTGGAAGTAACAGAACTTGCTCTTGTCCCTCTTCTCGGGATCGGATTTGATCTTTGCAGGCCACTTCACATATGGCTTGTGTTTAATCTCCATTAGAACCTTTTCAGGAGACCGATTAAGAGGAGTGTAGTTATGATATTTACCAGAGTAAGGCTTCCTGGGAGAACGATCGCGCTGATCACGACGATATTTCTTATCTGTAGAAGAGGTTCCTTCTGGCTTGCGTTTCTTACTTTGTACTCCATGGCGTGTCAATGCGACTTCTTCTGCATTGATATATTTCTGGGCTTTGGCTTGGAACTCTGCCATAGTTTTTGGAGGGTTTTTATCCAAGGCAAACCTGAATTTCTCGCTCGTTATTCCGGCGATGAGAGCTGTAAAACCCTTTTCTTCAGTGTAACCATCAGTTTAGACGGCTTCGGCAGTGAACCGTACTGTGAACTCCTTTATTGTCTCCCCATGCTGCTGTTTCAAATTCATCAGATGGGAGGCTGGCTTCTTAATGCGAATGCTTCCCATGAACTGAGAAAGAAATATCTCCGATAACTGGGAAAAGGAACTGATGGAACGAGGCTTTAACCCCCGGAACCACGTACGAGCCGCTTCCTTCAATGTTAAGGGAAAAGCCCTACACATGATTTCTGAACCATGTCCCTCCAACTCCATGAGGGACATGTATGTTTCCAGATGTTCAAGAGGGTCGCCAATACCTGTATACGGGGTGATAACAGGAGTTCGATACTTTCTAGGTAACGGGGCTTCCATAACCTCGCTGGTAAAAGGGGACTCGGATTGATGTATCGCCGTCGTGACGGCAGATGGCCGATTCGCCTGGTATCGCTGTTCCATGACATCAAATCGATCATAGATTCTTTTGAGATCTCCTTCCCATGGTAGGGTATAGCTAGATGTTTTGGCGGTGGAGCCCTGCGGTTGAGGTTGTCGAGACGAACTGGAATGTATAGAATGTGGAGACGGCACAGGGGGATGGCTGCCAAGTGGTGGGACCTGTGGTTCGTCCATAGAATGTCTGGAAGCTACCGGTATGGGTTGCAGTGGTAATCCTTCGGAGGGTTGTCTCTGCGGTTCAGGGAAGTGCTGATCAAGCCGATTTGATAGCGCCTGAACTCTGGCGTTTAGAGTTAGGAGAGTGTTTCCGAGGAAACGTAGGACATCATCTTGATTTCCAGAGGCCTCCAATAATGGGTTTGTTGATGGCATATTCGGGGCTCCTTGAGGGATATTCGTCAGAGCAGGTGGGAGGGCAGGTACGGATTCCGTCTCATCAGGCGGAGGTGGTGCCTGCCTTGAAGTTGAAGGATGAACAACCTTTTTAGGGGGCATCGCCGAAGGATTTTGATCGGTGGTTAGAACGATTGATTTTGACGATCAAGTCGTTCCCACAGACGGCGCCAAACTATTAATGTCAGATTTTGTAACGAAATCCTCCGGTTTTTCTCCTTCACTCCAGCAGGGATTTCCACCACCAGACCTGAAAGAAGACAGATAGCAACTAAGGGTGGCTGGGGACCAGCCGTTAGCCCTCCGATGCTTAAGTCAGGCCAAAGCAAGAAGAAGAGAAGCCAAGAAAAACGGGACAGAGATTGAATGTTGTGTGTACCCTCCTCTTAATGGAGTCATCCCTTTATATAGATCCGAAGCGATTCAATCTGTATCGAGATCCCGCTGATCTCGAATACGATACGAGATTCTGCTGATTTCGTGGGATAAGATCCTTACCCTTAATGACGAGATCTAGCCAAATCACTTACTTTGGCAATCACGTCTCTTGATAGCAATCCCTTGAGATCCGGAATCAGCGAGGAAGATAAGCCCAAAATCGCCCTATACAGGCTGCTGGTAAGCGTAATAGTAGCGCTGATTACTCATGGAAACCGTAGTTGGAGTGATAACCGGCGAAAAGGAAGGAGACGCTGACGGGACAGAAACTACCGAACTGGGTGTAGCCCTGCTTGGTGTCGCAGAGGGATTGGACAAGCTGCTCGACGGGAATCGGGTGCTGGTACCGAAGGCTAAGAGATGTTGCCGCAGGAAAGCTGCTTGCATGTTGGAATGTGGTCACGAGTCCAAGTACTTGCTCACTTAGATGTAACGTCTTTCAACGACTTGTGAGAAGGTCTGCTCGCGGATCGAGCTTTGCCGTGTTTGACTATCGGTTATGAGAACTCGAGACTTGCGAATAGCTGCTCCGTATTTTTCAATCTGCGACTCCTGATCAAGTGAGCTCGAGAGCCGAGTGGGTGTCCCACACTTATCCAATATTCGACTCTCGATCAGATGATCTCGAGAGTCGAATCGGCACTCCGCATTTACCCGTTCTGCGACTCTTGATCAGATGATCTCGAGAGTCAAATGGGCACTTCTACGTGAAATCTTATCTCCACCATTTTGCCTATAACAATCACCGACAACGGAAAGCAGTTCGACAACGCTGCGTTCTCGGAGTTTTGCGAAAAATGGAAGATACGAAGTGTTCGTACCTCCCCATATCATCCCCAGGCTAATGGACAAGTTGAAGCAGTCAATAAGATCATCAAGCATCATCTAAAGACTAAGCTCGATGAATGTAAAGGCATGTGGCCAGAGCTCCTACCTAAAGTCTTATGGGCCTATAGAACTACAACTCGCACTTCAACTGGAGAAACTCATTTCTCTTTAGCATTCGGCACCGAAGCAGTTGTCACAGTTGAAGTCCAAGTATCCTCGTATCGAACCGAGCAGTACGATTCCTCGAATAATCAAGAGGGGCTGAGGCTTCATCTCGACCTCTTGGAAGAAAGAAGGGACGCATCCCGACTTCGAGCAGCAGCTTATCAACAGCGTATTTCTAGCTATCGCAATGCCAAAGTCCGACCCAGAGCTTTCCAGCTCGGCGATTTTGTCCTTAGACAGAATCTCGGAATTCCTGCTCGCTCATTGGATCCGAACTGGGAAGGCCCTTACCGAGTTATCAAAATTGTGCGACCAAGTACATATTATCTCGAAGATATGTAAAGAAGACCCATACGTCGCCCTTGGTATGTAAAGCATCTACTTAGATATTTTCCCTAACCTGATGTAAATCCAAACGATATTCAAATAAAGATGGATTTTCTTTTGGTCGCTACTCCATTAGTTGGACCCGAATAGCCCCGAAGGGAATATACGCATTCCCTTGGCCAAATCCTCTGCTTTCAGTAGAGTCAAAGCCTCAATCGATAAATCAGTCTATCTCTATGCGGACATGGTCACTAAGACCCTCAGATTGAGCCTAACTCATTCTTTCATGAGTTAAGTGCCCAGGCATTCAACAAACGACCAATACAAAAAAAAGAGAAGAAAAAACAACGTACGAGCCATAGTATCAAAAAGATTTTCATTTCATTGACTAAAATAGTCGGATCGTTTACAAAAGAAGAAAGAAAATTTTACATGAGATAGAAAGAGAGAAGAAAGGATATCATCATTCTTGCGCATCATTTGAAGGAGGAGCGTTACTCTCAACCTCAGGGCCCTCTTCCGAGACCCCTCCAGCCTGTGTAACCTCAGTGACCTCGTTCTCCGCAGTTGCCCTCTCCTCTGCAGCTATGATAGCCGCGACCTTCTCAAACTCTCCCATATCAAACGAAGGAGACATCCGCTGCACCACTCGCGGTGCGAAGTCGCAACCAGCATCGTACGATTCATATCTTTCATCGTCGTACAGCTGCGAGGTACGAAATTCCATGATAGCGCAGGGCCCCTCTTCGAAGAGCATCTTGACGAAGGCCACCCTCTCCTCCTCCCAATGAATAGAGTCATCTTTGAGTTGCGCAATGGTGGATCTTTCTTTCTCCAAACTGTCGCTGACTTCTTTTAGTTGCGACCTACTCTCAGCGAGCTGCTCCTCCAATGAGATCTTATCTTGGCAAAAGAACTCTCTCTCTCTCTATTTTCTCTTTCATCTCCGCGAGCCTGGAAAAATTTATGTCCAAGGCCTGATATCTGTCAGTCAAGACCTGGACCTTTTCAATGAGGATTTTTCTCTCCTCAGTCATCTTCGCGATTAAGGTCTCGCGGGATTTAATGACTTGGTCCCTCCCGTTGACCGCCTTCTCGAGGGAAACCCTCTTCCCCTCAGCCTCATCTATTATGCGGCGGGCGTCGAGGATGTCACGCCTCGTCCATATAATGAGATCCAGGCCCTGTTCAAGAAGAAGAAGGATTAATTATTAGATGCTCGCTTAAAAACCAACAAAGAAAGCAAAAAACAAGTTAAAGTCGAAGCATTCTATACCGGACCATCCTCACTCCCACGTCTAGAGAGGTCTTCTGGACTTGGCTCGGGGAGGGTGCCGAAGGTCCGGGGGGAGATGTTGTCGAAGATAAATTTGTAGATCAGGTGTAGATGGCTTGGAACGGTAAACGTCCCAACTCCGGAAGGCTGGGCTATGACTAGCCCAGCAGGGGTCGCATCTTGAGCAACAGGTTGCTCGCGAGTAGGAATCAACTCGCGAGCACCTTCTGGCTCGCGAGGTTCTTCAGCCAGGGGGCAACTTGGCCCCGCCCCATTATTCCTTGGGGAATTGTCAGCAATATTAATAACCGATGGTTCGGGAGGAACCACCGGTGCAGCTGCCCCAGTCTCAGGGAGAGGTTCACGCGGCTGTGGGGGTTGGGCAAGCTCACCCGATCGATTAAACGGGTGAGATGGACCGGCAGATGTCTTCTTTTGTCTCTTCGAGCCGGTGCCCTTTAAGCGAGGTAGCAATCCCCTCTTCTCTCCCACATTTGCCATGGCAACCTCCTCTTGGGATATCAACCCAATAGCAGTGAGTCGAGAAGATGACAGACAGGTCTCGATAACCCTGTCACGAGCTGGTAATTTGTAAACTCTTACGATCTTCTCGTGGAATCCTCCCTTCAAGCTTGGTTTCCCCACGATCGGAATACCTACAAATACGAGCAAAAGTCAGATAAACGAAAAATTCAAAGCTTGTTTATAAACCGGATCAGAGTGAAGTTTCACCCACATTCACCAAAGAAGCGGCTCACATTCTGGCCTCCAGGGGTGGATCCCGTTTCAGATTCCCAGTTCTCGGAGGCAAAGAACCAGCGCTTCCTCCATCCAGGTGTTCGCTCACCTCAAGTGTAAGGCTGCGATGTAGTAATAAATCTCGGTAAGACCGAGGTCGATCCACAGGGAATTAGAAACAATCTCCAAACTACTCCAGCAACTCAGTTTTTGGAAGAAAATCAGATTAATTGAGTAATTAACTGAAACAGTAACTTTAATAGAAAATCAGTGATATAAAGTATTAAGGCATTCAAGGATCCACTTGTAGCAGTCCCATGTCAATTCAATCAATCCAAGTAGAGAACACAACTAGATTTGAAGTCCTATCTCTCATCTAGTTGGAAAATAAAGCATTCACACACATTCAATCCAAATCAAGTTGAACTTCCAAGTTCTAGTCCCATTCAATCAATATAGAATTCAAAACCATAGCCTGCGGAGTAACAGCCATGCCTATGGACTAGGGCCTGCTCAAGGGTTACTATAATTCGAATCTAAACAAGCATTATATGATAATCTCAGAGAATTACAAGGAACTCATGTCCGGAGCACATGAACTCTCATAAAACATCTCAAACTACCACTTTAAGAAACTAGAACATGAGAAAAAATCAAACTTGAATTAAACTGAATCCAACATGGAATTGGCTACAAGCTTCACCTCTCAGCCTTAGCTGAGAGGTTCTAGCCGAGCATATTCATGCTTCAACTAAAAACTCTTAATAAAAGCATAAAACTAGAAAAACCGGAAATAGAAGAGTTGCAGACATTCCACGACAGCTTCCTCTCTCCAAAACCACGTCCCTTAGCTTCTATGATGACCTAGGAAGAGCCCCTAGGTGTCCTTTTATAGTAAGAAAGTTCCCTTACGTTGGAAACATCCAGAATCTGCGGAAGGTTATGCAGTGCGCAGCAGTTTTCGGAGTCCCGATTTAGAAAGGACTCAGTTTACACAGAGCAGACCAGGTCGGACTAGTCTTTTAAACATCCAGGGAGTGTGGCCGACCGGTCAAGACCGGTCGAGCTTTGTTTTGGGAGCTTCCAGCGTGCATAACCGACCGGTCAAGACCGGTCGGGCTAGTTTTCTTTTGTCCAGTGCACATGGCCGACCAGTCAAGACCGGTCGGCCCTCCTTCAATGTGATCAGCAAACGTGGCTGACCGGTCAAGACTGGTCTGGCTCCTCTAGCCGACCGGTCAAGACCGGTCGGACCCTCCACACTTTGTTCTTCTTTCTTTCTTTTCTCCTCTTTTTTCCTTCTTTCTCTTCTCCTTGCTTTCTTCTTTCTTCGGTCCTCTTTCGTCCTTCATCCAATAGCTCCAAATGCTTTCTTTTAATCCCTAATTGAATGAAGTCCGCTCTCATCCCCTATAATCACAAAACATGTGCTAGATGGGCCTTTAAATCATAAAAATCATGCAAACCATGTCATGAAATGGGCAATGCAGTGTATAAATTTGGAGGTTCAACACCAGGATAATTCGAAGTGTGTTTCCCCGAGGCGTGATTATCCCGGTGCCAGTAACACAAATAATACCAGCCATCGCTAGATGGAGCTTTCTTGAGCTGGAACATTCTAAGGAACTCCTCGGCAGTTAAATCCCCATTGCCGACTTGCTTCCAGAGAACGAACGCACTAAGAACTACCCTACACCCATTGACAATAAGTTATCCAGGGGCAATTTTATAGGTGCGGAGTACGTCACAAATAAAAGGGTGAAGGGGAAGACGTACTCCGAGGATGAAGAGATAATCGTATATGGCTACGCAACCGGGGGTAGGTGAATCCGGAGTCTCTCCCTCTCCAGGCAACCTGAAAAATGACGGAGTCGGGAATCCGATATTTTTCCCGTAACTCGTTCAGCCGTTCCTCCGTCATTATTGAGGGATACCCGGATGCAGAGTATTTGCTGGCCGGAGCCCTCACGTTGTTGGAGGAAGAAGAGTCCGGAGTAGCATCCCCCAAAGGGACGGTTTCCTCATCAGAATCTCTCACCATGGTTTTTTAAGATAGGATGAAAAAATGATAATACCTTGAAGGAAAAGAAGAAGAACAAAGTTACACCAAAGAAGATTTGGGGGAACGAAGTTACACCAGAGGAAGATTGGGACACCAAAGGAAAAAAGGAAGCAAGGAGAGAAGAAGAAGAATTTTCGAAAACTTCTGATGAAATTTTGAAAATTTTGCAGGCTCCTTATATTTATAAGCAATAATTCCTCCAGACACACGGCAACCATTCGTTTGGCGCAGCAGTTGAATAGGCACGATCATTAATTCCGTAGATACGTGGCGGGTGTCTCTTCATTTCCTCTCTGTCGAAAGGCTGCGGAAAGATGGCGCTCATTAATGACAGTCCAATCATGTACGACTTCCTCTCCAAAAAGGGCATTAGGCGGTTATACATACTGATGAGTAAGTCCTTCCCTTAGACTTCTCGGCAGCAAGGACTTGGGGGGCATCTGTTATAGCAGATAAGCGGTGGTCGAAGATATCGAAGACTCAAGACCCGCGAGCGCCTTTTTACTTTCAGTGTTCAACCCGCGAGCCCTTATGGTCAAAGCTCGCAGATCATGAAAGTGCAGTATACACTCCTGAGTCTACGAGCTGCCTTGGTCGCTGGTCATCGGATGAGGACATCTTATAATTCGCCTACTTTTACTCCCTGATTACGAAATAAAGGTTTCGCATGCGAGCAGTTCGGCTTGTGGTCGTCGAAAGGGATTATACATCCACCTGTGAGCAGCCCACTTCAAGGTTGTTAAACGAGGTTATCTTCGAGGCGAATAATCGCTGCCTTTCAGTATCAGTCTGTACAGATCGGTTTTAGTTCGTCCTTGTCCATAATTCTGAGCATCTCCATCAAGAGACGTAATCAGTTAGACGTCCAAGGTTGTTAGGTCATTCCTCCATTTAAGGATTAACAGGATAAGCACCTAATCCCTTAAAATCAGCAATGATCCTAACGGCTTGCGTAAAAGATTGGATCACCTGGATCTATATAAATATATGGCCTCATAGATGATAAAGGTACACAATCTCTAAGCTCATATCCCGCTTTTCACTTTACAACCATGTCCCGTCTGACTTAAGCTTCGGAGGGCCGACGGCTGAACGCCGGCCACCCTTAGTTTTCTCTTTTATTCTTTCAGATTTGAAGGGAAGCTTGCTCGAAGGAAGGTGAACGTCTGGAGGATCCTGTTACCAAATTCGACGTAAACAATCATCAATGATAACATTTATGGATTCTTAAGTTGTATTAGTCCTTGTATTATAAATTCTATAAGCACGACTATTTGAAGCATATCCTAGGAATATTCCCTCGTTGCTTTTTTAATCAAATTTTCTTAGGTTTTCTCTATCTCGAAGGATGTGACATCTACTAACAACGACTCTAAAATACTTGACATTCCGGACCTTTCCATTCCATAGCTCATATGGTGTTTTATCTAGACCAGCTCTCAAATATATGCAATTTATTATGTGACAAACTGTATTTACTACCTCGGCCCACAGATTTTTTGCAAGATTTTTACTATTCATCATGACTATGGCCATATCGAGTAGGACTATATTTTTTCTCTCGGCTACTCCATTTTGTTGAGGAGTCTTTGGAGCCGAGAACTCATGCTTGATGCCTAAATTTTCGTAAAATTTTTAGAATCATCAATCCTCAAATTCTCCACCATGATCACCGTTGAGCTCTTAATTGTGCATATTCTAACCCCAATTCATCACTCATTATGCATGGTTTCATGATTTAAAGACTAATCTAATGCATAGATTTGTGATTGTAAGAATAAGAGAGAGGACTTATCAATTGAAGACTTAAAGAGGCTATTTACAAGCATTGAAGATCACAAGACTAAGCGAGAAAGGGTGGAAGAAAGAAGCAAAGGAGAGAAGAAAAGAATGCAGAAGAATACACCTAAGACCGGTCGTCCAAAGCATAGGACTGGTCGTCCGATCGGTCCGAACATTCAACAGAAGAGACCCTCGGTGCCAAACTTCACTGGACCCTCCACGACCGGTCGTCCCCTGCTCAGACCGGTCGTGAGACGGGTCATTGGATTAAAAATCTGGATTCCAAAATTATGAAAACTCTCTGGACTATTTTCGCACTTTTGCGACCGGTCGTCAGCGTAACAGAATGTCCGTGAAGCTCCGATTTTCTCTGCGCAATTGCGTAATTCCTTGCGCAATCTGGAATCTTCTGCGCCAATCTATAAATAGGACTTCTCCTCTTCATACCCAGGCATGCTAGGATGTGGGGATCATCAAGGAGGCTTAGGAGACGGATTCTACTTCAAGTGTTCCTAGTTTTTCTTCCAGTTTTAGTAGTTTTTATGTTTTTAAGGCTTTTAGTTCAAGGATGTTAGAGATGAACTAAAACCTCTTAGCTAGGGCTAAGAGGTGAAGCTTTTGATTTATTTTTTATGGATTGATGCAACCTAGGTTTCCTTTTTATGTTTTAATTGAAGAATTTTAGTTTAATATGAGTTTGAATTAAGTGCTAGTTCAGTTTTACTTTGATCTCTTGATGACTCCGGGCTCATGTGATTCTTAGTGATTCTAAACTTAGTCGCTTATCTTCTGAGCATTGTTTATGTTTGTGTAGTTCATTGATCTATCATCGACTCCGGGCATGGTAGACCCTTTCATTACCTTGTGTACAATGGCCTGATCTTCATGTGGGAACTCATTCAACTAAAGTTCTTATCTTTTGATATAATCTGAAATAGTTGTTTGCAGGTTGATTTTGATTTAATTAGAGTTCTAATCATTGGTTATAATCAAGTCTAGTGACAGGATTTGATGAAAGCTATGGTTGTGAATCTCAATTAGATTGGAAAGAGGCTTGGCCTACAAAATTGAGTGTGCCCAAGGCCTGAGCATTGTTGTGGGAATTGAATCAATGAATAAGCAACTGTTTTAGATAATTGTTGATTGAACGGCTCTATATTCCGATCGGATAGAGATATGAATTCGATTTCGATTGAGTTATGAGAGACCTAGTTGTGTTGATGCATTGAAACTTATCAAAAGTGGATCCTTGGCACTCTAGTGCCTTTTTAGATTGATATTACCTTACACATTCACTGTTTAAACTCAAATCACTATTTTCCAGCTTTAGTTCTTAATAGGATCTTAATTATTAGTTATTTTAGATAAATCCTGAGAATATCCATACATAAATCTCTGTGGGAATGATACTCGGTCTTTCCAAATTATTACTACTTCGCAACCCTACACTTGGGCAAGTGAACAATCACTCCTAATTCTTTTCACAGTACATTCTTTTTCATTATGAAGTCACTTCATGAGTTTTTCAAATTCATCAAATATTGTGTCATATTTTTCTCTCAAGAATACAACCCAAGTGTAGCGAGAGTAATCAACAACTATAACAAAAAAATATCTTTTACCACCTTGGCTTAAGACTCTGGTAAGACCTACAAGATCCATGTGAAGTAGCTCAAGGGGTTTTGATGTGGCAATAGTGGATGTCTTCTTATGTGCAACTTTGATTTATTTACCTTTCTGGCACTCTGCGCATACTTCTTTTGGTTTCTTTCTTATTTTAGGAAACCCTCTAACTAATTTCTGTCTGCTTAGCTTAGATAGGTTCCTATAGTGGACATGGCCAAGCCGTTGATGCCATAACTCAGTTTCATCATTAAATGCAATGTGGCATACGGCAGATGATCCATCATCTTCCTTGTTCTTAATAACATAACAATTGTCTCCTGTGCGGAGTCCTTTTAAGATTAGTTTACCTGTCGGGTCCATGATTTCACACATATCTTTGGAGAATCTTACAGAATGTTGTTCATCACATATTTGGGATATGCTTAATAAATTATGTTTCAAACCATCAACACATAGCACATCCTCAATTTTGGGCAATCTTGGCCCAGTGATAGTTCCTTTTCCAATAATTTTGGCCATGCTCCCATCTTCAAATGTAACAGACCCACCATCAAAATCAGCATAATCACAAAACTAGGTTCTGTCACCTGTCATGTGTCTAAAGCATTGTTTGCTTCCCCAAGTGTAGGGTTGCGATGTAGTAATAATCTCAGTAAGACCGAGGTCGATCCATAGGGAAGGAGGCAAATAATTCCAACTATCCTAATAACTTGAATAAAAAAGGTTTGTGAAATTGGTTTTGAATATAAAATAGAAACTCTGATAATGGAAAGATAACTAGAGCATCAAGGATCCACTTATAGCTCTCTTTAAATGCATAATTCGCTATGGTTTCTCACTTTCTCAACTAGAATTGAAATTAAGTTCTATCTAGTCGGATAATAGAGCAGTTAAAACAATCAATCTGTCACATGTATGATTCATGTATATGATTCACTCAATGCAAGCTAGGACGAGCATACTCAATTGCATAGGTCAGTCCCAATTCCACTAGACTAAGTTCACGATCATAACCATCATTAAGTCCTATCACAAGACAAAGCTAGATCATGATTTGAACTTGATTCAAATCACATACACAGTCCCACATACAACAAAATTCCAGAAAAATAGAACTTTGGTAGGAGGTTCCCACATGAAAATCATGAATCTAGAGCGTATTCCGATTCTTCAGATCATACAGGTCTAGATTAATTCACAACAATTAAGATCTCAAGCAATTCTTCCAAACATCCATGAGTCATCATAAGACTAAGAAAAACTACTTAGAACTTGAATTAAACTTCAAACCATTGTTCTTAAACATGAAATCTAACTTGAAACCAACTTTAAACGAATTAAACAATCTAAGAAAACTATAAGGTTCACCTCTTAGCTCTAGCTAAGAGATTAGCTAATGAAAAGCATATTAAAAACAAAACTAGAACTAAGAAAAGGAAGAAAAACTAGCTAGAGGAGGCTAGGAAGCGTCCTATGACTTGAACTCCTTGCTCCCCACGTCCTTGCTTGCCCTAGAATAGAAGAGAGCACCTCCTTTTATAATAAGGCAAGAGTATCGCAACATAACAGATATTGTTTCGCTTCGTACGGCTTAACCAATGGTCGGATTGCCTTCAAATTTGATTTCTAGCTTCCTTGTAATGTGATCTTCCTCATAGATAATTTAGATTTCCAAGATTATCTTCTGAATGGGCCCACTAATCAGATCAGCGACTGCCTCTCAAAATCGTGCAAGTCGGGTACCTTCAGAACTAGTCATCTTGCTTTCAACGTTCCGGAGTGTACAGATGTCGGATTGATCCCAAATTTTGAACATTGGTAGAAACTTCCTCCTCTACATGATAGACGGATTAGATTGTCCAAAAAAATTCCAGAATGAGGTCCGAAAAATAGAACACTTAGGGCTTTTATAAAATCTGCGCAGTTGGATCTTTCTGGATGGTCCATCTTTCTTCAACCGGTACGATCAAACCACACATCCTTTTGATCTGAAACTTTGTGGTTATTCATATATGGATGTGGTCTAGAAGATGGCCAAAGTAGATTCTTCATATCATCAATGATGGGCCACCTGGACCATTTCAATGATGAACAACGAAATCTGAAACTTTCTGGACAGTTCGTATTGTTTTGGCCACCACGGTCAGTTCGTAGCTCCGATCGACACGAAACCACTTGGGTTATTTCGGCGTCGAGCTCCTCTTCGACATGGATGTGTTGGATTTCCAAATATCATCAATATGGGCCCATAAAACTGGTCCAAAAATCAGAAACGGGAATAGCCTGCTGTCTGTAATCTGCAAACCTGAAATTGCATGGCCGACCGGTCAAGACCGGTCGGACAGGGCTGGCCTTGCTCCAGCAGCTTTAAGAGAGGGGAGAACAACTGGCCGACCGGTCAAGACCAGTCGGATCACCTTGTGGGGCTCCTTTTCATACTTTCCTCTTTCTTTTCTTTCCTTTCTTGTTCCCTCTTTTGTTCTTCCTTTCCTTTGATCTTCAAGGTATGTAAGAAGGGTCTCAAAGCATCCGAATGATGAAGTCTCTCTTTCATTCCTACAACCACAAAACTATACCTTAGATTAGCCTTTAAATCATGAAAACCATGCATAATGAGTGATGAATTGGGGTTAGAATATGCACAATTAAGAGCTCAACAAGCATCCATTATCTAGATACCAACTACTGTTTCTTTTGGCTTTAAGGGCTGTATGGATAACGAGCCTTTTTTTTTTACTACCCTTTTTGGAGTAACACGCTTCTGAGGTAATTCTCTAGGTGTCCTCATTTCACCACTAGGTGTTGATTTTCCTCTATTGTTCAGTTGCTCTTGCACAATCTCCATGGTTCTTTTGTTTAGCTGTTTTACCATTTCAAGGAGCACTTCCATTCTTTTATCTTTCTTAGGTGGAGTAGGATAATTTATCCTCATGTTCCCATTTTTCCATGGTGTTTACTTTGAAGGACTCCACATGTGATTTACCATCTTTCTAGTAAGCAAAATTTTTCCTTTCAAGTTCCGAACCGAATTTTTAAAGGCCAAACATTCAAATTTCAAATGTCCAACATCTCCATATGCATGGCATATTGGTGAATTCTTCTTATTGCTTCCTGATGCACTCATACTCTTTTCAGGTTCTGGATTACTAACCTTAGTTTTCTCACCCCAGCCTAACCCTCTTGTGTTCTGTTGGAATTAGAAAAATGCCCAAACGCAGTTTTCTGAAATGCGGTGTTTATTGTGTATTGTTGCTCTGGGGTTCTGAGTAATAGAAACATTCATAGGTAATCACAAGCATTCACAAAAGATACACACGAAGAGATATCGCAAGGCGAATTTTATTCCAGAGATTCTGAGATCTTTTACATTCCAGGCCGTGATCTGGCACGAGCCCTTAATTACATCGAATGATCGATGACCCTTGATTAGAAGGCAAAAGACTAGTCGGCAGGGGCTATGGTCTTAGAGCTTATGGTCGTAGAGACTTGTATTTGTTTTGCTGTGTACTGAACCACCTTTGTATTAGTTAGATGTCTATGTCCCATATTTTGGCCGGAGACCCGGGTTGAGACTGTCAGGGTTTATGACTGAGATGGACGACTCTGGGCCCGTGCCTGTCAACGTAGGGACAGGTGACCTCAGGAATTCTATTCTACACTTGTGTGTACCTGCGCATCCTAACCAGGTGGATACCTTTTGGATAGGTAGGGCATCGACCGTTGTGTTGCGGCAGTCGAGAGCAATTAGTTTGTAGAGGATCGAAACCCTTTGGCATGGTTTATCGTGGTAACCATGGCCCTGCCTGTCTAGCTTTTGGCACAAATCGAATCATGCCTTTACAGTAAACATAAATGACAGCATATTCACATAGCTCTGGATGTTGGCAGCTCCTTTCCGGGAAGTCACTTCGTTCATTATGTCGAATCGGGTCAAGCCTTTAAGACGCTCGGCTCTACTCATTTTAGAGTCCTCGAAACGTTTGTTCGACTATTCCATTGCGTCCAAAATGCTTGAAATACCCAAGATAGGCTCAAATGGACCTTGAAAACACTTAAAATTGAGCCCGGTGCACCTGCAAACACGTTCTACAATTGGCTGATTTTTTGGGTGCGTGAGACTTAATTTACGGGTGCGTGGGGCTCCACGCACCTATCAATTCAATGTCGATTTCATGATGAATTTAGGGGTGCGTGGGTCTATATTCAGGATGCGTGGGTCCAATTTTACAAAATCTGATTTTTACTGAATTTACGGACGAGTGGGACCGAATTGATGGACGCGTGGGGTACTTTTGGATGCGTGGGGTCCCTTTACGGGTGCATGACGAAATTTATGGGATTCAGACTGTAGTGGTGTATCTGTGATCGGAAAGGGAATTCCGATAGTCGGAAAGGTGTTCCGGCGAGGATTTTTGGGTTTCCGGCAGCAGCAGCTCTCTCTCTCTTTCTTGAATCTCTCTAATGAATGGGATGAGGGGGTATTTATAGGTGAAGTCGGCCAATAGCAGAGCTCCACGTGCCACGCATCTGTCAAATGTCCCCAACGCACCTGTTTATTGATGTGCGAATGCCCGAAAACATATTGGATCTTTCGGGTGCGTAGGGCTTAATTGACGGGTGCGTGGGGCTCCACGCACCTGGAATCCATTTTTTTGACCATCCATGGATTTTAAGGGTGCATTGACCCATTTTCAAGGTGCGTGGGGTGTCTGCAAGCCTCCGTAAATGAAAAAACAATGTGCTTCTTTTAAGGGTGCGTTAGGTGCGTAGGGGTGTCTGAATTTTCAGGGTGCGTGAACACGTAAATGTGGGCTCCACTGATTGGGTTTTGATTTTTGGAGGGTTTGTGGGACCCGTTTCGTCGCGCAAACACTGGCACTGTTCACCATAAGTAGTAATGAACTTGCGGGTTCACTTCCAGGTAGTTCCGAACATGATGATCGGTGGGGCCCACTAGAGAACTTGGCCAAGTCAGGAAATCCTACATATTTCTGTTTTGCATGCACCGGAAGGCGTTTCTGCGTGATTTCTTCAGAGGTAGGTGGTTATTTTGCTCTTTTTAAGAGCCCACTATTTGGGACCCCAACAGATGCCCCTCCGGTGGGTCGCGACGCATGCACGATCGGCTGGTGCGACGCACCGGACTTTCTGGGTCCCACTATAAATAGAGGAGACGGCCTATTCTCGTCATTTCACTGTTCCTTGCTAGACATTTCTGATCAAGCCTTCGCACCCTTTTATTCTCCAACGCACCTAACAATTGTCTCCAACGCATCTTTTTAATCCGTACGCACCCATTTATTCGAGGTAGAAATGACTTCAGGGGTGCGTGGGATGCGTACGCACCCTGTAATTTGAACTTGGATTTTTTAAATGTTCCTTTTGGGGTGCGTGGGATGTAACGCACCTGTAAATTTTGAACTTTGTGGAATTCCTGAATTTTTTGGGTGCGTGGGGGTCCACGCACCCTTCGGCAAACTTTGGACGGGTCTTGGTCCTTCACGCACCCGAAAATTGGATGCGAGTCGACTTTTAAGGGTGCGTTGGGTGCGTGGGGGCTCACGCACCCAACTAATGAACTTGGCCGAGAAACGTATTTTTATGGGGTGCGTGGGATCTCACGCACCCTTCGTCGATTTTGTTGAGGGATTGCCCTTCACGCACCCGAAAATTGGGGTTTGGATTGGTTTTTTAAGGGTGCATGGGGTCTTACACACCTGGAAATATGATCTTGACATCCTTCAAACTTTGGGGTGCGTGGAGCCTCATGCGCCCAGCTTATAGGACTGTATATGTAAAATTTATTTTAAATAATCTTTTGCAAGACTAGACATTTAAAGTGTATGAGCTCCTTGACCTCTGCCTCGTATTCGTGCACATATGATATTTATCTTGAGGAGGCGTAGGGTCTCACAGACTTTAGAGTTTTCTAGATCGCATTCGTTTTCTAAAGGTAATACCTATGGTTAACTTAAGTAATGTTCCGAGCGTACCTTAGCATATCTTCTCGCTTTTCTGACTTCACTCGACTAGCTTCTCCTGCTTTCTCTTTCTCTTTTGTCAGACTGCCGTATCGGTTTATCAGCCTTGTTTCTTAGCAGACGATGGTCGTAACTCGCGCTTCCCTTCGTGCGGCCCGAGATTGCCTGAGGCGACTGCTAGGCGGTCTGGACCATCCCGAGGCCTGGTCATCCCTCGCTGATCAGTGGGACGAGGTGGCCGGAGCCTTGGCCCAACTGGGCGCGGACCCTCGCCATATTCTTCAAGCCATCCGGAACGTCTCACTGATGGCCTCTATCTCTGACGAACACAAAGAGGCCATTTCTAGCTTCATCGGCGATTCTTCCCTCTTGGAAGAGTTGGCGATTCTTGAAGCAGCGGAGCCTTCTCTGGCCGCTTCTTTCTTGTCCCTGTCGAAGCGACTTAGCTCCCTGAAGGAGGAGAAGAGGGAAAGCAGACGATTTCTAGCTTGGCTTGTCCCTCTGGCGGAGGCCGAGTATCCAGATCGCCGCGCTGGCATCTGGACGATGGTCAGGGAGGCTCTACGGGAGCATGACAATCTGGCAATCGACGTTTCCATCATAAGGAATTACGCTAACGCCGAGCACCTGAATTTTGATTTTGTGCAACAATGCATTTCCATCCTAGTGGACTTGATCTTCAAGGAAGCCCAGGTCCAGGCGAAGGTCGATGAGTTGAGAGCTCAGGTTCTTCCGCTTGTGCAGGACTGATATCCTTGTTTTCTGGCGTTGGGGAGCGGTCCCCGTAATTTTGTATCATTTTACATCGACTATTAATTTCTAATTTAAACAGTTAATATAACAATGTAAACATTTGGGATTGTCTTTGAGGCCGATGAATGAATGATAATTGTATCTTTCTCCCCTGCTGCCCTTCCTCGTTCGTATGTTTTGTGATGATGGTGTTGTGGTTGTAGTTGTTGCTTTATTTCTTTCTCTGTTGCTTTGGGTGTGCTCTGCCGGTGCTTTGATTGGCGCTCGTGTTTCGTTTATCTGCCGTTTTGCATTCTTTTGGATCTTGTGACCATTTGATTGCCTTTATGTGAACATCTCCCCTTTACTTTGTACCTGAGCTTTTGCATACCGTTTGCAGGTTACAATGGCCAGCGATCCTTCACAGGCCAGTCCTTCGGGTCCACCCCAGACTCCGTCAAAGTGTAAGCGTGCCGCCGCCAAGCAGGTTGTCAGACCATCGGCTGAAAATTCATAGTGGTTCCTTCCTCCGGAAACATTCAACTTTTACGAGCGCATCCTCACACTATCGAAGGACATACAGAAGAAGATCCTTCATGATAGGATCGTGCCGCCCCCTCCAGACAGGGGCACGCAGGAGCAGTGGGATGCCTGGTATGCTCCTCTCCGGGGTTTCCGAAGTGACGGGACAACGGGTTCCGAAGAGGGCGAGGTGAGTCCATCGATCCCTACCCAGGCCACCAGGCGCGGTCGCCCGAAGAGGGGTGGAAAAGGTGCCAAGCAAGTGTACTTGGAGAATCAGGCCAAGTCTAAATCGGACAAAATGAAGGTGGCCTGGTCTAGCGCCAAGCTTGTCACTGCGCCGCTCGTCATTAGAAACCCCTACACTCGGGAGTACATTCGTTACTCGAAGAGTTATCAACGGCAGCGGTCCCTCCCGAGCATCGAACTGTCCGATATCTGCAAGAACAACTCCTTCTACAGCGTCGACGCTTGGACGTCCGGCCCGGCACCATTCCTCAGTTGTTCTCTTTCCAAGAACGGGAAGCATCAGTCAGTCCTGGGCGTGAAGGACATGATCTTCTTGGGGCCGAATCACAACCCCCATCAGCCCTTTCCCAAGCATTACTTTGAGACCCTCCGCCAGCGGTTTCACCATCTAGGGGATACTGAAGTCTGGTTGTCCGGAGCATTTCGAACTCGCGGCCATCTGGTCCTCCACCCGTGCTACGAGGCGTGGGTGAACCGGATCTTAGAACAACACAGGGCGACCTTACGGGCTGTGGGCTTATACAAGGCGATCGAAGCGACATCAAGTTACTTTTGCCGAGAGCCCTGGGTATACAAGGGCTTCCTTAACCACTAGTGCTCCATTACCAATTCCTTCCACATGCCGTGCGGCAAGATGAGCATCTCGCTCGAGCATCTCGCTCTGGGATCTCAACAGGATCGCAGGCCTCCCAATTCGTGGGAGAATCTACGACGAATGGGTCTCAAGCGACGATGAACTGTCACGAAAGAAGAAAGGCATTAATGAAGGCTTCTTCTCTGAGGCCTGCTATGAGCTGTTTGCAGAATTACCCCAATTTTGGGGCCTCAAAGACAAGCTCCTATTCGAGGACTGGCTAGTCTATTTCAACCATGGCTTGAAGTTAGTGTTCTGTAATGAGTTGTGCCTTACTGCTTAATCACACTTCTTTTCTTTCTGCTAATACCTCGTTTCTTTCCCTTCAGCTTGGACTACGCGGCCTTCGACGAAGGTTGTGGTGATAAGGCGCTTTTGGAGAAACGGATGTGGGAAAACTTTCCGCTTCCCAACAAGCTCTCCCCCTCCTGCGAGCTGGCCGGCTTCCTGGCATATTGGCTCAGCTGTGTGGCGCTTCCGAGCTCCAAGCAGGCAGATAATATCAGAGTGTCTTGTTTCGCCGTCGCGGGGGCCCTGGCAAACGGTCATCGGTACGCGCTGGCTCCAGTGGTCCTATGCTTTATATATCGAGCATTTGGCTACGTCATCAGCAACAAGGAGCGCACTGCCTATGAGATGAACTCTGCTTACTGCAGATGGCACTTTTTCTCTGGTTGGCTCGGGGTGTACTTCCCCTGGGTCTACGGTGTGCGGCGCGGAGATTACATCAGAGAGGGGAAGCTCCCGCTACACTTCTTTCAGAAGAAGAGGATAATCAGCCATAACCTGAACACCATCGAGGATAGGATCACGGGGCTCGACGACGTATATTTCTATCACTTCTCTAGTACCCGGAGTGAAGAGTCGGTCCTGTGCATGGATGACGATAGCATTGACTATTACGAGTGTTCCTTCCTGATCGTGATTCGTCCTTCGTCACTGCCGCTTGGCGAAGGGCTGGAGTTCTGGAGGGAACCCTATTATCCGAATCGTTTCGCCCGACAATTCGGGTATGATCAGGGAGTGCCAGCGACCTTAGAACCAGTAACGCGTGAGCAGCGGGCATATGGTGTTGGGCCCATTCACTGGAAGTGGATGTGGCGGCAACTTCTGCTGACCGGAACCGGCTGTTCCTTCATGATCCCAGGGACACAGTCTTTTGCCGGGGCCACCTTTGGGTGGATGAGGTGGTGGGCCCACCAATATGCGCTGGTTCGGAACAAAATGCTCGTCACCGAGCCCGTCTTCGTCACTCCTCCTATCGTTACTCCCGCTCCTGTCAATGGACTTGGCTATGTATCAGAAAATCTTCATCAACCCACGGTGCCGGGCACGGAGAGATTGCAAACCTCCTTGAATGTAGTGATCGATCATGAAAAGCCGGAGCACACCCTGGAAGGTTGGATTGCCCATGGAGAGAGAAATGTGACAGCAGCGGGGCCAGAGTTTCCATCTCTTGGGCCTATTGATGAGTTACCTACCGAGGGCGATGTTCTGAGAGGGGGAAATGAAGGTGATGATGGCGAAGAGGGTGACGATGGTGATGATGTCATGGCTAGGCAGGGGGAGAGGAAGATGATGCTGCCGCGGAGGGTGATGGTGGTAGGGACGGCGATGATGCCATGGGCGGAGCTGGCGGAGGTGATGATGATGCGGGAGGTGGTGAAGGCGGAGGCTTTGATGGTGATGATGGTGATAACGATGGTGATGATGGTGATGAGGGTGATGAGGGTGTATGGGTTGAGCACACTGGCCCTCGGGTGAAAACCGCTCCTCGTCTTCCTGTCGTTTGCGGTGGCAAAAAGATAAAGGACTTGTGGAAACTGCGCAGAGCCGAGCATCTGCGGGAGCAGCTTTCAAAAGAGGCTGGCGACGCTCCGGGCGTCAACACAGGAGAGGCCAGGGAAGAGGGTGAGTTAAGCTCTCAAGCCAACTTGAGTGAAGGATGCCGCACCCGGGGGAGCAACGAGAGTGAGCCTATATATGATAGGTCTGTCCCTGAGGAAGACGTGGGGGCAATCTTTATGGACCTGGATGATAAAGCACCTGCTAAGTCCGTCATTCCCCCCAATCCTTCTGTGGCAGATGCCGAAGTTCAAAGTGCGGTTTCGGAAGTGACCGTCGCCGCCGTGGAAGAGGTCGCGGCTCCTACTATTGAGTTAAGCGCGCCCGAACCTGTTGTGGGGGCTCCTCCTTCCGCTGAGCCGTCGTTAACTGAACCCGCTGTTGAAGTTCCGCCCATCGCCATGTCGTTATCAGCCGAGCCTGCCACTGCAATTCCTCCTGTCGCTGGGCCAGCGCCTGATGCCAATATTCCCGAGGTCGTGGTGATATCCTCCCCAAAATTGCCCGAACCGTTGGCTGAGGGAACAACGGAACTGGCCCCAATGTCACCTGTGCCTACTGCCTCATCCAGCGCCCTCGCCGTTGGCATTTCTGAAGTTGCTAGTATATCACTTGCTTCTACCGTCTTGACTGCTTCCTCTCTGATGATGATTTTCCTGTGCTAATGTTTACCACTCTCTGTGCCAGCAGCCGCTTCCGTTGATGCCTCAGTGTCTACGATGTTGCCAGAGTCATTCGTCTCATCCCTTTGGGGCCTATCGAGGACCAAGGCAAACCTTCTCAAGGGCCTTCTGTCTGACATCGCCGACTCTTTAAGAAATGAGGAGGAATGGCCTATCTTAGACGAGGCGTTGCAAGCATTAGGACTTAACGCTGCCTGGCTTGGGATTGACCTGTCTTCCATAATCGGTCAAGTGACTCAGTTCAAGGAATGGGTCGCCCGAGAACGTGAGGTGAAAAGTCTCCGAGTTGACCCTTCCATTGAGGAAAAGCGTGGTCATTTGCAGTCCATTCTCCCGAAACTAGACTTACACGAGGCAGGGGTGGCCATGGTGAAGAAGGACTGGCAGATTGTTGATGATGGGTGCCGAGAGGTCACCGCACGTTTGGCAGAGATAGACAATGAGGTGGCTCGGCTGCAAGCCGAACGCTCAATCGTTCACCTTAAATTCTCCAAGCTTAGCGGTCAGAGGGCTCGTTTGCAGTCCTCCCTTGATCAACAGGAAGCAGAGCGTAACGTCGTGAAAGCCCAAGTTGAGGAGTTGGAGTAGTCTCTTAGGGACATTCCTGACCCTGCTCTAGTTCTAGCTGAAGCTGAGACGACACGGAAGGCAATCGAGGAGTCTGCAACAAACTTGTTAGACCAATGTTTAAAAACTTTAAACAGTTGAGCTGTAATGACCTTCATACGTAATTTTAGAACACATTGTAACAAATATTGTGTCAATATGTATACTACTGCGGTTTTGGGTTCATGTTGTATTGCTAATTTATTTGCAAATTTTGAGGTTTGAATGCGAACCGATTGAGTCATTTGGGAAGAGCGTCCCCCTGTTAGGACCCAAACATGTGCTTGTACGAGCAGGGATGTGATCGAGCCTTTATCAGGGGCTTACCCCCTTTCTTGATGGCCTTAAAAAGGGGCAGGATACCATGCTTGCATCGAGTCTTCGTGACTTCTTCTCTTCTTCTCCCTTTTTATTGCCTGTGGAAGCATAAAATAGACCGTTAGTAATACTATTTTACCGTTATGTGACGCCATTTCTTTCGATATTCGCTCCATTACACTTTCCCTCTATCGGGGCGTTTACAACGGTAAGTTTATGCTAAGAATAATATCTTTTCAAAAACCGACCATTCACCAATGAACTGATGCCCTGTCCATTGCAATCTATCACCCGATAGGCTCCGTTGGAGTATACTTCGTCGATGATGCACACTGGATCCCATTTCAAATCAAATTTACTCTTTGGACCTTGAGCCGGTGCCGGTCGTTTCATCATTAGCACCAAGTCGCCTCTTTGGAATGACCTACCACGGACTCGCTTATCGTATGAAGCCGAGATTTGTTTGTGATACATTTTAAGCCTTTGCTGAGCGGCGAGTCTCTTTTCATCCAGATCATCCAGCTCGACCATTCTGATTTTAGCATTGTACTCGGTCGTCAAGGAGTGTCGGAGCGCGACCCGTAGTGACTCCACCTGTATTTCCATCGGGATCACAGCTTCCGTGCCGTACACCAATGAGTAGGGTGTGGCTCGAGTGGCTGTGCGGTACGTGGTCCTATATGCCCATAGTGCTTCGGGTAATCGTCTGTCCCAGTCCTTATTTTCTGCCACCGTCTTCTTCAGGATTTTCACGATAGTCTTGTTAAACGCCTCGGCCAACCCGTTCGCGGGAGGGTAGTAAGGTGATGAATAGCAATGCTTGATCTTGAACTTTGCGCATAGCCGATCGATAGTGACATTCTTGAAAGGCGTTCCGTTGTCGGTGGTGATTCTTTCAGGGATACCGTGCCGGTATAATATGGAATGACGGATGAAACTTTTGACGTGTTTGGCTTTCACGTTTCTTAAGGCAATGGCTTCAGCCCACTTAGAGAAATAATCGGTCGCAGCAAGAATGTACTGGTGCCCCTGAGAGGATGGCGGATTGATCGACCCTATCACGTCCATGCCCCAGGCGGCGAAAGGTCAAGATATTACTGACTGATATAACTCTTCTGGTGGTGAGTGTATTATATCTGCATGTATCTGGCATTGATGACACCTCCTAACGTAGTCTATCGCGTCTTTCGTCATTGTGGGCCAATAGTACCCCATGTGTCGAACGCGGTGATGTAAGTTCCTGCCCCCTTGGTGAGCACCGCACTCTCCTCCGTGAGCTTCTTTTAGCGTGGCGTATGCCTCATCTTAGTCCAGGCAGCATAACAGCACTCCCTCATACGAGCGCTTGTAAAGGGTGTCACTCTGTATTATAAATGAACCGGCGCGTCTCCTGACCTGAGTGCGCATCTTAGGCTCTTCCGGTAAAAATTCATATTTCAAGTAGTCGACAAATGGCCTTCTCCAGTCGTTTTCTTCTGTGATTTTGAAGCAACAGATGGGATTCACGCTCGATTCGTCACTGCGCGACAGGGTAGTTGGCAAGATCTTTCTTTCTTCGATTGTTACTTGAAGTGGGCTGCCTCCGGGATTAACTAGAGCAGCGGCCAGGCTGGCCAACGCGTCAACCTGTACATTCTCTTGCCTTGGTATATGTGAAATACTACCATTACAAAACTGGTCGAACAACGATTGCGCTTGGTGGCAAAAGGGCGACAACTTGGGTTTGCGAACCTCATATTCTGTCTTTAGCTGTCTAATGACCAACCTGGAGTCACCGTAGATCTGTATTGCCTTGATACGCATCTTGAGGGCGAGCTGTAGTCCGATAATGAGGGCTTGGTATTCTGCTTCGTTGTTGGTACAGGCTAGCACGATCGTAAATGAATAGGGCAGCAGATCTTCCTGCGGGCTAATAAATATAACTCCTGCTCCTGCCCCTGTGGACCGAGAGGCTCCGTCGAAGTACATTTGCCAGAGTCGCGATTCTTCAGTTATCATAACCTGGTCGTCTGGGAGATCGCATTCCATTTTTTCGTTGCTTGGGACGGGGTGGGCAGCAAGAAAATCTACAATCGCTTGTCCTTTAACAGCTCGGGCCGGGACGTAAGTGATATCGAATTCTGAGAGGAGAATGGCCCATTTCGCTAAGCGTCCAGACAGCATAGGCCGATTCATGAGGAATTTGATCGGGTCGGCCTTGGATATCAACGTTATTTAGTGCGAGAGGCAGTAATGTCTGAGTTTCTTCACGGCAAAGATGAGGGCCAAACATATCTTCTCGATCGCTGAGTAGTTAAACTCGGCCCCTACTAACGTGCGGCTCAAATAATACAGTGCGTTTTCCTTGCCTTCTTCAGTTTTTCTGTGCCAGGAGCGCCCCTAGCAAGTTATCACCCATTGCAATGTATAGGATCAGCGGTTTGCTCTTGATTGGGGTGGCGAGGACTGGCGAATTTCCGAGCATCCCTTTTAATGAATCGAAAGCTTTCTGACAGGCAGCGTCCCATTCAAACTTGACATCTTTCTTGTTAAGACGGGAGAATGGCTGACAACGACCAGCTAGGTTCGAAATGAATCTTCTCAGATATGTTACGCGGCCCTGGAAGCTCTTCAGCTGCTTTAGGTTCTTCGGAGGCGGCATTTCTATGATGGCCTTAATTTTTACGGGATCGATTTCTATGCCCCTGTGTCTGACCACGAAGCCCAAGAATTTACCGAATGCAACTCCGAACGCGCATTTTAGTGGATTTATATGGAGACTCTTCTTACGCAACCGTTGGAACATGTTTATGCATCATGTCCTGGAATATGACGTGCATTGCGCGCTGGTATGTTGGCCCTGTGTTCTTTAATCCGAAGGGCATTACGCGATAGCAGTAGATGCCGAGGGTTGTGCGGAAAGCCGTGGCTTCTTCATCTTCTGGGGCCATACGAATTTGATTGTATCCCGAATACCCGTCCATGAAAGACATCACTGCATACCCTGTCGTGCTATCAATCAACAGCTCAGGAATTGGGAGGGGAAAATCATCTTTAGGGCAGGCTTCATTTAGGTTTCGAAAATCAACACATATTCGGATTTGTCCGCTCTTCTTCTTGACCGGCACGATGTATCCACCGGGGGTACTTCACCTCTCGAAAAAACCCAGCCTGAATTAGTCTCTTGACTTCTTCCTCAATCTTGGGTATAATGTCTGGATGAAATTGTTGTTGCGGTTGTTCACTGGCTTCTTTTCCTTCATGATACTTAGCTTGTGCATGGCGATTGTTGGGCTGAGCCCGGGCATTTCTGAATATGTCCAGGCAAAGATATATTTATTCTCCTTTAATAGCTGCAGGTATCTCTCCTTCTCACCTTCCGGGACGTTTCTGCTCAAGTATGTATTCCTAGGTTCTTCGGGGGTGCCCAGGTTTATCTCCTCGAGTTCGTCGATCGTCGGTTGTCCACCATCTTCTAGTTGCACAGGTGCGACACTTGGCTGGACAATATCGATAGGCTCCTGCAACTGGGTCTCTTCTGTCGGGCCGATGGTTACCATGTTTACACTTGCCCTAGCCCCTAGGCCTTCTTCGTTTCAGTATACTCGCTTATGTTCTTTAAATGGAGCTAGTAACCTCTTCTCTGTGTCTATCCTTCGGCCGGAGAATCCCATATTCTTCATGATCTTTCGGCTGGCTTCGCTATATCTCTTCTCTTCTATCGGTCGAAGCTGGGCGAGTCCCCTTCCCTCCTCTCTTTCTTCTGATGGTGCTGGTTGGCTTGGCCCTGAGTGAAACTTGATGTCTTTATGAGTGACGTCTCTCGACGGCACGATAAATTGGCTCGGAGATTTTGGAAATGGTTTGGTTCTTCCTATCTTGGGTACCGGCACATTAAAGCTGGACTTGAGCACGCTCATGTCTTGATCTGAGATCAGTTTTAACACAGACTGCCTGGCTGACGCAGATGCTACGGTATCACATAGAACTTCTTCGTAATTGGCTGAGAGTGACTTTCTAGCGGATGTCGGGATCTCCCCTGGGTGGCAGTTTGAGGCTCACTTCTCTGCGCAAACTTCTCTATTTGAGTTTTTGCCCCTTGCCCCTTCTTCGATACCTCGGTCCTTTCACTGGTTTCACTGTCGTCGGCCGAGTTGTAGTACTTTGCATCGGCTAAAAATGACTCGGCTATTGTGTATGGTTTTGGATTCGCTACTACCCTGTGTTGGATCCCGTCTCTGCTATATTTAAAACACTGGTGATATGTCGAGGGGATTATGCGATTTTGATGGAGCCAAGGCCTTCCTAGAAGGAGGTTGTATGTTGTCACTGCATCGATTACTTGACATGTTACCTTCGTTGTCAGTTCTTCGATCTTTAACACTACCGTGATTGATCCGAGCGTACGCTGACTGTCTTGATTGAAACCTTGAATCATCATAAAACTCAGGGCGTAACGCCGATTGCCTGTAACCTAGCCTCTGTAATGTTTTCAAGGGCATGATATTTACAGTCGACCCATCGTCCAGCATGCATCTCTTGATCTCGGTATCCCTGATTATTCCTGTGACCATTAACGGGCGATTGTGGTCCATTGATTCTATCGTGCGGTCTTCTTCTGAGAAAGTGATGGTCGAAGGATGGTTGACAGGCATGACTTGTGACACCGGCATATATCCTTCCCAAAATTTATCTGAATTTTTCATTTCTTCTTCTATCTCTATTATCGTGACCTCCCTGACTTCATTGTCAAGTAAGGCGTTGATTAACATTTCCCTGTACACTTTTGAGAGGCATAGAGCATCGTATATGCTCAGGCGGGCGGGAACCTTTCGTAGGTGCGACACAATGTCGTATGCCACTGGCTTAGGGTTTGGCTGACTGGTCGTAGCTTCGACGACTTTTTCTTTTGACTTTTGCATGCGAGGTCTTTCCTGTGATCTGTTAGGGGTACCGTCTTCTGGCATCGGGTTGTCTGGTCTTGGGAGAGTATGGTCAGGCATTTGCTTTCCTGACCATAGGATGACTGCGTCAACTTCCCTCTCCACTACTTGTGGGGTTTCTTCAGGTGATGCCTGTTCGGCGAACGACACCATTCCGCAGCGGGCCATGCTTGTCATGAGTCGTTCCTGCCCCTGCGACCTCTCCCCTCTGCCTCTTCCTTTGTTCTTCTTTCGCTTCACGAGTCTTTGTCTGTTCTCAAGTCTTTTCTTGCTACTGACTGGAGTCCATGGTTCCTTCAGTTTAGGGAACGAGGTTGATCGGCTGGTTTCACCTTTTATCGGGACTGTTGAAAATGCCCCGACTGCCTCCTTCACTGTCTCAAGGTACCTTCATGCTGATGACCCCTTGATTGATCAATCGTTGTATTCTTCCCTTTAAGGAGAAGCAATCTTCTATTTGATGGCTGATGCACCGGTGATATTTGCAGTATTTAGGGTCGTTCGTTCGTCCAACCTCGTGCGGACGAATTGGCTCTGGCAGGCGTATCGAGCCCTCTTCGATCAACTGTTCCATGATCGGAACCAAATCGACCATGTCGAATGTGTATGGGCCGTTCACCTTCTCTCTTTCGGCTATAGATACGTGTTTGGGTACATAGGGCTTTTTACTCTTGTCTTGTATATCTGCCGCCTTCATCTCTGTCCCATGATTGTAGTGGGACGCTTTCGGTCTTTCTGGTCCCTGCTTCTGTCGACCTGGTGAGTCTCCACCACTCTTCCTGTCTCTCTTTTCTGTCTCTCGGGCCTGAAGCTTACTCGAGACGCTGCTTCCTCTACCAAGTGTGCTTTCGTTGCCAGTTCGCGAAAGGAGTTGAAGGTATTGCCTGACAATCCATACGAGATCATCGGATCTAGGGCCCTTAGACACATCTTCATCTGCTCGCCTTCGCTGGGTAATTCTCGACATTGAGCTGCTGTGGTTCCCCATCGGTCGATGAACTTTTTAACTGGCTCACTATTTCTCTGTCTGACCATTGCAAGATCCGTTAACGAGATCTCTCTCTCTATTGCGAAGAATTTTGAGATGAAGGCATCTTGCATCTGCTCCCATGTTCTCACAGAGCTGGCTGGTAGCGACATGTACCATTGGAAGGCTTTCTCTGTTAGGGTAGATCCAAATAGCCGCATGCAATACTGCGGGACTGCAGACCAGTTTCCCAATGTGGTCAAGAAGTGGGTGATGTGCTCCTCTGGCGACCCTCTGCCGTCGAACTTTCCGAAGTCCGGTCATCTAAAGTTGGCCGGAAATGGTACCTCCTCTACTTCTGGCGGGTATGGGACCCGATATTTGTAGCTACCTTTCCTCTCTTTCTCCTTTTCCTGCTGCATCATATGGGCTATTGTTTGGGATAACACTTCTCGTGATACGTGAGATGTGGAAAGCGGTGCGCGTCCTACTGGCATGACTCTGGGTTGGATGGGTGGCTCTGGCTCAACCGGACCTTCTGCTGCACCTTGAGATTCCTCCGCCGACTGACTGGTGGGTGGCGCGGCACTTCTGGTGGCATTCTACGCTATCAGAGTGGTCAAGGCTTCCTGGATAGCCTTCATTCACTCATTTGTCTCGCGGTTAGCCTCCACCAATCTGTCGATCTGATCTTGTAACGGAGGTAACTCTTCTGTCTCATAAGGTTCTTCTTCTACCTCCGCGGCCACTTGGACCATTACTACTTGCGCCGACTGGATTTTTTGAACCGGGCTTTGTTTCTGTTCGCGGGTTGTCGCAGGCTTGGACTTTTCATTCACGAGCCCAGTGGTCCTTTGCGAGGTACGAGAGGTTTTGGGCAAGGGTGGGAATTGCTCTACCGTCATCGCGGGCATTGCAGGCTCAGCTGGCGCAACCCTTCTGTCGATAAGGGTCCTCTGCCCCTGCTTTGGCTGCCACTGTTTCCGGATCGCGGGGCGAGGTCTTGTAATGTTTGCCTCCCTATATGCTGCTAAGATGGCAGCTTTCTTCTGTTCCTTCTTCTGCCTTCGAGTCTCAATCGTCTGCCACTCTGATTTCGGATTTACAGCTGTGGTGAAACGGGGGAAGCTGAAGCCTCCAGTGACAAGGAAGGTGCATGACTTGGTCATCGGACCTGCCATTTCTTTTGTCTGTCCTGTTATCTTGCTAATGCTGTAGTGGCAGAAAATCATTAAAACAGTTCATAAGCGCGGCCGGGGACGTGAATCCATCGATCGTGGCACATAACTATTATGAATAAGCAAGGAGAAGACAAACATGCGTGTTTTTAGAAATTTTGAAAACCTTTGATTTACCGTCTATTGCCTTAAAGATGAAGGGAGGAATGTTCCCGTTGAGAGTCGCCAGTTTGGCGCCCAAGGGCGCCGAAACATTATGCCTCGCGATAGCTTTCCTATGCATACATTCGTGTCTGCAAATGATTGGTCTTAGAATTTTTCCACACCCAGATGCGAAACCAGAGATTCTGGGTTCGATTCCCCAGCAAAGTCGCCAGTTTGTTGGAATTAGAAAAATGCCCAAACGCAGTTTTCTGAAATGCAGTGGTTATTGTGTATTGTTGCTCTGGGGTTCTGAGTAATAGAAACATTCATAGGCAATCACAAGCATTCACAAAAGATACACACGAAGAGATATCGCAAGGCGAATTTTATTCCAAAGATTCTGAGATCTTTTACATTCCAGGCCGTGATCTGGCACGAGCCCATAATTACATTGAATGATCGATGACCCCTGATTAGAAGGCAAAAGACTAGTCGGCAGGGGCTATGGTCTTAGAGCTTATGGTCGTAGAGACCTGTATTTGTTTTGCTGTGTACTGAACCACCTTTGTATTAGTCAGATGTCTATGTCCCATATTTTGGCCGGAGACCCGGGTTAAGACTGTCAGGGTTTATGACTAAGATGGACGACTCTGGGCCCGCGCCTGTTAACGTAGGGACAGGTGACCTCGGGAAGTCCATTCTACACTTGTGTGTACCTGCGCAGCCCAACCGGCGGATACCGTTTAGATAGGTAGGGCATCGACCGTTGTGTTGCTGCAGTCGAGAGCAATTGGTTTGTAGAGGATCGAAACCCTTTGGCATGGTTTATCGTGGTAACCATGGCCCTGCCTGTCTAGCTTTTGGCACAAATTGGATCATGCCTTTACAGTAAACATAAATGACAGCATATTCACATAGCTCTGGATGTTGACAGCTCCTTTCCGGGAAGTCACTTCGTTCATTATGTCGAATCGGGTCAAACCTCGAAGACGCTAGACTCTATTCATTTTAGAGTCCTCGAAACATTTGTTCGACTGTTCCATTGCGTCCGAAATGCTTGAAATACCCAAGATAGGCTCAAACAGGACCTTGAAAACACTTAAAATTGAGCCCGGTGCACCTGCAAACACGTTCTGCAATTGGCTGATTTTTTGGGTGCATGAGACTTAATTTACGGGTGCGTGGGGCTCCACGCACCTATCAATTCAATGTCGATTTCATGATGAATTTAGGGGTGCGTGGGTCTATATTCAGGATGTGTGGGTCCAATTTTACAAAATCTGATTTTTGCTGAATTTACGGACGCGTGGGACTGAATTGATGGACGCGTGGGGTACTTTTGGATGCGTGGGGTACTTTTACGGGTGCGTGACGAAATTTATGGGATTCAGACCTGTAGTGGTGTATCTGTGATCGGAAAGGGAATTTCGATAGTCGGAAAGGTGTTCCGGCGAGGATTCCGACGAGGATTTTTGGGTTTCCGGCAGCGGCAGCTCTCTCTCTCTTTCTTGAATCTCTCTAATGAACGGGATGAGGGGGTATTTATAGGTGAAGTCGGCCAATAGCAGAGCGCCACGTGCCACGCATCTATCAAATGTCCCCAACGCACCTGTTTATTGATGTGCGAATGCCCGAAAACATATTGGATCTTTCGGGTGCGTAGGGCTTAATTGACGGGTGCGTGGGGCTCCACGCACCTGGAATCCATTTTTTTGACCATCCATGGATTTTAAGGGTGCATTGACCCATTTTCAAGGTGCGTGGGGTGTCTGCAAGCCTCCGTAAATGAAAAAACAATGTGCTGCTTTTAAGGGTGCGTTGGGTGCGTGGGGTGTCTGAATTTTCAGGGTGCGTGGACACGTAAATGTGGGCTCCACTGATTGGGTTTTGATTTTTGGAGGGTTTGTGGGGCCCGTTTCGTCACGCAAACACTGGCACTGTTCACCATAAGTAGTAATGAACTTGCGGGTTCACTTCCGAGTAGTTCTGAACATGATGATCGGTGGGGCCCACTAGAGAACTTGGCCAAGTCAGGAAATCCTACATATTTCTGTTTTGCGTGCACCGGAAGGCGTTTCTGCGTGATTTCTTCAGAGGTTGGTGGTTATTTTGCTCTTTTTAAGAGTCCCCACTATTTGGGACCCCAACATGTTCCTACAAGGCTTACCCGATTTTAGGATATCATCTAGCTTTTCTCTACTTTGGACAAATCTCTCATTAAGTTGAAGTTCTTGATTAAGATGCATAGTTAGACATTGATTTGTAGATTTCACCTTTTTAAGCTCATTCTTCTAAAGTATTAATTTTATCTTGAGCTTCTTTGTTTTTCCTGATTAAGTCAAAAATCTGGAAATGAATTCTATTATTTTCTCCTTTTACTTCCTACATCTCATCAACCTAATTTGTTGTTTTCAATATTAGCTTTGCTTAACTTCTTAGTAAGAAGGATGCTTTGACAAAATAGTTCGTCATAGGCAACTTGCAATCCCTCATTGTCTTCCTCTTCATCCTCATCATCATCGGAGGATGTCTCCTTGGTTCCCGGCGACTCATGGTCATCCTTGTCTCTTATGCTCTTCATTTCTGGGACAATCTCTATGATAGAGGCCATCAAGATTTTAACTGATCCTCTTCCCCCGTCACTCTAAGATTCTTTGATTCCGAATCTGAATCATCGGAGTCATCCCATGTAGCTGCCATTGCTTTCTTTCTAAATTTATCTTTGGTAGGAGCTTGGCAATCAGGGCCAATATGACCATAACGTCCACAATTGTAGCACTTAGGATCTTTTGGCTTGTTAAAGGATTTTCCTGTGTGGCACTTTTTGTCAAAAGATTTGCTATTTTTGTCATATTTCTTCCTTTTTTTGAAGAATTTTCTAAATTTCTTGGCCATAAGGGCCATTTCATGCATATCCATTTCTTCATCACTGTCTACTAAAGATTCTTGTTTTGTGTGTGAAGTTTTCAGAACTGTGTTTTTACCTTTTGGGGATTTCTTGAAATGAAGTTCATAAGTCTGTAGAGATCCTAGTAGGTCTTTTACTTTCATAGTATCAATATTTCTACATTCCTCAATCGTTATGACTTTAAAGGAGAATCGTTCGGGTAAGGATCTCAGTATTTTCCTACAAATGCGTGGATCCGATATTCTCTCTGTTTATGCACTTTTTGTGGCATACTAGTGCACCTTGTTTGTCAATCACTTAGGTTAGTGAGTCTAGTGTCGGTTGAGCTCAATGAAGATGAAGACCGAAGACTCAAGTGGCCCTGCTACATTAAGGAAGAAGAAACAGGTATAAGTGACGCCTTGGTGTACCTTAACCTTGACCAAATCCTAACCCTTAACCTCTTGATGACCTTGACCATATTAGGAAAACCTTTAGTCATCATAGATTGCCCTAGGTGTCCCAAAAGATCACCCATACTATGGCCAAAGAGATTGGGTTGTGAAAGAGTGGGTCAGCAAACCCATTTGGCTGAACCCAGGCCTGTCCGACCTGTCATGACCGGTCGGCTGGACTAGACCGACCGATCATGACCGTTCGGACTGACCCTAGTCCAGACAGCAATTGCTGTATGTGTGCAGGCCATTGGGCCGACCAGTCTTGACCGGTCGGCAGGTCTGGTCTGACCGGTTTGACTGACCCTCCTATAGAGACAGTGAGCTTCTGTCTTCACTTGGCCTCTGACCGACCGATCAAAATCGGTCGGGGACCCCTGGCCGACCGGTCGCCACTAGCCGTTTTTTGCCCATTTTAAATCTGTTGTGCACTCTTTTATAAAAGGGCTTAGCTCGAATTGAGGGGCAAGGAGAGGGATTTTGAGAGGAGAAGCCACCATTGTTGGAGACCATTTAAGGCTCATTCCCAACCTATCCAAGGCATCTTCCTTGTGCTTTAACACAAGTTTAGAGCATTCCAAGCTCATGAAGAAGATGACCTTCATCCCCTCTTGATGTCTAGAGTTTGGATCTTCCTTGATAGGTATATCCTTATCCAAATCTCTAAGATGAGATCGTTGTAGGTGAGCAACTCTAGGCAATCCATTCCTATTAGTTGTAGAGTTCTCAAACCCACCCTCCTATCACCTTGGGTATCTCAAAGGCATCACAAGCAAGGTGATTGATCAAGTGTAGCTGAGGCATTAGCGACGCAACGGCAACACGATCGAAGGAGCAAGGGAAGCTGATTGAAGCACGGGAGAGCGGAGATCAAACAACCCGAACCGACGCTGAACAAGGAGCTCATCCGACAAGTAAGGTTGTCTATGTTGAGAGTCCATCCACTCAATTCCCTGTGGGAGTTGAGTGTAGAGTTTGTTTGTCAAACTCGAACTAGAGACATTGGCCGTTCCTTGGCTTTTTTGTCGGCCTAAAGACTAGGGGCTGTTTGGCAATCCTTGGCTTGTTTGTCGGACCTAAACAAAGTCTCCAAGAGGGAGCCTCCAACACGGGAGTGAACGTGCGTCGAGTTGAGAGTTAGCCTATGTCCAAAACTCCGTTTAGGTTAAGAGTTAGCCCTTTGTCCAAAACTCCGATTATGGTTGAGATGTGAACCGGGAAAACCTCCGTATAAAGGTTGAGAGATGAACCTTATTTAAAACCTCTAATAGTGAATGTCGGTGTGCTCAAAGGAGTTGAGTACTTGAACTTGGAGTGGAGTAGACCCAAAGTCAAACCACTATACATGCTTGTGTTTGTGATTGAATTGAGCCCATTTACATCTTAGCATTGTAAGTTTAATTGTTTAATTATGAATGCTTGATAGGAATGTATGCTAGGTACTAAATAGGCACATCCACACACAAGATGTACTTTCACTAAGTAGTGTAGACTTAAGCTTATTGATCTATTCTCATAAGTCTACATAGGTTGCATAGATTAGGAGCTTGATTAGTTAAATCACTTGAGTATCTATGCATGCTTAGACTAGGTTGCTTATTGCTTAAACAGTGAGGATCCTCGAAACAATGATTCCGAGTGCCGAAATCATCCCTTGGTTGAATTTAGGGCCAGTGCATCGGAAATCGCGGCACGAATCACAACGCACATCTAACTTGACCAAGAACAGGAAATTGAGCCGGTGGTGGACCCCACCGGTCATCATGATCAGAACCCCCCAAATTTGCGAGGGGTACCTCAATTATGGAAAAATAGAAGCAGTGCATCGACATTCATCGCAAAGCGGACCCCACAAACCTTCCATTTCGTAAAACCCAATTATGTGAAGCACAAATACGTCCAGCGCGTCCGAGAATTCACCCGGCGCATCATGTAATTCAGTCATTTTGAATTTCAGGACGCACTGCCCCCAGCGCGTCTACAAATTCACCCGGCGCATCATGTAATTCAGTCATTTTGAATTTCAGGACGCACTGCCCCCAGCGCGTCCGAAAATTCATCCAGCGCGTCCAAAAATTTAGCAAATTTCAAGACGCACTGACAGCTGGCGCGTCCTGAAAATCAACTTCCGAACTCAGCCATTTTGAGACGCGCCGAGTGACTTTAAATGACGCGCCGACCCAATTTCTCAACGCGCTACACGTGTCGACCGCCTATTGGGCGACTTTACCTATAAATACCCCCTCCCACCGCCTCATTGACGACATTCAGCGAGAGAGAAAGTAGAACCTCGTCGCCGGAAAACCTTTTCCGATCGCCAGAACCCCTCGCCGGAAATCGCACCTCCGACCATAACAGGTTCGGAGATGAACTAACTAAAGTCATCCTTTTGACGCGCTGATCTCAGCGCATCATAAAAGTGATCCGGCGCATCAGAAAAATCCTTGGCGGATCAAATAAATCATCAAAGTAATCATTTTTAGACGCACTGGCCCCAACGCATCATAAAATAGGCCAGCGGATCAGAAAAATACACATTCCTAAACAAAGTCATTTTTGGAAGCACTGGCCCCAGCGCATCACAAAATAGACCAGCGGATCAGAAAAATACACATTCCTAAACAAAGTAATTTTTGGAAGCACTGGCCCCAGCGCATCACAAAATAGGCCAGCAGATCAGAAAAACACACATTCCTAAACAAAGTCATTTTTGGACACGCTGGCCCCAGCGCATCAAGAAAATCAGGCCAGCGGATCGTAAAAATCAGCACTTTGAGCGTCCATTCCAGCACCCTTAAATCTTCATTTTATGACGTTTTCAAGCCCCGTTTGAGCCTATTTTGGGTATTTCGGGCGTTCCGGACGCAATGGAGCGGTCAAATGACTCATCCGGGCTATTCAGGGAGCAGAATATAAGCCTTCGGAGTCCGATCCGATCCTACGAGCTGAATGGAGCAATTCTCCTGAAGAGAGGCCGCCAGTGCCCAGAACCATACCGATGTATTACCATTGCATGTACTATCAAAATATGACCCGGATCCGGGCCCAGACTAAGCTAAGGGGATTATGGTTACCACGATAAACCATACCAGGAGAGTTCTAAATTATCACACACAATTTGTTAGAGATTGACACTCCAAGAACAGTCGGTGCCCTACCCATCCAAAACGGCATCCGCTGGTTGAGCTGCTCAGGTTCACACGACTGCGAATGGACTTCCTGAGGTCACCTGTCCATACATTGACAGGCGCGGGCCCAGAGTCGTCCTTCCCGGCCATAAGCCCTGACAGTCTCAGCCCGGATCACCGGTCAAAACATGGGACATAGACATCCGACTCGTACAAAGAAGGGTTAGTCCTTAACAAAACACAACAAACACAGGTCTCCGCGACCATACAAATACAGGTCTCCATGACCATACAAATACAGGTCTCCGCGACCACCCAAACACAGGTCTCCGTGACCAAAGAACTCTGAGACTATAGTCCCCGCTGACTAGTCTTTTGCCTTTTAATCAAGGGTCATCGAATCATTCGATGTAATTAAGGGTTCGTGCCAGACCACGGCCTGGAATGTATAAGATCTCAGAATCTCTGGAATAAAATTCGCCTTGCGATATCTCTTCTCTTGTGTACTTTTGTGAATGCTTGTGATTGTCTATGAATGTTCCTATTATTCAGAACCCCAAAACACCAAACAACCAGAAAACTGCGTTTGAGCATTTTTCTAGTTCTAACAAACTGGCGACTCCGCTGGGGATCGAACCATACCAGAATCTCTTGTTACATCTGAATATAGGAATACTCTGAGATCAATTACTTACAAACACGAATCTACGCATAGAAAAGTTACCGCGATGCGTAATGTTTCGGCGCCCCTCGGGCGTCAAACTGGCGACTCTCGACAGGAACGTTCTTCCCTTCATCTTTAAGGCAATAGACATTTGAATGGTTTTCGAACCCACAATTTCCACAACTACACGTATTTTTGTCTCCTTCTTGCTTATTTCGTCGGTTTATGTACTGTGATCGATGGGCTCATACTCCCGACCGCACTTGTGAACTGTTCTAACGATTTTTATGACATAACAGAATTAGCAAGATACTAGGACAGACAGAAGAAATGGCGTGCTCAATAAACAGTTCATGCACCTTCCTTGCCACCGGAGGCTTCAGCTTCCCTCGCTTCATCCCAACCACGACGACTGTTTCTAATTCAGGGTGGCAGTTGGTCGAAACGCGCCGACAAAAGAAAGAGCAGAAGAAAGCATCCAGCTTAGCCGTATATAAGAAGGTGAATGTTGCCTGGCCTCGCCCTGCGACCAAGAGACAATGGCAGCCAAAACAAGGGCAGAAAATCCCCATCAGTAGCCAGGTCGCATCAACCAGGTCTCCAGTGCTTGCGATGAGCACGGAACAATTTCCGCCATTGTCCAAGACCACTTGTGTCACGCGCGAGTCGACCGAAACCACACTTGCGAAGAACTCCAAACCCATGACAATTCTCAAGCCAGGACAGGGACAGGTTCAGAAGGCCCGACCAGTGCTAATCGCCATGGTTCCAGTAGCGGAGGCAGAAGAGGGATCGTATGAAGCAGACGAATTGCCTACAATCCAAGATCAGATCGACAGATTAGTTCAGGCTAATCGGGAAACGAATGAACAAATGAGGATAATTCAGGAAGCATTGACCACCTTAATAGCTCAGAACGCTACTCGAAGTCTTGTACCCCCTACGCGCCCGTCAGCCGAGGAATCTCAAGGGGCAGCAGAAGGGCCAGCTAGTGCCGAGCCACTCACCCAGGCCAGGAGAGCTCCAGTGGAACGATAGCGGTCCCGACTGCGCAAATGACGAGAGAAGAACTGTCGCAAACAATTACGAGTCTCATGCGATAAGAAAAGGAGAAGGAAAGAGGAACTGGGTACAAATATCAAGTCCCATACCCGCTGGAGATAGAAGAAATACCATTTCCGGTCAACTTCAGATGTCCGAATTTCGAGAAATTTGACAGTAGGGGGTCACCAGAGGAACATATCACTCGCTTCCTCACAGCATTGGGGAATTGGTCGACCGTCCCGCAGTACTGTATGCGGTTATTCGGGTCAACGCTGACAGGGAAGGCTTTTCAATGGTACATGTCGCTACCAGCCGGATCAGTGAAGTCATGGGAGCAAATGCGAGACAGTTTTATCTCAAAATTCTTCTCTATAGAAAGAGAAGCATCAGTAAAAGATCTGGCCTTGATCAGACAGAGACAGGGCGAACCCGTGGAGAGGTTCATGGACCGATGGGGGACGATAGCCGCTCAATGTCAAGAGTTACCCAGCGAAAAAGAACAGATAAAGATGTGTATGCGAGCCTTGGACCCAATGATATCATACGGATTGTCAGGGAATAGTTTTCACTCTTTCCGAGAACTGGCCACGAAAGCACACTTGGTAGAAGAGGCAGCAGCACGAGTGAACCTCAGGCCAGAAAGGCAGAAAAGAGAAGGAGTGAGGATTGCCGAAACACACAATGTAAACAAAGATAAAAGTACGATAGATCGGAAACGGCCCGCCATGCATTCGAAGACAGACACGAAAGCGACGCCCACCCAAGACAGAGGCAAAAGGCCTTACGCTTCTCAGAAAATAACATTAGCCGAGGGAGAAAGAGCCAACAGCCCGTACACCTTCGACATGGCTGATCTAATCCCCATCATGGAACAATTAGTGGAGGAAAAGGTAATCCGCTTGCCAGAACCGATTCGGCCCCACGAGGTTGGGAAGGTAGATGACCCCCGGTATTGCAAATACCATCGGTGCCTGAGCCACAAGACAGAAGACTGTTTCAGTCTAAAGGGAAGAATACAAGGGCTGATCAACCAAGGGGTGATCAGTATGAAATCACCAGAAATGGCAACGAAGGAAACAGCGGGGGTAGTTTCAGCCTTCCCCTCAAATGAAAGCATCCGATTGCGTATCCCGTTCCCTGAACCTGAAGAACCTTGGACTTCGGTTAGCAGCCGGAAGAGGCTCGAAAATCGAAGAAGACTCCTCGATCGCAAGAAGAAAGGGACGAGAAAGAAGGACAGCCAAGAGAAGAGCTGATTTATAGAGGCTCAGGTACATTGCGCGATGGTGTCGTTTATAGAACAGCCATCAACAGAAGAGACATTGCAGGCAAATAAAGAAGAAGTCAATGCCGTCATCCTCCGATCCGGAAGACAAATGCCGGAGCGCATTCGGCTAGAACCAATCGACCTGATGCAAGAAGACGGGAACCCGGATATACCCTCAACGAGGCCCCAGGGGCAGAAGTTGAAAGAGAAAGTTGTCGAGGCCACGTCCAGTCGGCCGGGGCCAGGACAAGGGGCAGCACCCGTAGCCTATGATGTCGTATCACACCTACGAAGGGTCCCAGCTCGTTTAAGCATATACGACGCCTTGTGTCTCTCAAAGGTGTACAGGGAAATGTTGATCAACGCGCTGCTAGACAGTGAAGCCAGGGAAGTGATAATGACAGAAATTGAAGCAGAAATGAGCGATCCAAATAAGTTTTGGGAAGGAAATGCACCAATTCAACAAGCAATGCAGATAGATCACCCCTCTGTAATCACATTCTCCGAAGAGGACCGCACGATTGAAGCAACAGACCATAACCGTCCGTTGATGGTCACAGGAACGATTAGAGATACGGAAATTAAGCGATGCATGCTTGATGATGGGTCCGCGGTAAACATCATATCGTTGAAGACACTACAGAGGTTGGGTTATAGACCATCAGCCCTGCGACCCAGCACCATGGTCATTCAAGGGTTCAATCAAGACAGCCAGCGCACTCTGGGGTCAATCACCGTGATGCTAGAAATTGAAAAGCTAAAGACGAAAGTAACATGTCAAGTAATCGATGCAGTAACAACGTATAATCTTCTGCTAGGGAGGCCGTGGCTCCATCAGAATTGCGTCGTTCCCTCAACCTATCATCAGTGCTTCAAATACAACAGAGAGGAAATTCAGTACAGAGTGGCAGCAGACCCAAAGCCATATACAATTGCAGAATCATTCTTGGCTGATGCCCGATACTACGACCTGGTCGACGAAAGAGAGGTCACAAAGAAGCCCGAAGCAACACAGAAAGGGCAAGGGGCAAAACCTAAAGTCAGCAAGTTCGAACAGAGAGGCAAACCTCAGTTTGTCACTCAGAAAGAAGCCGCAGGTCAGTCAGCTGAAGAACCTCAAAGGACTACCAAGAAATTTTACATAATCCCGAAGCACCTGCGACAGCCCGGGCAGTCCGTCCTAGAGATGATATCAAACCAGCACATGAGTGTGCTCAAATCTAGCCTCAACATGCCAGTACCAAAAATAAGAAGAGTTAAGCCTTTCTCATGGGCTCCTAGCCAGTTTGTGGTACCGCCAAGTGCCAATACAAAGAAAGAAATCAAGTTCTATTCAGTGCCAAGTGAATCTGCGCAGTCTAGGGACGGGGCCGAAAAATCGCTCCGTTTACCTCAACCAATAGAAGAGGAAAGGTACAGTGAGGTTAGCCGTAACATCATGAAGAACATGGGCTTCTGTTACTCGGAATTAGCCTCGAAGGGTAGAATGTTGGCACCGTTCGAAGAAAACACTGAAGTTCACCAAGGAAGAGGAGGGTTGGGGGCAAAGATAAAGATTAGACATGTCAACATGGTGACAATCAATTCCCCAGAAGAGGTACAGCCACAAGAGGTAGTCGACGTCCTTCAACCCAGTGCCTGCACCTGCATAGATAAAGGACGGGGGACAGCCCACGATAGATGAGCTTGAAGGAATAAATCTGGGAACACAAGAGGACCCTAGAAATACATACCTGAGTAAAAATGTCCCAGGAGAGGAGAAAGAGAAATACATCCAACTGTTGAAAGAGAATCGGGACGTGTTCGCTTGGACATACTCAGAAATGCCAGGACTTAGCCCAACAATTGCAATGCACAAGTTGGGCATCCTGAAAGGGAAGAAAGCGGTCAAACAACCTCAACGACGATTCCACCCAGACATAGTGCCCAAAATTGAAGAAGAGGTCGAAAAGTTAATCCAAGCCGGGTTCATCCGAGAGGTCAAATACCCACAATGGATCTCAAACATTGTGCCGGTCAAGAAAAAGAGTGGTCAAATCCGAATCTGCGTAGACTTTCGGAACCTCAATGAAGCATGCCCTAAGGATGATTTCCCACTACCTATCCCAGAGCTACTGATCGACAGCACGTCAGGATACGCAGTGATGTCCTTTATGGACGGTTACTCGGGTTATAATCAGATTCGTATGGCCCCAGAGGATGAGGAATCGACAGCATTCCGTACAACGCTGGGCATATACTGTTACCTCATGATGCCGTTTGGGTTGAAGAACGCAGGGGCAACGTATCAGCGCGCGATGCAAGTGATCTTCCAGGACATGATGCATAAACATGTCGAATGCTACGTAGACGATCTGGTAGTGAGGTCGGCCGGGCATGAGCAGCATAGAGAGCATCTACGACAAGTGTTTCAAAGGCTGAAAAAGAAAAGCCTCCGCATGAATCCGTTGAAGTGCGCATTCGAGGTTTCCTCTGACAAGTTTTTAGGATTTGTTATCAGACACCGAGGCATAGAAATTGATCTAACGAAGATTAAGGCGATCAGGGAAATGCCACCTCCGAAGAGTCTTAAAGAGCTGAAAAGCTTCCAAGGCCGGGTCGCGTACCTAAGAAGGTTCATCTCTAATTTATCTGGTCGTTGTCAACCGTTCTCGCGCCTCAACAAGAAAGGAGTACAGTTTGAGTGGGATGTCGCTTGCCAAAAAGCATTCGACTCTCTGAAGGACTTACTCGAAAAATCTCCAGTCCTTGCAGCACCGATCAAAGGGGAGCCACTAATTCTCTACATTGCCGTTGGCGAAAATTCGCTTGGAGCCCTCTTAGCCCAGAAGAACGAAGAAGGAAAGGAAAGCGCACTCTATTACCTTAGCCGCACGCTAGTGGGAGCTGAGTTTAACTACTCGGCAATCGAGAAAATCTGTTTGGCACTAATCTTTGCTGTCAAAAAGCTTAGACATTATTGCCTTTCTCACCAGATAATGTTGATATCCAAAGCGGATCCCCTCAAATTTCTCATGAACAGACCCATGTTGTCGGGGCGGCTGGCCAAATGGGCCCTGCTCTTATCAGAATTCGATTTGACATACATACCAGCTCGGGCCATCAAAGGGCAAGCAATTGCGGACTTCCTTGCCGCGCATCCAGTACCGAGCGGTGAAGAAATAGAATATGACCTCCCAGACGATCAGGTTATGACGACTAATGAAGCATGCCATTGGGAGATGTATTTCGACGGTGCAGCCAGAGCGGTAGGGTCAGGGGCAGGAGTTATATTCATCAGTCTGCAAGGGGACCTGCTGCCCTATTCATTCACGTTAGTCCCGGCATGCACCAACAATGAAGCAGAATACCAGGCTCTTATCATCAGATTACAGTTGGCCCTAGAAATGCAGATCAAGGAAATACGTATCTACGGTGACTCTAGGCTTGTCATCGGTCAACTAACGACAGAGTACGAAGTCCGCAAACCCGAGTTATCACCCTATTGCCACCAAGCGCAGTCCATGTTTGAGCAGTTTCGGAACAGCAGTATCTCGCATATACCGAGGCAGGAGAATGTACAAGCAGATGCGCTCGCCAGTTTAGCCGCTGCTTTGGCTAACCCTGGAGGCAGCCCGCTTCAGGTAACAATTGAAGAAAGAAGAATCCTGCCGACGACTGCATTACGCAGTGGAGAATTGAGTGCCAATCCCATTTGCTGCTTTGAGATCACAGCAGAAGATGACTGGAGAAAATCATTCATTGATTATTTGAAGTACGAATTTCTGCCAGAGGAGCCCAAAATGCGCACACAAATCAGAAGACGCGCCAACTCATTCATATTCCAGAATGACGTACTTTACAAACGATCATACGAGGGAATGCTGCTGCGATGTCTAAATCAAGAAGAAGCGCGTGACACCTTGAAAGAAGCTCACGGAGGAGAATGCGGTGCTCACCAGGGAGGGAAGAATTTACATCATCGCGTGCAACACATGGGTTACTACTGGCCTGCTATGGCAAAAGACGCGATGGAATACGTGAAGAAGTGTCACCAGTGTCAAGTTCATGCCAATATCATCCATTCACCACCGGAAGAGTTGCATCAGTCGGTAATGTCCTGGCCTTTTGCAGCCTGGGGCATGGACGTGATCGGACCGATTAGTCTGCCATCCTCCCAGGGACATCAGTACATCATCGCAGCAACCAACTATTTCTCCAAATGGGCCGAAACAGTCGCCCTGAGAAATGTGAAAGCCAAACATGTCGAAGGTTTCATCCGTCACGCCATATTATACCGACATGGTATCCCCGAGAGAATCACCACGGACAACGGGACGCCCTTCAAAAATGCTACTGTCAATAAACTGTGCGCAAAATTCAAGATCAAACATTGCTACTCATCGCCCTATTATCCTCCTGCGAATGGATTGGCCGAAGCATTTAACAAAACTATTGTGAAGATTCTGAAAAAGACAGTGGGAGAAAATAAGAAGGACTGGGACAGACGGTTGCCCGAAGCACTGTGGGCTTATCGAACTATGCACCGCACGGCCACCCGGGCTACGCCCTACTCATTGGTATACGGTACGGAAGCTGTGATCCCGATGGAAATACAAGTTGAATCGCTACGAGTCGCTCTCTGACACTCCATGACGACCGAGCATAGTGCCAAGATCCGAATGGTTGAACTTGATAATCTAGACGAAAAAAGGCTCGCCGCCCAACAAAGACTCGAAATGTATCAGAAGCAGATTTCAGCCGCGTACGATAAGCGTGTCAGGGGCAGATCATTCAAGAAAGGTGATCTCGTGTTAATGATGAAGCGTTCGGCACCGCTCCAAGGATCGAAAAGCAAGTTCGACCCGAAGTGGGATCCCGTCTGCATTATCGACGAAGTGTATTCCAACGGAGCCTATCGGGTAATAGATTGCAAAGGACAGGGTGTCAGTTCGCTAGTGAATGGCCGATTCTTGAAAAGATATTACACCTGACATAAACTTATCATCGCAAGTTGTAAATACCCCAGTAGAGGGAATGTAATAGAATAGATGCCAAAAGAAAGGATGCCATGCAATGACTAAACTAAAAACGCTAATCATCTGCTTTATGCTTACACAGGTATTGGAAGGGTCACCAAGGCTCAAGACACGTCAAGCAGGACACCATGCCTCTTCGAGATTATTAAAATCAAGAAAAGCCCTAAGTCGAGGCCCGGCTACATCCTCGCGCACATGCGTAGGTTTAGTCCTAACAGGGGGACGTTCCTTTCCAAATAGCACGATCTATTTTGCATTCAAACTCAAGAGGAACGACAAGCAGGCAAAAAAGCACAATATGAACTCAGCATTACAATAGTATACATGAGAATCTCTGGTAACTCAGCATTACAATAGTATACATGAGAATGACACAAATAACAGGGGGACATTCCTTTCCAAATAGCACGATCTATTTTGCATTCAAACTCAAGAGGAACGACAAGCAGGCAAAAAAGCACAATATGAACTCAGCATTACAATAGTATACATGAGAATCTCTGGTAACTCAGCATTACAATAGTATACATGAGAATGACACAACATTCATTACAACGTGTTTTAGAATTACAAAAGAATCATTATTACAGCCTAACCATCTAAAGTTTTCAAACACTGCTCCAATAGATTAACTGCAGACTCCACAATCGCCTTCTGTCTTGCCTCAGCCTCGGCCAAGACTTGGACAGGGTTAGGAGTACCTTGGAGAGATCGCCGTAGCTCCGTAATTCATGCCCTCACGACGTTACACTCCGCCTTGCGTTGGTCTATGGAAGACTGCAGGCTTGCTTTCTGACCACCGAGTTTCGAAAGTTTGAAATGGACGACAGAATGTTCAGCACGTAATCGGGCCATCTCATCCTCAATTTCCGCGAGACGCCTGGTGGCCTCTTGGTGCTCAGTATCTACAGCCTGCCAATCCTTCTGCACTGCGGCCACATCCGCCTCGTGCAACTCTAGTTCCGGAAGAAGGGACCGCAACTGACCACGTTTTTCTTCAACAGAGGGGTCAGTCTTAAGGTGCCTCGCTTCGTTCACTTGAGCTACCCCATCTTTGAATTGTGACACATGGCTGACTATCGAAGAAATGTCAACTCCAAGCCACGTAGCGGTGAGTTCCAACGCCTGCAGTGCCTCGTCCAAGATAGACCCTTCATCTCCGTTTCTAAGCGAATCAACGATGTCGGACAGTAAGCCCTTCAGAAGGTTCGCCTTGGTCCTTGATAAGCCTCGGAGAGATGAGAGGAATGCCTCGGGCAAGACTACAGGAGCCGGGACACTAGCAGGGGCAGTGGCTGGTAAAAGAAACGGTAAACATTAGCACACTAGAGAAAGAAGAGAAGCAGGCAAAGTGATAAAGGAAAGTAGTATACCAGCGGGGATTTCATCATCCGGTGCACTAGTTGAGGCAACAGGTATCGACGAGCTAGGGGCACATCCAGCCGCGACTTCCGTTGCCGGCTCAGGCATTTCAGGGGAAGGAAGAACAACGATCTCAGGGGCAGGGATAGCTCGGACTGGTTCAGTGGTCAAGGGTACTTCAGCAATAGGCTCTGGTGAGCTAGCGGCATCTGCAAGCATGGTTCCTCGGGGTGGGAGTGATGCCTCTTCCGTAGCAACAACGGGTCTCGCCTCAGGAGTGGGGCTAGGGTTCGCTGCAGTCTCGGTATTGACAGGATCGACAAGAGGGGGATCTTCAGCTCGCAGCTCACCATCGATGTCCATAGGGACGGGTTCTATGTCTGCCTCGGGAACAGATCTCTCATATATTGGCTCATTACCTTCACCTTCTTCCCTAGGACGATCTCCGCTGAGGCCCGCCTGCGAGCTCATCTCTCCTTCTTCCCTTGGTCCGCTCACATCATCAGTCGGGACACTGCCGGCAGCCTGGGGGAGTCGGCCCCGCGCCTTCTCAGCCCTGTACAACTTCAGCAGGTCCTTTATCTTCTTTCCTCTGTCGGCAACAGGGACGCGATGAGCGGTCTTCACTCGAGGACCAGAACGTTCAGGAGACAGTTCGGAATCACTATCCCCAGGAACAGAACGTCTGGACAGACTCGTCCGACTCGCTGGAATCTGACTGCGACCTCCCTGACCACCGGACGGCGGGGTGCTTGCTGCTACAACATCTCCCTCGTTGTCACCCTCTCCACCCTCTCTGATGACCTCCTCGCCAATATCACCTCCTCCATCATTGCCATCACCAGCATCATCATCATTATCGTCCCCTCGGTCGTCATCACCGGCATCCTCCTCTTCACCAACATCGCTCTCCACGTTGGCCTCGTCGTCATCATCATCGCCGACATCATAACGCTCCCTCTGTCCCTTTGCCATGGGACCGACGAGCGGGGAATCCGGATTCCCTTGCAGTGTGGTCCTCTGCCCGTAGGCGACCCACCCTTCGAGCGTGTGCTCGGGTTTCTCATGATCTATTATGATGTTTAGAGAGGTCATGAACTTCTGCACCCCCGGAGTAGCCAGTTGGCGGAGCGGCTCTGCCACATAGCCCAAGCCGTTGGCAGGAGTAGGATTGACAATCGGAGGAGAAACGAAGATAAGATCGGTTACATGTCGATTGTTCCGGACCAAGGAATATTGGTGATCCCACCACCTCATCCATCCGTATGTGGCACCAGGGACATACTCTGTGCCTGGGACAATGAAAGAACAACCCGATCTGGTAAGCAGAAGCTGTCGCCATATCCATTTCCAATGGATCAGTCCTGTGCCTTATGCCCGCTGCTCTCTTGTCACCGGTTCGAGCGACTCCGGTACCCCTTGGTCATAACCAAACTGCCTAGCAAATCGGTTCGGGTAGCATGGCTCTCTCCAAAACTCGGCACCCTCTCTTAAAGGCAGTGAGCCCGGGCGAACAGATACCAGAAAGCAACGCCCATAGGAGCTAAGGCTATCATCATCAAGTAATTCAGGGTCCTCGCTGTTAGTCCCCAAGAAGAGGAAGAAGTCGACGTCATCGTGACGGGCTATCTTTGCTTCGATAGTCGCCAGGTTCCCACTGATCATCTTCCGTTTCTGAAAGGCGTGTAGTGGGGACCGATCCTCTCTGGATGAAGTCCTTGAGTTCCATACCATAGACCCACGGGAAGTAGACCCCGAGCCATCCCGAGAAGAAATGCCACCCGCAGTAAGAAGAATTTAATCCGAAGGAAGCCGAGCCCTTATTGCTGATGACACCGCCAAAGGCCCGATATATGGAGCACAATACTACCGGGGCCAATGCATAACGATGGCCATTAGCCAGACTCCCTGCCACGGTGAAGCAGGAGACCCTCACACTATCTGCCTGCTTAGAGCTCGGGAGGGCCACACAGCACAGCCAGTAGGCTAAGAACCCAGCGAGTTCGCAGGTGGGAGAGAGCTTATTCGGCTGCGGGAACTTCTTTTTCATCTTGGCCTCCAGAATCAACTTGTCCCTGCGACCTTCATCATACGGTCCGTAATTTAAGCTGAGACAGGAAGAAAACCATCAGTGGAAGAAGAGGATGAAGCAGGACGCGAAGAGTGCGAGTCAAGTAAAGAAACTCACTTCAGACCATGACTGAAGTAAACCAGCCAGTCCTCAAAAGGTACTTTGTCTCTGGAACCTAGGAATTGCGGCAGCTCCGCAAACAATTCGTAGCAGGCTTCAGAATAGAAACCCTCATCAACGCCCTTCTTCTTCTTGGATAGCTCCTTGTCACTAGGCGTCCATTCATCATAAATTCTGCCGCGGATGGGAAGACCGGCTATCCGGTACAAGTCCCAAAGCGATATACTCATTTCTCCATACGGCAGGTGGAAAGAGTTTGTAATAGAGCTCCAGTGATTCAGGAACCCCTTATAGATGCAAGGTTCTTGATAGAAGTAGCTCGACGTCGCTTGAATGGCCCGAAGGAGACCTACTTGCTTCAAGGTCTCTTCATGCTACTCGATTATTCGATTGGCCCAAGCTTCATAACCAGGGTGAGGGCTTAAATGACCTCGGGTCCTGAAACCCCCGGTCGGCCAAATTTCTGCATCGGATAGAGGACGAAACCTTTGGCGCAAGGTCTCGTAGTAGTGTGTTGGAAATGGCAGGTGAGGATCGTGGTTCGGTTCCAAAAATATCATGTCCTTCTCCCCGAGGACAGACTGCAATGTCCTGTTCTTGGATATAGCACAGTTGACGAACGTCTCTGGAATGGATGTCCAGGAGTCGACGCTGTAAAAAGAATTTGCGCGACATACATCAGGGGGCTCAATGCTTGGTAAAGAGCGATATCTCTGGAAGCTCTTGGGAAATTGGATGAATTGCTTCGTATAGGGGTTGCAAATGACGAGAGAAGACACCGCCAGCTTCACAGAAGACCAGACAACCCTCATCCTATCGGACTTCGACCTAGTCTGATTCTCCATATAGACCTGCTTAGCGCTCTTCCCAGTCGTCTTTGGGCGACCTCGCTTAGCAGATTGAGTGGGCACAATTGGGCTCGCTTCACCCTCTTCAGACCCGACAACCTCGTCGGTTCGGAAACCTTGTAAGGGAGCGTACCACGCATCCCATTCCTCCTGGGTACCCTCGTTAGGAGGGGGCGGTAAGGCCTTATCACAGAGTATCTTCCATTGAACATTCTTCGGAAGAGTCAGAATGCGTTCGTAAAAGTTGAATGTCTCCGACGGGAGAAACCACTGCGAATTTTCAGCCGACGGCCTGGAAACCTGCTTGGTGACAGCCCGCTTACGCTTTGATGGAGTTTGAGGCGGACCCGAAGGACCAGCTTATGAAGGATTGCTGGCCATTATAATCTGCAACGGCATGAAGAGGCTTAAGTACAGAGCAAATGAAGATACCCTCATAAAACCGATCAAACATTTACAAAGTCCAAAGGCGTGCAAGGCAACAAGTAAAACAAAGAGCAAGCGCCGATCCAGGCCACTGCGCAACATCATCAACCAATGAAAAAGAAATGAAACGACAACATCCGCAACAACATCATCACAAACACACAAGCAAGGAAAGACAGAAATAAAACGGAAAAGTGTAATTAGCATTCATCAAATCGCGAGGGCTATTCCAAAACCCAAATCGTTAAATGTCAATTGTTTAAAATGATAAAAATCGACAGTCAATATAAAATGACTCAAAATTGTGGGGACCCCTCCCCGAAGCCAGAAAATGAGGATTTCAGTCCTGCACCAGAGGAAGAACTCGAGCCCTCAGCTCATCGACCTTTGCTTGAATCTGGGCTTCCTTGAAGACCAAGTCCACTAGGATAGAAATGCATTGTTGCACGAGATCAAAGTTCAAGTGCTCAGCATTGGCGTAGTTCCTTATTGCAGACACGTCAATCGCCAGGTCATCGTGCTCCCGGATAGCCACTCTGACCATTCTCCAAATACCGGTGCTGACGATCCGGGTACTCGGCCTCCGCCAAAGGGATAAGCCAAGCCAAGGAACCTCCTGCTCTCCTTCTTCTCCTCCTTTAGGAAGTTGAGACGCTTCGAGAGGGATAAGAAGGAAGGAGCCAGAGAAGGCTCTGCCGCCTCCAAGACCGCCAATTCCTCCAGGAGGGAAGAATCGCCGATAAAGCCAGAGATAGCCTCCTTACGCTCGTCGGAGATGGAGGCCATCGCCGAGACGTTCTCGATAGCTCGCAGAATGAGGCGGGAGTCCGTGCCGAGACGGGTCAGGGCTTCGGCCACCTCGTCGCATTGATCGGCAAGAGATGACCAAGCCTCGGGGTGGTCTAAAGCATTTAGGAGCCGCCTCATGCAGTCCCGGGCCGCGTGAAGGGAAGCGCGGGTTATGGCCATTGTCTGCTAAAAAACAAGACGGATGAACCAATGAGGCAGTCCGACAAAAGAAAAGAAGAAAAGCGCGCGAAGCTACTCGCGTAAAGTCAGAAAAGCCGAGAAAAGACATGCAAAGGTATGCTCGAAACATCACTTGAAATCACCATTAGAATTGCCCATAAAACTGAAAAAAAAAAAAAAAAAAAAAACAACCAGGAAGTCTCCCAAGTGCGTGAGACCCTACGCCTCCCTAAGACAACTGACACGCGTGCACGAATACGAAGCGGAGGTATAAGGGGCTCACACCCTTTAGAGGCACGGCAGATCGCTAGTACGAAGTCCGGCCAAAATCCCTGACTCCGCCAAGGCCTACGGGTTAGGTGCGTGAGGCTTCACATGCCCTGGTAATGCTCAAAGGCGAATCAAGTTTAATACAAGGGTGTGTGAGACTCCACGCACCCGAAACAACAGTCCCAAATATCATGAGCAATGATCAAATGAGCCCGCAGGTGAGCGCGTTAAGCCATGATAGGCATACTTGATTAGGACACTGAAATTGGGCAACTTCTCAAGCTCTGAAATCAGTACCTGTGGGCCTTGACGCGTTCAATAATCAAGCCAACTTAACAAGTTTGAAAATATACGTGTGGGATCCGGTTTGTGTGACAAATTCGATAAGTCCCACCAAGTCCCAAAATCGCACGCGCAGAGCCCAGCGCGTCGCAAAAATCGCAAAATTTCACAAGTCCAAACCGGGCCCAGCACGTCCAGAAATGATAAATCCATCAAAATACGATTTTTAATGAGCGCCACACCTTATCGCGTCAATTAAATAAGTTTTCCCAAGCACGAGTGCGCGCTGGGTCCGGCGAGTTGGAAAAATGTCTACACGCAACGCGCTGGACTCAGCGCATCATGAAATAGGTTTTCACGAGGCACGGGAGGACGCGCTGGCCTTAGCGCGTTGATAAAAAGAGGAATTTCGAGTTCTGCAACGCGCTGAGGTCCACCACCATTTAAAGTACGCGCGACGCTATGGCGCGTTCGAAAATTTGAACAAACACAAGTCCAATATGAGGCCGCGCTACAGGTAGCGCATCGCCAAAACGCCAGAGTCCGAAAAACTCGACGCGCTACCTATTAATTCAATGCGCTGGCGATAATAGTTCGATGCGCTGGCGATAAAATCGATGCGCTGGCCGAGAGCTCCGGTCGTCAAAAATGAACAGTGAAATGACGAAATAACCTGGATTCCCCTATTTATAGTGGGATCCAAAAAATCCGATGCGTCACCATGAACCGCCGCGGGTCCATCCCAACACATCGGAGGGGCATCTGTTGGGGTCCCAAAAGTGAGGATCCTCGAAACAATGATTCCGAGTGCCGAAATCATCCCTTGGTTGAATTTAGGGCCAGTGCATCGGAAATCGCGGCACGAATCACAACGCACATCTAACTTGACCAAGAACAGGAAATTGAGCCGGTGGTGGACCCCACCGGTCATCATGATCAGAACCCCCCGAATTTGAGAGGGGTACCTCAATTATGGAAAAATAGAAGCAGTGCATCGACATTCATCGCAAAGCGGACCCCACAAACCTTCCATTTCGCAAAACCCAATTATGTGAAGCACGAATACGTCCAGCGCGTCCGAGAATTCACCCGGCGCATCATGTAATTCAGTCATTTTGAATTTCAGGACGCACTGCCCCCAGCGCGTCTACAAATTCACCCGGCGCATCATGTAATTCAGTCATTTTGAATTTCAGGACGCACTGCCCCCAGCGCGTCCAAAAATTCATCCAGCGCATCCAAAAATTCAGCAAATTTCAAGACGCACTGACAGCTGGCGCAGTCCTGAAAATCAGCTTCCGAACTCAGCCATTTTGAGACGCGCCGAGTGACTTTAAATGACGCGCCGACCCAATTTCTCAACGCGCTACACGTGTCGACCGCCTATTGGGCGACTTTACCTATAAATACCCCCTCCCACCGCCTCATTGACGACATTCAGCGAGAGAGAAAGAGAACCTCAGTCGCCGGAAAACCTTTTCCGATCGCCGGAACCTCTCGCCGGAAATCGCACCTCCGACCATAACAGGTTCGGAGATGAAATAACTAAAGTCATCCTTTTGACGCGCTGATCTCAGCGCATCATAAAAGTGATCCGGCGCATCAGAAAAATCCTTGGCAGATCAAATAAATCATCAAAGTAATCATTTTTAGACGCACTGGCCCCAGCGCATCACAAAATAGGCCAGCGGATCAGAAAAATACACATTCCTAAACAAAGTCATTTTTGGAAGCACTGGCCCCAGCGCATCACAAAATAGGCCAGCGAATCAGAAAAATACACATTCCTAAACAAAGTCATTTTTGGAAGCACTGGCCACAGCGCATCACAAAATAGGCCAGCGGATCAGAAAAATACACATTCCTAAACAAAGTCATTTTTGGACGCGCTGGCCCCAGCGCATCAAGAAAATCAGGCCAGCGGATCGTAAAAATCAGCACTTTGAGCGTCCATTCCAGCACCCTTAAATCTTCATTTTATGACGTTTTCAAGCCCCGTTTGAGCCTATTTTGGGTATTTCGGGCATTCCGGACGCAATGGAGTGGTCAAATGACTCATCCTGGCTATCCAGGGAGCAGAATACAAGCCTTTGGAGTTCGATCCGATCCTACGAGCTGAATGGAGCAATTCTCCTGAAGAGAGGCCGCCAGTGCCCAGAACCATACCGATGTATTACCATTGCATGTACTATCAAAATATGACCCGGATCCGGGCCCAGACTAAGCTAAGGGGACTATGGTTAGCACGATAAACCATACCAGGAGAGTTCTAAATTATCACACACAATTTGTTAGAGATTGACACTCCAAGAACAGTCGGTGCCCTACCCATCCAAAACGGCATCCGCTGGTTGAGCTGCTCAGGTTCACACGACTGCGAATGGACTTCCCGAGGTCACCTGTCCATACATTGACAGGCGCGGGCCCAGAGTCGTCCTTCCCGGCCATAAGCCCTGACAGTCTCAGCCCGGATCACCGGTCAAAACATGGGACATAGACATCCGACTCGTACAAAGAAGGGTTAGTCCTTAACAAAACACAACAAACACAGGTCTTCGCGACCATACAAATACAGGTCTCCGTGACCATACAAATATAGGTCTCCGTGACCATACAAATACAGGTCTCCACGACCACCCAAACACAGGTCTCCATGACCAAAGAACTCTGAAACTATAGTCCCCGCTGACTAGTCTTTTGCCTTTTAATCAAGGGTCATCGAATCATTCGATGTAATTAAGGGTTCGTGCCAGACCACGGCCTGGAATGTACAAGATCTCAGAATCTCTGGAATAAAATTCGCCTTGCGATATATCTTCTCTTGTGTACTTTTGTGAATGCTTGTGATTGTCTATGAATGTTCCTATTATTCAGAACCCCAAAACACCAAACAACCAGAAAACTGCATTTGAGCATTTTTCTAGTTCTAACAACATGCTAGTCTAGTGATTGGACCCACTTAGGCTTGGAAGCCGAACCCCCCTCCCCCCCCTCTGATAGGATTTAGCCATAATTCTAGTTGCTCTTTAAGCTTCCACATACTACCGACGTAATTTCACTCTCTCCCAATCCCCACATAGCATTGGTGACATCACTCAGTAGGTGAAAAAATCCATGAATGTCTCATGCTCTTCCATTTTCATATTTTCAAATTGAGTAGTTAAGAGCTGGAGCTTTGACCTCTAGACTGTACTAGTCCCTCCATGGGTAGTTTCAAAAATATCCCAAGCTTCCTTGGCAATTGTGCAGTTATATATTCTTTTGAATTCATCTGCTGATACGGCACAAAAAAATAGCATTGAGTGCCTTTGCATTGCTTATGTACCTTAGTTGTTCAAGGTCAGTCCATAATTCATCCGGTTTGATTGAAGTGGTGGTGACTCTATCTATGACAGCATTCAAGAGGGGTATTTCATGTTTTATTTCTACAGACCTCCATGTTGCATGATCCAATGATTGCAAGAAGACTCTCATTTTTGCTTTCCAATATGCATAATTTGATCCATCAAAGTATGGAGGTTTGGAAACCATACTAGAATCCCCTTTTGACATGATTTCAAGCTTCAAGAAACAGATCACACTTTGGGCAGTTACGCCTTTAAGGAGGAACCCTCTTATACTAATTGAAATTGTGATATAAGTTTGATTACCGCACTTATAGAAGTAAGGAACTCGTTTCTTGGTCCTAGAGAGGGGTGAATAGGACACTTTTTAAATATTACAATTTAAACACTCATAGACATGTAAATGTTACTAGAAGGCATATATGAGAATATAAATCGCATCTCAGAAACATTTCCATAAACACTTGATATGCTGAATACTATCTAACTTATTGCTTAGTAATAACAAAACATGTTATAATCAATTCATCACAAGCATGGAAGGGATAAAGTAATTGCATACAACTAGATAGACATCATTCACCACAACAAGAGATTTTATAGTGGTTCGATTATGTACGTACTCCACTCCCGGCTGATCCACTCACTCCTTGAGTAGCCGAATTTCACTATTACAATGGTTTTAAATGAGGTTAACCATAAACCTTAACAGCCTACACAAGGACTAGACTTCAACACTTGGATTTATCCTACCTAAGGACCAATCCAAAAAACTCATGTCCTACACAAGGGCTTGTCCTACCCAAGGACTTGTCCCACATAACGACTCACTCAAGTTTGGGTCTTCAAACTCTAAAACCCAAATATCAACACTAGAGAAGGTTTCTTAGACTCGAGAAACTAAAATATACTTAGCTAATTGAGCCCCTTGACTACGCATTTGGTTGAAGAAGCTTCGACTTGCACGAACGGCTCCTTCTTTAGCTCCCTTGATCAGCAACCTTGCCTTGAATGCTTTATTGTAGTTTTCAAGGTGAGGGATTAGGGTTTGGTTGAAACTCTTTAAGGGGTAAGGCTTAAATGATAGAGAGGGGTTTCACCAAAATCTTCATTAATGGCATTTATGACAAGAGAATATAGCAAATAGAGATTAGGTTAAGAGCCATTAATAAGGGCTTAAGTTCATGTTTCAATCCAAGCTATGAATGCTCATTAATGTTGCTGGAATCAACATGGATTGAACAATGAACTCAAGGAATCAAGACTTGGGAAGAATGGATGAATAGCAAAGCACCTAACCAAGCTCTTGAGGATTCTCAACTTGTAAGAGACCAAGATCTAACAAATGAATGATATAGACAAGCATGCAACAACTAGAAAACGACCATTTCAATCGGATCGGAATAAGTCCAATCAATCAGAACAAATAGTCCAGAGAGCTTTTTTAATATAGCTGAACATACAATTTCGATTGATCGGATAGTTTTTCGATCGATCGGATTTTTTGTCTAGGGAGTTTTTGAAAGTTGCCGAATGGATTTTTCGATCAATTGGATAGTGTTCCAATCGATCAGAATTGTTGTTCAGAGACATTTGGCATTTGCTGGACAATTTTTTCGATTGATGGGATTATGTTCCAATTTCCAATCGATCAGAAATTCTTTTCTGATTGAATCAGGTCTGAATGAGTATTTTTCTTCTGTGAGACCTTGAGAGGATCCAAGGCTGATCTCATTGGATGATGAGCTTCCCTAAAAAGCTAAAAGATGATAAAAAAGGATCAAGGCACTTAGGGACAAGAATTTTTGGGTTTTACGAGGTTCGAGGAGAAGGTTGGGCTTTGCATTCATACTCGGAGTTGATGGTCTTCAAATGATTATTCAATTTGAGTTGCAAAAGGTCTTCAAAGCTTCAAATTGCTGGCTTTCAATGAGCTCTTCAAACTAGACAAACGACACTACTTGCTAATTAACAAACATATACATTAACAATAACAACTAAATTAAGCATTTGGGAACCACCAATCCCCATTGTTTATCAGTTACTAGTATAGATAGGCATTATCAGACCTGATACTTAGTCATTTTCAACCCTGCAAAGTGCCTTGATGACTCGAAGATTGACTGACACCAAGTAAAATTAAGTGCAATCTCATTGACGCCAAGTTAGATTTAGCTTCCATTTACCTTAAAGCACCCAAATTAAGCATTTGTGGACCATTATCCCCACTGTTTATCAATTATTAGCATAAACATGCATATTTCAGTCTCAGTACTTAGCCATTTTTAAGCCTCGGAATATACAGTCTAGTTCATCAAACTCGAACTTTCAAGGATGTTTGGCCCAACGGAATTCATCCAATAGCTCTATTCTTCCAAAACATTATTCATTAATAATAATATGATCAAAGTAACAATACACTTAATACCGATTAACTTAATCAAGCATATAATTCATCCGATATCACAATTATCAAGCATAATATGTTTCTCGCCTAAGCATGTAACATCAATCCAACTTCGCATTCTATTTATATCCATCGCATAAAGAATCCCTTATTCTGAGTATGATGTTCCACATATTCATGCATGCATGAATGGATCTTCCATATTGCTCTGACTGCACATTTATCGACAAGTGCGAAAGGCAAGAACGCTTTCTTTTGAAGATGAGTTGCCGGACTCCAGAATCAAGCACATTCATTTTTGTATCTCTTATATTCATTGTACAAACCTTGTTTATCCCGGATTAAGGTCTAAGACTAAACTAAAGGGACTATGTTTATCAATAGAAATCGTGATCAAAGAGTTCCAAAATGCCTGAAACACTTCGTTATGAATGGCTAACGCCAAAACTAGTTGATGTATTGCCCATCTAAAGCGGGATCCGTTAGTTGAGCAGCTCAAGTAGTCGCAGTGTGTCTTTCTGCGGTCACCCGTCCATAATGATGATCACTGGCTCTGTGTTGCACCACCTGACTGCCATAATGTGTCTTCCTGTGGTCACCCATCCACAACAACGGTCACTGGATTTGTGTCGTACCATATGGCAGCCGTAATATGCCTTCCCGCGGTCACCCATCCATAGTGATGGTCACTGGCTCTGTGTCGTGCATGGCAACCATGTTGTGTCTTCCTGCGGTCACCCGTCCACAGCGACAGTCACTGGCTTTGTGTTGCACCACATGGTAATCGTGACGTATTTTCCTGCGGTCACCCGTCCACAGCGACAGTCACTGGCTTTGCGTTGCACCACATGGTAATCGTGACGTATTTTTCTGCGGTCACCCGTCCACAACGACAGTCACTGGCACTGTGTTGCATGACTCGCTTAAAACCCTGACTGTCTCTCAACTCGGAATACCCAAAAGAACATGGGACAGGCATTTAACTTGTCTAAATGATGGCTTAGTCCATAAAAAACTCGAAACCTGGTCTCCACGACCATGAACTCTAAGACCATAGGCCCTGATGGCTTAGTCTTTTGCCTTTTAATCAAAGGTGATCAGCCATTAATGTAATTATGGGCTCATGACCAGTATTACAAACTCGAATGTACAACATCTCAGAATCTTCAAAATAAAATTTGCCTTGTGATATCTCTTCTTGTGTGTACTTTGTGAATGCTTGTGATTATCTATGAATGTCTCTAATACTCAGAACTCTAGAACAACGAAACACAAGAAAATTGTCTTATGCATTTTCTAGTTTTAAAAAACAGTTAAAATAAATATTAAAGGTTGAAATCCTTTTTAAATGTTAGGCCCAATGATAAAATCACTTGATGAGTCCCAATTTAAGTAGATATATGTTATATAATGTATTCAAAGGTAAACCTAATGGATTCATTGTTAGCCCATGTAACAATCAACAGTTCTTGATAGATGTACCCAATTACGTCTATTTTTAATGGGCCTTGCATGGGTCTCATAAGAAGAGTTAAAGCCAATAAATTAAGATCATGAGCCTTACATGTCACTCGTGAAAAAGGGCTAAATTTGACGGTCCAAAACATCCGATTTTATGAAAATTCGACAGACATGGGAGTTGAGAAAGGTCGTCGAAAATTTTAAAATAAAAAATGATATCCGATGGCTACAAACCACCTTATATATTTCATCCATTTAGTCGAGTAGTTGAATAGGGATTTCAACAGAGAATAAAGTTGCCGGCTCTGAACCATTGATCAAGACGCCAATTAGTTTTCATTGCTTCAAGTGAACTGTAAAATGAGTGTGTCAGCAAGGGGGAAATTCGATGGTTCGAAATTGTTGTTCTAGCAAAATTATTCGACAACTCTGAACCATCGTTCTGGATTGAAAATTTTTCATATCCAACGGCTTAAGGCCACCGAATTTATTTCCAATATAAAAAAAAATAGCTAAAATTTGGAGCCACTAAGCAATGGCTATGCCCATACACCTGATAAACACATTTTATATTATCTAAAATCACCATAATCCACCGAACTCCTAATAAACACATTTTATACAATCCAAAATCACTATAATCCATTATTTTTTATTTTCAAATTAAATAAAATAAAATACAATTTGAGTTCCCAATTTTCAATAAAATTCAAGGCAAATGAGCCATTATTACCATTTTTAGGTTTTTGTTTAATAAGAAATTATAGCTTGCAGATCAAGAGTCAAATACACTTATGAAAGAATGGGGTAAAGTAAAACGTAATTATTACATTTTTATCTTATAAAACCATCAATTTTAGGGTGATTTTAAGGTGAAACAAACAATGTAACAAAATCATTATTATAATAAAATGCATGTGATATGACAACTAAATTACAAAAGTAAATAATTATGACCCATTTACAACCATTTACGGTTGTAATTGAAAAATCAAACATGCCCTAAATGTAAAGGGTTCAACAATGAGAATGCTCAAGTAATTATAATTTCGTCATTTCCACAAATTAATTAATGGAAATCAATCTAAACAATGCATCTAAAAATGCAATCGAAAAGACTGATGATTTCACTGTAACTAGATCATAGTAAAGGTTCGAAGTTTAATTATTTTTGTTTTGAGCAAACTCTCCGTAACCAACAAGAAAGTTTCCTACATACTTATCATCGTGATAAGATCAGGTCACTGTAGTTCATCTTTCTCTTTTTCAGATGTACCTCTGGATTTTTTTTATTACCATTTTAAAGATGGTTATAGTTGATGGCAACAGTCGATCTGTGGTGGAAGACGTCGACCATCTTACATTAATGATAGGCACTATTATCAATTGAGTCGTCAGTAAAAGATGATCAATGTCATCAACCGCACATTCACCATTAAAATATACTGTACCCGGCTTTGAAATGACAACATGAAACTCAAAGCCATGTCTAATAAAAGAGAAAGCAAAAAATTCAACATATCTAATCACAAATCCATTAATTCATAATCCACCATACACCTGATATACGCATTTTATATAATCTAAAATCATCATAATCTACTATTGTTTCTTTTTAAAATCAAATACATACAATATAATTAAAGTATATCAAAATTATGACAGGTTCTTTTTCTTTCATGAACTTATAAGTAGTGCATATGTATGGTGTTCTTTCTGAACCATCTTTGGTCCATTCATATGGGTCAATATTCATTTTCCAAAGTCTAGCAGACTTAAAGATACCATGCAGTAATTCTTCAACGACTAGTTGAGTGAAACTAGTAGTGAATTATCTATTATTATTAATTTTTTATCTTCCCAGCCCTGACAATGAATAACCATATTATGTGGTTAGTGACTCAGATCATTGTAACATGAACCAAAAATATACAAAATTTCATGCAAGAAAGATATAAAAAAGTACAATTGAACTTTGGATCGAAATCTATTGTGGTAACAAAAGTGAAGAGATGATAAGAAGATTGGCTTCTTCAAGTTTTTTTTCCAACACCACCCATTCCAAATGATTACTTGAAATAAAAAAAATCGTTAGCATCATATTCTATAAGGGAAATAAGAGCCGGTAGATAAAACATGTATTCGTAACAATAATACCTAGTTAATTCAATTATTCAAGTGGTAATGGTTTGAGTTTTTTTCTTACCAGACGCTCTGTAACTTACAAGAGAGCTTCCTACATACTTTTCATCGTGATAAGATCAGTTCACTATAGTTCATTTCTCTTTTCACATCTCTCCTTTGTCTTAATCATATAACTCGTTTAATGCAATACACTATATTACATCATTGTCTTCTGTGACATCTTCTTGTAGTGCTGATGTTAAAGGGCATGCATTCATCCTTACCATAAAAACTAACAGATCTTTATAAGCATTGACATCCTAATTCAATCTCTCTAGAGCTTCCAAGACTCTATGCCAACCAATTGTAGGCTTGTTGTGATCTTTGCAATAAAAAAATTTGAGTTGGTTGTGATGTAAGAATAAAAGGTTCGGCCTCTTCTTTAGTTTTTCTCATTAACCTCTTTAGATTAATATTTATTAAATTCATCACTAGATCAACGAAAAACCTATTTGTGTTTGCCCCCCTCGCTCGTCCCTACGTGGCTCTGCCCCCCTGTGCATTTATTTTTCCATATCATTTTAGGGCATGATCCAAAATAGAGGCAAGTCCAAAGCTAAGTGGACCACACAACAGGAAACAGTGGGGATAATGACGCCCGTAGTAGAAAACTTCCTATGACTCACCTTATCTTTATTTGCCATTTGACCTGCAAGGTAACCATCCACTTGATCCAAAACATTTGTAACCCCTATGAAGTTTTTATTAGTGTAGTATTTAATCCCCATTGTTTTTCGTGATGTGGTCCACTTGAGCTTTTTATCTACTTTATTTTTTTGCTCAAAATAAGCTGGCAAAATAGATTGGCCCGATTGAGCATGGCCCATGTCATGTTGCAGGATAGTCACGAGGCTCCACGCAATCCTTTAATTTGTTTTTTAAATATGGAAGAGAAAAACTTTGATACTCCGTTTAGAGTGTGATTGATAATACTCAACATTTCAAATCACACGCAAGCAAATGATATGCTTCTTTTAGAGCTTTGCTAATTTTCACGGTGGATAAAGCTTATGTACATGCCATACATGTGCCACCGTGGCAGGATAAGTCAAAGATCAAATCTATCCATCTAAACGACACCACTATATTAATGCTCTAGCCTAAGAATCAACTTGATCCATTCGTGGGTCACAGTTTGTAAAATAGATGTACATGTCTGAGAAACTTGGCCGAAGTTTTTCAACCCATCCACCTATATCCAATATGAGGTCCACATGCTAAGTGAACCATATTTATTTTTAGGAAACCATTATAAAGTTGTACTAACCTGATGGATGGATTGGATCTGGTACCTACGTGCCATGCATATGAGCTTTGTTGCACACCTAGTACACTTAGCAAAACTCCTTATTTCATTAGAGGACATGACAAATACTTATGCTTTTATTTATTTATTTTTGGGGTCAGTACACAACCCATTGTTAGTGCACCCGCCCCCACTGTTACTCACACCTAATTGTTAGCCACCCCCACTTGGGAATTGATACCAAGACCTCAGTGTTGAAATGAGGTTATCTTCACTCAATCTACCACTTGAGCTATGGATTGGGGTGTACTTGATGCTGTTATTTGAATAAACAAGTGCCCAATCAATGTTATTATTACCAAGTGCCCAATCAATTTAGTATCACTAAATCACTCTGAGCTTGGAACTGTGATTTTAGACTCTGCAACAGTGGATTTGGTTTCAATTGCTTTATATGGTACAACTTATAAATGCCGGCCTATCTCATATCCCATTTAGATAAAGATTAGGTACGTTTGTATATTATATTATATTATATTTATATATATATATATATATATATATATATATATATATATATATATATATAATTAAAACCTAACCCTACCCGACCCCACCCACCCTTTCATTTCCTTTTCACTCCCACCCAGCCCGCCGCGCCCCTACCCCTCACTCTCTCTTTCCCTCCCCTCAAGTTTCAAAAATCTCCCTCCCTCCCTCTCTCAGTTCCAGCTTCCTCCTGCACCACACCCGACAGCGAACACCCGGCAACGAACATCCGAGCCCGACCTGGACCAAACACACCCACCCCGGTAGGCTTTGTGTATTTTTTTTCTTATTTTGGGTTTATTTTATTTGAAATAGGGAATGAGGCTAGTTTTTTTTTTTTTTTTTTTTTTTTTTTTGGGGGGGGGGGGGGGGGGGGGGGGGGGGGGGGGGGGGTTCTAGTCAAATTGGGGTTGGGTTAGCTGGTTGGGTTGGGTTAGGGTTAGTGGGTTGGGCTGAATCAGGTCAGTGGGTCGGGTAGGGTTGGATCAGTAGATTGGGCCGAGTCAGGTGGGTCAGGTAGGGTTGGGTTGGGTCAGTAGGTTGGGCTGAGTCAGGTAAGTGGGTTAGGTAAGGTTGGGTTAGGTCAGTGGGTTGGGTTGTGGGTTAGGTTGAGGCAGTCAATGAGTCGAGTAGGGTTGGGTTGTGTTAAGTTAGTGGGTCGGGTAGGGTTGGGTCGGTGAGTTGGGTCAAGTCAGGTCAGTGGGTCGGGTAGGATTGGGTTGGGTTAATGGGTTGAGTTGAGAAGGTTATAATTGTTTAGAATATTTAGGTTTAAATTTACAATTGTTTATAAATTGTTTATAATTGTTTTGTGAATTGTATAAATTGTTATGAATTGTTTATAATTACGATTTGTTTAGAAGTTTTATATTATTGTTTAGAATTATTTATAATTGTTTAAATTTTGTGAATTATTTATAATTGTTTAAATTTAAATTGTTTATAATTATGATTTGTTTAGAAGTTTTATATTATTGTTTAGAATAGTTTACATTATATGTGTTGTAGGCATAATTGGCTTTAAAGAGAAATGGGGAATCGCGGTCGCATCTCCTAAATGCGAGCAGCTCAGCTCGTGCTCGAAGTAAGGGGTCGCATCCCCTAATGATGCGACCAGCTCAGCTCGTGCTCGAAGTAAGGGGTCGCATCCCCTAAATGCGACCATCTCAGCTCGTGCTCGAAGTAAGGGGTCGCATCCCCTAAATACGACCATCTCAGCTCGTGCTCGAGAAAAGGGGTCGCACATACTGAACGTGACCAGAGCATTCTTGATGCGAGCAGCTCCCAACATTTGGGTGACCGTGGTCTCTGACATGGACGGCCTTCCTTCGTCTCATAGTACCAGTAGCCCGTATAGGCTGGTTCCGGTTTATATCTATTCTTAGTTCCGAATATCCAGAGACATAATCGGTTAGATGTCTACGATGTTTTGACTTCCAAAGATTAACAAGATAAGCTTCTTATCCCATGAAATCAGGACTAATCTTAACAGCTTGCGTAGCAGGTTGGGTCATTTAGATCTGTATAAATGGACGACTCTATGGATGACAAAGGTACACATTATTCAATCTCTTTAGAATGGTCCTCTATTCTTTCTCCCAGAAATATCCCCCGTCTAACTTAAGCATCGGAGGGCTAACGGCTGGACGCCGGCCACCCTTAGCTGCTTTCTGTCCCTTTTCAGGTACAAGGAGAAAATCGAGCTTGACCGGTGGACCCAGTCACAAAATTCGACGTAAACAGTTTGACGTCGTCTGTGGGAATGATTTGATCATCAAAGTCAGTCGTTCTTACCACTAATCAAAATCTTTCCACCATGCCTCCTAAAAAGACTGTTCATCCTTCCACCTCAAGACAGACATTACCTCCGCCTGAATCAGGGCCTGTTGTTTACATCGAATTCTGTAACAGGGTCCTCCGAATGTTCACCTTCTCTCCAAGAGTGATTTTCTCCGTGGACCTGAAAAGAGTCAGAAAGCAACTAAGGGTGGCCGGCGTCCAGCCGTTGGCCCTCCGATGCTTAAGTCAGATGGGGTAAGGTAGGAAAGAGAATTAATCAACAGGGGTTAAAGATTGAGTGTTGTGTACCTTTTCATTGATGAATCCATTCCTTTATATAGATTCAACCGTCCCACTCTGTTACGTAAGACGCCGAGATCGTCTACTGATTTCATGGGATAAGATGTTTATCCTTTGATAAAGGAACAGTCAAATCCATTTAGTCATCTAGTTAACTACGCTCCTTGATAACAATCCCTTGAGACGCGGGGCTATAGATGAAGATAAGCCCAAAATCGGCCTATAAGGGCTGCTGGTACTAGAAGCTAAGGGACATCACCGCTGATAATTTAGTAGAGACTGCTCGCACGACGAAAGATGCTCGCGAGACCAGGTGCTCACATATTGAGGTGTAACTCCATTCAACGACTTGCGAGAAGGACTACTCGCGGGTTGAGAAGGAAATCTCCTACCTTGTTATACCCGACTATCGGCCATAAGAGCTCGAAGCCTTGATGGTAGCGCTCCGTATTTATCCAACCTGCGACTCTCGAGCAGATGATCTTGAGAGCTAAATAGGCGCTCCGTATTTCTCCATCCTGCGACTCTCGAACAGACGATCTCGAGAGTCGAATAGGCGCTCCGTATTTATCCAACCTGCGACTCTCGAACAGATGATCTCGAGAGTCGCATAGGCGCTCGCAGAATCAGGACATTATGAAAATATTGGCCGCTAATAGTTGGATCTCCGGTATTTTGACTATAACACCTGTTCCTCAAACCACATCAAATAACCCTCAAGGAGTTCCGAACGTGCCATCAGCGAACCCGTTATTTGAGGCTCTTGGAAGTCAAGATGACGTCATGCGTTCCCTCGGAAATACCCTTCTAGTCCTCAACGCCAGAGTTGAAGCCCTCTCTAATCGGCTTGATCATCATTTCCCGGGGCCGCAGAGACAACCTTCCGAAGGGTTGCCACCGCAGCCCATACCGGTGGCCTCCAGGCATTCTGTGGACGAGCCACAGGTTCAACCAAATCATCCTCCATCAAATTGAGAGCCGCTTGACAACCAACCCCCTGTGCTACCTCCACATTCCGTGCATTCTAGTGCTTCTCGTCTACATCAATCCCATGGGTCCACAGTCGAAACATCAGGTTATACTTTACCATGGGAAGGAGACCTCAAAAGAATCCATGATCGTTTTGATGTCATGGAGCAGCGATATCAGGAAAATCGACCATCAACTATGGTGGCGTCGATACATCAATCCGAGTCTCCTTTCACCAATGAGGTCATGGGAGCACCTTTACCTAGAAAATATCATACACCTGTCATCACTCCATATACAGGTATTGGCGATCCGCTCGAACACTTGGAAACTTATAGGTCTCTTATGGAACTGGAGGGACATGGGTCGAAAATCATGTGTAGAGCTTTTTCCCTAACTTTAAATGAAGCAGCTCGTACGTGGTTCCGGGGTTTGAAGCCTCAATCTATCAGCTCCTTTTCACAACTGTCGGAGCTTTTCCTTTCTCAATTCATGGGAAGCATCCGCACTAAGAAGCCAGCGTCCCACTTAATGGATTTGAAACAGCAGCATGGGGAGACGATAAAGGAGTTCACGGTACGGTTTACAGCTGAGGCCGTCCAAACTGAAGGTTATACCGAAGAAAAAGGCCTCACCGCCCTCATAGCTGGAATTACGAGCGAGAAGTTCAGATTTGCCTTAGATAAAAGCCCTCCAAAAACCATGGCAGAATTCCAAGCTAAAGCTCAGAAGTATATTAATGCAGAAGAAGTTGCTCTAGCACGTTATGGTATACAGGGTAAGAAACGCAAGCCGGAGGAAATCCCACCCTCAGATAAGAAATATCGACGTGACCGACGAGACCGTTCTCCCAAGAAGCCTTATTCTGGTAAATATCATAACTACACTCCTCTCAACCAATCCCATGAAAAGGTGTTAATGGAGATTAAACATAAACCATATGTAAAATGGCCGGGCAAGATCAAATCTGATCCTGAAAAGAGGGATAAGGGCAAGTTTTGTTACTTCCACAAAGATCATGGGCACAAAACCCAAGACTGCATTTCTCTGTAAGATCATATCGAAGCTCTTATTCGAAAGGGCCATCTCCAAGATTATGTTGCTCATCAAGGTCGATCACCAGAAAGGGCAAAAGCCTCACCCCGCCAGAAGAAGTCGCCTCGCCATCATACTTCACAAGAAGACGTTGAACCTACTGACGAAATTCGCACCATCGTCGGGGGACTAGCTTGTGGTGGCAATTCTCAAGCTTCAAGAAAAGCCTACGCTCGTAAGGCATCCAAGAAGCCCCAGCATATCTATTGGCTGGAACAGACGCCCAACGCGTCAAAAACCAGTCCTCCTCCAATTTCCTTCTCTCTCGAAGATGCTGAGGGAATTCACTTCCCTCACGAAGACTCCATCGTGGTCGCACTAAAGGTATCGAATTATTTAACTCATCGTATTATGGTGGATACAGGTAGCTCTGCTGATATTCTATACCTGGAGGCTTTCAACAAAATGGCACTTGCCAGAAGCCTACTCAAGCCAGTCTCAACCCCCCTCGTCGGCTTCGGCGGCGAAGTAGTAATACCTGAAGGAAGCATTGACCTTCCAGTCACCTTTGGGGAGAGTCCAGCGAAGACGACTATCTTCATAAATTTCCTCGTGGTGGACCGAAGTTCAGTGTACAACGCCATTTTGGGGCGGCCATCTCTTAATAAGGTTGGGACAGCTTTACACCCTTTGTATCTGTGCATAAAATTTCCTACCCCGAATGTTGTTGGGGTTGTACGAGGAAATAAAAAAGAGGCCCGGTCTTGTTATGAGATAGCCCTGCAGGATCGAAAGAAAGCGCAAGTGACACCAGTTATGATGATAGCACAAGGATCGTCTAACTCCCCAGCGGATACCTCATTGGACCCAAGGGAGGATGCTCTCCAATTTGGAACTCCCGGGAAGAGACAGTAGTGATTCCTTTAAGTAAAATTGACCCATCCAAAGTTGTTTGTGTGGGATCCTCTTTGAGGAACGCCTTTCGAGCAGAATTGATTTGCCTCCTCGCTGAATATCAAGATGTGTTTGCCTGGTCTCACCAAGACATGCCTGGCATTGATCCTAGTGTCATCGCACACCGTCTGAACATCGACCCAAAGCATAAACCTGTCCATCAGCGCCGACGTGCCTTCACTGCAGAAAGGCAAATGGCGATCAAGGCTAAAGTCGAGAAGCTGCTTACGGTCAATTTCATAAAAGAAGTTAACTACCCAGAATGGGTCGCGAATGTAGTCCTTGTCCGGAAATCTAATAGCAAATGGAGAATGTGTGTCCATTATACGGATTTGAATAAAGCCTGCCCAAAGATAGCTTCCCGACCCCACGAATCGACCAGTTGGTTGATTCGACAGCTGGGCATGCTCTGCTTAGTTTTATGGACGCTTATTCCGGTTATAATCAGATTATGATGCATCCACCCGATAGCCAACATACTGCCTTCATCACTGACCGAGGTCTATATTGCTACCAGGTAATGCCGTTTGGTCTTAAAAATGCAGGGGCCTCCTATCAGCGTCTCGTCAACAAGATATTCGCTGCGCAAATTGGCAGGAATATGGAAGTCTATGTTGATGACATGCTCGTGAAAAGTGTCGTAGAAGGCGATCATCTTTCAGATCTTCGAGAAGCTTTTGATCTGATGAGGAAATATCAGATGAAGCTGAACCCAGAAAAATGTGCGTTCAGAGTGTCTGTTGGAAAATTTCTTGGGTTTATGGTCGGCCAACGAGGAATTGAGGCAAATCCTGAAAAAATAAAAGCGTTGATAGAGATGAAATCTCCAACCACTCTTAAGGACGTCCAACATCTGGCTGGTCGCATTGCGTCGTTGAATAGGTTAATCTCACGAGCATCTGATAAATGCCTACCCTTCTTCAAGCTTCTCCGTACCACAGCCAAATCTGATTGGGAGTGGACACCACAATGCTAAGAAGCCTTTCAACAACTAAAGCAATATATGAGCACGCCTCCTGTTTTATCTAAACCTGTGGCTCACGAGCAACTCATCCTTTATTTATCTGTGTCCTCTACGGCCGTTAGCGCCGCTTTAATAAGAGAAGATTCTGGGATACAAAGGCCCGTTTATTATATCAGTCGAGCAATGGTGGATGCTGAAACTCGATATTCTGATATGGAGAAATTAACTCTTGCTTTAGTCACGGCGGCCCGAAAACTGCGACCATATTTTTAGGCCCATGCAATTTTAGTACCAACAAACCATCCGCTACGACAAATCCTTCAAAGACCTGAGGCTTCTGGACGATTAACTAAATGGGCGATCGAGATCAGTGAGCATGACATATCATTCTGCCCCAGGACTGCAATCAAGGGCCAGGCCGTAGCTGACGTTATCGCCGAATTCACATACTCCTCTCCCGATGATAATGCCGCGATCAGCGACCAATCGTCTTGGTCACTCTTCGTGGATGGGTCGTCGCAGGCCACCGGTAGTGGGGCGGGCCTAATTCTAGTAGCTCCAGACAGGTCGCATTTTCAATATGCATTACGCTTCGATTCCCGCATCTCAAATAATGAAGCAGAGTATGAAGCCCTGATCATTGGCCTCGAACTAGTAAATGTCCTCTCAATTCAAAATCTACTCATTCACAGCGATTCCCAGCTTATTGTCAATCAGGTTCTCGGTGAATTCGAGGCTAAAGAAGAAAGGATGGCCTTGTATAAATCTCGAGTTCTCATCTTGCTCGCAAAATTGAAGAATTACGAAATATTCCACATCCCTCGCGAGAAGAATCAACTCGCTGATTCTTTGGCAAAACTCGCATCTGCACCAGAATCTGAGTTGTCGAATTCAATTCCCATCGAGCACCTTCATAACTCGAGTATCGACCAAGTAACTCTCAAGCAGGTGATTGCGGTACATCCGTCTCCATGTTGGATGGATCTCATAATCCTTTATCTCAGAGACGGATACCTCCCAAACGATAAGAAAGCTGCTCGGCAAATCCGTCATCGAGCCGCCAGTATACCTTGCAAGATGGAATATTGTTACGCAAGAGTTTTTCCTTGCCCTATTTAAGGTGTCTTCACCCAGAAGAAGCACATCGTGTTCTAGATGAAATACACCAGGTGGCATGTGGTAACCATCCAAGGGGGCGATCTTTAGCGTATAAGGCGATGAGGCAAGGATATTATTGGCCCACTATGAAGGCAGACGCAATTGAATTCTCTAAAAAATGCGACAAGTGCCAGCGATACTCTCCTATACCTCATGTACCGTCCGAGCAAATGACTCCAGTTGATAGCCCTTGGCCTTTCGGTCAATGGGGGGTCGATATCATCGGGCCTTTGCCCACTGGGAAATGACAAAATAGGTTCGCGATAGTAGGGGTCGATTACTTCACCAAATGGGCCGAGGCGGAGCCACTAGCCAGGATCACTGAGAAACAAACCACTAAGTTCGTATGGAGAAACATCATATGCCGTTATGGGCTGCCCCATACCATAATCACCGACAATGGAAAGCAATTCGACAACGCCGCTTTTGATGAATTTTGCGAAACCTGGAAGATACGCAATATCCGCACTTCTCCCTATCATCCTCAGGCAAATGGGCAAGTTGAAGCAGTGAATAAAATCATCAAGCACCATTTAAAGACCAAGCTCGATGAGTGTAAAGGCATGTGGCCAGAACTCCTACCAGAAGTCTTATGGGCGTATAGGACTACAACTCGCACATCTACAGGCGAAACTCCCTTCTCGTTGGCATTCGGTACCGACGCGGTAGTACCAGTTGAGATTCAAGTACCCTCGTATCGAATCGAGCAGTATGACCCCGCAAGTAATCAAGAAAGTCTTCGACTTCATCTCGATCTCTTGGAAGAATGAAGAAATGCCTCCCAAATGCGAGCAGCCGCATATCAACAACGTATTACTCGCTATCGAAATGCTAAAGTTCGGCCTAGAGCTTTTCAGCTCGGCGATTTAGTCCTCAGATAGAACTTTGGGGTTCCTGCTCGATCGCTTGATCCAAATTGGGAAGGCCCGTATCGAGTCATTAAAATTGTGCGACCCGATACTTACTATCTTGAAGATGTGCAGGGGAGATCTGTACGTCGCCCTTGGCACGTGGAACATTTGCTACGATATTTCCCTTGATTCGATGTAACTTTTAACGAAGTTCAAAGGACTTAAGGATTGAAGAAATATCTTTTGGTCGCTACTCCATTTACTTGGATTCGGAAAGCCCCGAAGAGAATACATACATTCTCTTGGCCAATTGCCTACCCTTGGTAGGGTTGAAATCATTACTGGTTGGTTGCTTCTCCATTTTATGGATCAAAAATAGCCCTGAAGAGAGCATACGTGCTCTCTTGACCAATCTTCTACCCTTGGTAGAATCAAAATCTCAATCGATAGACCAGTCTATCTCAACGCGGACACGGTCATACGACCCCCGGATTGAGTCTAATTCAATTTTTCATGAGTTAGTATGCGAGCAGTCAGTATATGATTGACACAAGGTGAAAAAGCTAAGGAAAATACACAACATTAAAGAAATGAATGTTCATTATAAATTGACCAAAAGGTCAAGTCATTACATACAAATTTCTTCTCAAAAGTATATAAAATATATATATATATATATATAAAATACACGATATAGAAGAAGGAAGGCAACAAAGTCAAGGCTGGTCATCCCCGTCTTGAGCAGGCTCGCGACTCTCAGCTTCAGGACCAGTCTCGAGAGCAGGAGTAACATCTGTAGCTCCAGTGACTTCATTATCAGCGGCAGCTCGTTCTCTAGCTGCAACCTCAAAAGCCACCTTGTCGAACTCCTCAACACTAAAGGTCGGAAGCGATCTGCTGCATAACTTTGACCGTAAAATCGCGACCCGCGATATACGCTTCATATCACTCCTCGTCATAAAGTTGAGAGGTTCGAAATTCCTGGACTGCGCGAGGGCCCTCGTCAGATACCATCTGGACGAGAGCCACCCACTCCTCTTCCCAGTGGATGGAGTCATCCTTCAGCTGGTTAAGTCTCTGTTGGGCCTCCTCGAGCTTGGTCCGAGCGTCCTTAAGCTGCTCTTCAAGCTATATCTTGTCTTGGCGGAAGATCTCCTTCTCTTTCTCGCTCTTAGTATGAAGTTCTTGAAGCTTCGCGAATTGGAGATCCAATGACTGAAAGTGATCAGTCATGGCCTGAATCTTGACAAGGAGAATCCGCTTTTCCTCGTCCAGCTTGGTGATTTGGACTTCCAGGGCCTTCACCAGACGGTCCCTTCCTTGAACCTCGGCTTACATTGTCTTCTTCTTCTTTTCCGCATCCTCCACGCTGCGGCGGGCTGCTTCAATGTCACGTCTGACACGAAGCGTGAGATCCAGACTCTGATAAAAAAAAATTGTTAGAGTGGCCCGCCATATTGGTAATGAAGAAAGAACGACAGATGGAAGAAGGAGGGTTACCTGAAGCAATCTCACCCCGATATCGGTAGAGAGAGCTTCTGGGCTTGGTTCAGGGAGGCCCCCGAAGGAGTTGGGAGAAATCTTGTCAAACATAAACTCACATATTGGATGCAAGTGAGGAGGGATGACAAAAGTTCCTGACCCAGAAGGTTGGGCTCAACCATCTCCTTAGAACCCGCCTCACGAGCACTCGCAGTACCCGAGGCGGGCGTCAGCAATTCGCGAGCAGCAGTAGGCTCGCATGTAGCCCCCTTTGGAGGTAGGCCTCCCCCTCTTCGATCGCCTTTCGGTGAATTATCGACAACTTCAATTATCGGCTGACCACGAATGTCAGCCAGAGGGGTCGCAGAAGTTAAAGGGGTCGCATTGGTCGGAGGGGTCGCAGTTGTGCGAGAGGTCGTAGCGACCCCTCCTGATGTAGCCACACGCGGTTGTGGGCCGCGAGCAGACCCCTCTGCTGGAGCAGGTGCGTTTGAAGGACCTCCAGTAGTCTTCTTTTGCCTCTTCGAGGCTGTACCCTTCAAACGGGGAAGTACCCCTAGCGCGCCCCTTTTGTCTCCAACGTTTGTCATCTCTTCTTGGAAGATGAGACCCGCAGCACAGAGACAATGAGGCTCTAGAGCAGCGTTGACATGGCGCGCAGCCCCTGAGAGCTTGTAGACTCTAACGAGTTTTTCCTTGAGTCCTCCTCGCAGGTTCGGCTTCACACCAGTCGAGATCCCTACAAGAAAAGAAGAAGGTATATTAATCATCATGGGGCAATGGCTCTGTTCCTTTCGGACGGATAGCAAAAACGAAACCCACCTTCGCCAAAACAGCGATTAACGTTATGGCCTTTGGGGTCGGAGCCCATTTCGGACTCCCAGTTGCCGGAGACATAAAACCATTTTTTCCTCCACCCCGGGCAGTTAGAGGAAAGGTTTCCTAGAATAAAATTATTCCTATGCCAGAAGCATAGGTAGTACCAACCCTCACTAGCCGGTGCCTTCTTCAGCTGGAATAACCTTAAAAATTCCTCAGCGGTTAACTCATCGTTACCCGCCTGCTTTCAAAGGACAAAAGTACTTAGAAGCACCCGCCAGCCATTAACGATTAGTTGGCCCGAGGCAATCTTGTAAATACGAAGGAAATTTCGTATGAAAGGGTGGAGGGGAAGACGAACACCCACTTTGAAAAGGCTTAAAAGCCTCTCCTCCGTCAGTATAGAGGAGTAACCGGCGACAGAATATCTCCCGGCCGGTACTCTGACGTTGTTAGATTCGGATGAATCAGGGGTGTGATCTCCCAGGGGAACAATCTCTTCATCGGAAGATTCTGCCATTGCAAAAGGAAAAACAAAATAGAAAGATGAAGGAAGAAAGTTGAAGGAGGACTACCTCTGCGAAGAGGTTTTTTCGCACCAGAAGCAAAGGGAGAAGAAGAAACAAGAATGCCTTGCAGCTAAAAATTTGAAAATGAAGGAAATTCTGCAGAGTCCGATATTTATATGCAATCATTCTGTTTGATTTGGTTGACACGCGGCAGCCTCTCATCCGGCACGCCAGACGAACGGGCACTAGCATTAAATACGGAGACACGTGGAGCCCGACGCCTCATTTCTGGCAGCAGGAAAAGCTGCGTAAAAGCTAGCCATCATAAATGTAGAAGCATGTTAAGTGAATCATGCGCGAATTTCTTCCAGTAGCCAGCTACACATACAAACAAAACCCTTGGCATAGCTCCTCAACGCCAAGGGTTTGGGGGGCATCTGTTGTAGGCATAATTGGCTTTAAAGAGAAATGGGGAATCGTGGTCGCATCTCCTAAATGCGAGCAGCTCAGCTCGTGCTCGAAGTAAGGGGTCGCATCCCCTAATGATGCGACCAGCTCAGCTCGTGCTCGAAGTAAGGGGTCGCATCCCCTAAATACGACCATCTCAGCTCGTGCTCGAGAAAAGGGGTCGCACATACTGAACGTGACCAGAGCATTCTTGATGCGAGCAGCTCCCAACATTTGGGTGACCGTGGTCTCTGACATGGACGGCCTTCCTTCGTCTCATAGTACCAGTAGCCCGTATAGGCTGGTCCGGTTTATATCTATTCTTAGTTCCGAATATCCAGAGACGTAATCGGTTAGACGTCTACGATGTTTTGACTTCCAAAGATTAACAAGATAAGCTTCTTATCCCATGAAATCAGGACTAATCTTAACTGCTTGCGTAGCAGGTTGGGTCATTTAGATCTGTATAAATGGACGACTCTATGGATGACAAAGGTACACATTATTCAATCTCTTTAGACTGGTCCTCTATTCTTTCTCCCATAAATATCCCCCGTCTAACTTAAGCATTGGAGGGCCAACGACTGGACACCGGCACCCTTAGCTGCTTTCTGTCCCTTTTCAGGTACAAGGAGAAAATCGAGCTTGGAGGGAAGGTGAACATCCGGTGGACCCAGTCACAAAATTCGACGTAAACAATATGCATTGAGTTAAGTTGTTTAAAATTGTGCGAGTGTGATTCACATCGACACATATGTTTAGTTACCTATTTCATTTAATAATCTACCTACCTGTTTAAGAATGCATGTAGAATTACATTGTATTATCCTATAACTATAACTCCTGTTATAGTTATTGGTTAATAATGTTTATGCTATATGTATTCTTAAATCGTCCAAATCAATGGACAATTTGGTAGTATATTATGTACTTAAGTTGCTTGCATGATTTACCTACTGTCGGAAATTCAATACGTCTCTCAATTTTTTCTCCAAATATATGGTTTTATATTGATTGAATGCCTCGTCTGCGAATAACAGATAATGTTGATGGCACCAAATCAATATAAAACTTTACATATATTTGGAAAATTAGGGGAGATGCTGCCAAATTTTCAGCTTGCATGTAACTCATGTCATGAGTACAGTCATATATATTACTAAATGACATAAAAAGTATAACTAAATTCATAGATACCTTGAGACATTAGGACTTTAGCTTTAGGAAATGCCCACATACAAATTAGAATGATATTGTTTTCTATTTTTCTAATTATAACTAGTGAGGAAGTACCAAGTACCCCAGGTGCCTCCGCCATATCTCCTCTATAGAGGGAGATGATGAAAATGGTAAGGTGGTCCGGCTAGATAAACTTTAAAGGAAAGAAAAGATCAACTATTTAGGAAGATTTTTATAAAGAGACGAAAGGTGCTAAGACAAAAGTGATATGTTCGCATTGTAAGACACCGTTCAAAAAACATAAAGGCTCGACAACAACTCATTATGCTAGATATCTTTCACAGTGTCCCAAGTGACCAAGAACCGCAAAAGGAGGCCAGAAAATGCTTTCATTTTCTTCGTTTATAAGTGATTTTCAAGCTAGTATTACGACTCATAAATTTGAGAAAGAGAAGGTTAAAGAGTTGATTGCTCGGTTAATCATAGTTGAAGAGAAACCATTCAGATTCATCGAGAGAAAATCATTCAATGAATTATGCCGATACCTTAATCCTAAGGTTGAAAAGATGTCGCGAATGACGGTGAAGAGGGAGTGTATGAAGATGTATTAGTTGAAAAAGCAAAGCTGAAAGAAGTGTTGAAATCAGTATCACGTAAAAGTTTGACGTCAGATTTGTGGACAGCATCAAATAAGATGAAGTGGTACATGTTATTGATTGCGCATTATGTAGATGCGAAATAGAAGATGCGTAAGTCAATTATAAACTTTTGCCATCTTCCTCCCTCCATAATGGCTTGGCAATCTCAGACTGCATTTATAATTGTCTTTTAGAATAGGGCATCGAAGATAAGATTTCAGCGATAACATTAGACAGTGTATCCGGAAATGATAGTGACATTTTTCACATGCGGAATCAATTCAGGACGATCGACAAGTTATTCTTTGGCGGAAGAATATTCCAGGTTCAATGTTGTGCGTACATTCTAAATATAATTGTGCAAGAATGGCTTAAATGAATTGACTCCACAATTGAGAATATAAGAGAGAGTATTAAATATATAAAAGTGTCACCTTCAAGACTTTGTCTTTAGAATGAAATACTACACCGTTTAAATGTCAAGTCACAAAAAGCTTTAAAGTTAGATGTATGCACACAATGAAATTTGACATTTGAAATGTTGGATTCGGCTATGGAGTTGAAAATTGCATTCTCTGAATTCAAGGCGCATAATAAATAATATACCCGGTGCCCTACAGAAGATGATTGGATACGAGCTGAACAAGTTCACGGGTTTCTGAAAGTTTTTTATAAATCCACAAAGATTTTTTTTCTAAAAATAGATACCATAAATATATTTCTTCCATCACTTTGGAAGATTAAAGACAACCTACATAGATTTGCCAACATCGGCCCGAATTTTTTCAGGTAATGGCTGAAGGCATGCAAGACAAATTTAACAAGTACTGGACTGATTGCCATTTGTTAATGGCCATGTCAGCTATTCTTGACCCTCAGAATAAGATTGCGATGCTTAGTTTCATCTTTAAGAAGATTTATTCAACTGAAAAAGTAGCAAGAGAAACTGTAAGTGTTTGTAAAGCGGTCATAGAATTGTATGACTTATATGTTACTAAATTGCTAGAGGACAAGACACAGATTAAGCTAAACCACCTAAAGTTGGTTGTAGTTCAACTGCGGTTAGTACTGATATGTTTAATGAATTCTTCTCGGCTTATGAGGAAAAAAAATTTACTGAGAATATAATTGAGTCAGAAATAGATTCATACCTCAGTGAATCTATCGTGAAGGTCGCGACTTAAGATTTTGATGTTTTAAATCAGTGGAAGGCAAGAAGTCTTGAAGAAAAATACCCCACCCTGTCGATGATGGCACGTGATATCTTATTTATTCCAATTACAAAAGTGGCATCAGAATCGGCATTTAGCACGGGTAATATGGTTGTCAGCAAACATTGAAGCTCTCTTACATAAAAAAAAAAACCATTGAAGCGCTCGTCTGTACATAGGATTAGTTGCAGCTAACTTGGGGAGGTAACAGTTTTGAAGCTGAGGATGAAGAGGAGGATGACATCGAGGGTCTAGGAGAGATTGGTCATCCATATGTTTAAAGGAGGTTCATTTTTCACACTATTATTGGAACTATTAAACAATTTTACATACTTTTTTTGGCTTTTTTATTATTGGTGGTGAATTATGAATTACATTTATGGCTTATGGATTTACTGTTATTTAATTTCTATATGATGTGTGATATGTGTCATTTATATAATGTTTTCATTCGTATTATTAAATTTGTGTAATTCTATTTTTAGATTTATTGTTCTTTACAGTTCAAACTACTTCTCTTTACAGGGCATCTAGTATTGTCTTCAGATGTTCTATCCACCGACATTTGGGATTATGGTTCTCAAGTCTACTCCCCAAACTTTGGAAGAATGAAAATTCAATGCAATTTGTGTGGGGCCAAATTTGTAAACAAAATAAATCAGCTCAAACTACACTTGTCATGTTGGGGGGAGATGCAAAACCATGTTTCAAAGCATCCCAAGAGGTACAAGAATTATTCCAGGCTCTCGTAGAATCCAACAGGAAGTCTTCTACCCCCTCCTCCACACTGAATACAATTAGCCATAAAATATATCATAACAGACCCATTGTAATCGATGAAGAGTCTGAAATAGAGAGAGTGAAGAGAATTAGTAGGGAAGAGGAAGAGGAAGAGGAAAAAGAAGCTAGAATAAGGGCTATGGAGGCAGAGCAAATAAAAATTGCCTTGAAGTTAAGTAAAGAAGAAGCAGAGACATCTAGATATTAATGATGTCCTCCTCCATAACATGACGTAGAAGCAGGGCTGAGCACGGGAAGTAAGAAGCCGTCGAAGTTTATCTTCAGACTCACCTTGTTCTATAAGATATTAGGTATTAAGTATAGATCAGCTCATAAAAGAAGTTTAAAAACTAGCTAAATCTATATAAGAAAATGATGGAAAGGTCTCCCCACCTTCTGATTCAAATGAGGTTAATGACCAACTTGGAGAAGATATCAGCTCAGTCACGGACGGATCTAATGGAGGGGACGAGTATTATGGACATAGGCATTCATCATATGGAGTATTTTAAGTTTATGAATGTATAAGGTATTAAGGTTTGTATACTTTGACTAACTTTTACTTTTAATATTTTGTAGACTTGTACTTGTAGACCTGTAGTTATACTTGTAATTGTTTTAGTTTGTAGTTAACTAGTTATAACTTATACACGTGTTAAAAAAAAAACAGCTTGGCTCGATAAAGCTCGATCAGCTTGGCTCGAACAAAGCTTGCTCGGCTCAACCAGCAAGCCAAGCTCAAGCTCAGTGAGCCATTGATTAAGCCAAGCTCGAGCAGGGCCAAGCTTGGCTCATGTGCAACTCTACGAGAAGCCGATATCAACTCATCTCTCAACTTCGCCTTCTCACTTTCATACATTTTCATACAAACCATTTTTATTGTTATGTGGGATACCTTCTCGTATTTGCAGTTTAGGGTTTTAGCTATTTTTTCCGTTATTTTAAGATTCATAAATTAATCTTTTTCTTTAAGTTGTAAAATTTAGAACATAAACAATATAATTTGAAATCAGGATCACATAGTGAAAACAATACGAGAACCACTCACATTTGTGTTATTAAACCAGATTTGGATTTGCTGAATTTAAGTCTACAAGCTCATCGTGAAACAGCGTCTAACCTCTCTCTCTCTCTCTCTCTCTCTCTCTCTCTCTCGTTCTCTCTCTTTCTAGTGTGCTTCACGTGTCTAATCTCTTAGAGAGGGGTTTCTTTTATTGAGTTTCAACCCCTAACATGTTTATAACTATATAGATTCGACAGAAAATGAGCCGCGCACCATAGTGTTTGGATATGCTAGATTGATTGTGCTGGTTTACTCTGCTGCATCCTATGATCCTCATGAAAGTAATGGTGATGAATGCTCATTAGAGAGCCTACCTGATGAATGCTTCATATCTCAAAACAGGACCCACCAATGATTGTGTGGTTCTGGTTTAAAATGAGGAACAAGATGGGTTTTTAATGAAGGATTTGTGCTTGTGAGGTTTTTCTTCGAGCCGCTTCTTGTGGATGGCTCAAATCAATTCTAAGAAGCTTAGGGACCAAGAAAATCAAAGGTCCATATTGTTTTTGGTAATGTTTTACATGGTTTTCTGTTTCAAGTGTTCTTCCGGGTCTTATACAAGGATGTCGCGAAGAACGGGATTCCAATGCTTCTCATTAGTCAAACGGGTATCTCTAGAATCCTTAGTGAGATCTGGAGATTTCTTTACAACTAATGAAAGGTCTAGATCACTTTTAAAGTTACTGACTTTCCAAAATTTGTGCAGTGATAAAACAACGATTGAATTTGCTTCATACGGTTGATTTCCACAACTCTCATGCCATCTCATTTCAACGGCCTTGATCTCCAAGGCTAACTTTGTAACTTGTAAGGGTTTAAGGTTTATGTTTAGGTTTAAGGTTAAAGTTTATGGTTAGAGGTTTAGGTTTAAGGTTAAGGGTTTATGTTTATGGTTAGATTGAAGTTCAAGTTAAGGTTTACTGTTAGATTTAGGTTTAGGTTTAGGGTTTATGTTTAGGTTTAAGTTTACGGTTTGGGGTTAGATTTCAGGTTAGGGTTATGATTTAGGGTTTATGCTTAGGGTTAGATTTCAGGTTAGGGTTTACATTTAGGTTTAGGTTTATAGTTAAGGGTTGGGGTTAGATTTTAGGTTAGGGTTAGGGTTTAGGCCCTTTAGGGTTACATTTAATGTTAGATTTAGGGTTAGAGTTAGGGTTTAGGTTTACTATTAAGGTTAGGGACTTAGGGTTAGGGTTAGGTTTAGGGTTTAGGCTTAAGGTTAGGGTTTTTGGGTAGGGTTAGGGTTAGGGTTATGAATCTTATGATTAGAGTTAGGTTACGGTTTAGTTTTAGCAATAGTTAACAAAAAAATTAACAATAATTAACCAAAAAAACAAGAACATTAACATAATCAACAACATAATTCCCAACATAATCAGCAACATTAATATAAAAATTAACAAATCAGAAATAATTAACAAATTAACAAATCACATAATCCTCATTTCCCCAACATTTGGACCCGAGCCAACCCAGATGCACCAACCTTCTCTCCCCCTCCTTCTACAAATTAAAAAACCCCAATTTGTCAAAATCCTCAAAATTCAACCAAACCCCCAACATATTAGGAAAAAAAAAAAAATCCTCAAATCATGCAAATAGATTAGGAATCTAGAGAAAAATCAGAAATTCTTACTTTATGGGGTGGTGGGCAGCGTTGAGTTGGGTGGAGGTGGTCGGGTGGGCTGGCATTGTCGGGTAGCCGGGTGGGCAGCGTCGTTGGGTAGGGAGAGATGATGGAGGAGAGGAGAATGAAGACTGGAGGAGGAGGAGGAGGAGGAGGAGGAGGAGGAGGGAGGAGAGGATGGAGGAGAGAAGAGGGCAGCTGGGTGGACAGCGTTGTCTGGTAGGGAGAGAGCTCGGGTGGGCAGCATCGTCGAGTAGGGTTAGGGTAAAAAATAAAAGAGTAAAAGTAATTTTTTTAAACCTTATATACCCGATACCGAGTCGAGTCGGGTTCAGTTCGGTTCAGATCCAATTTGGATCTGATATCGAGTTGGGTCGAATCGGATCAGACTGGATCCGAAACTCGACTCGAATAGGAATCGGATCCGATCCTGTTACTCGATATGGGACCAACCTAGGGATTCAGATCGGTCAATCCAAGTCTAATTGGTTCTGACGAGTCAACACCCATGCCCAACTCTAAATGTATGCATCGCATATCCATGCTGTCCATTTGATTCCTGCTTATTTGAGGGCATAGTCCTAAAAATAAAGCCAATACAAATTTCAAATAGACCACACCATAAGAAACAATGATTATTTAACATTAAAAACCTTCCCCGTACCACAAAAGTTTTGGATCAAATTGATATTTGTTTTCTCCTTTGACCTTATCAACAGGTGGGTTAATAAACGTTGTGGGGACCCTTATCAACAGGATGGTCAATAAACGTTACGGTGGACCCTCGGAAGTTTTTAATGGTGGGCGTTCAATGACCACTGTTTCATGCTGTGTGGTGTACCTGATATTTGTATTGCTTCATTTTTTAAGCATGCCCTAAGATATCATGCAAAAACAGATGGACGGCGTGGATATACAATGCATACGTCTAGGTGGGCCCTACGATCAGCGTCCCACCCACATCGCCGGTTCCGTGGTCGCAGCCAAGGGACTCTCACACAACACGTACGTCAAGGTGGGCGCCACGGTCATGCGCCACGGCCGGTGGGCTTAATTTGAGTTAATGCGTGCCACGTGTAGAGTGTCTGAGTTCCTGCGTATCAAGCATCATTGGCTGCAAGAGTACGAAAGAATTCCTATTTTAAAATACGGGAAGGGTAGAAACAAGGAGGGCAGCATTGGGGTGAAGCTAATGGCGTGGTGCGCATCCAGATCCCTATCTGCGCCGGCGGTCGACCTAGGCGCACTGCGCACCCGAGCCCCGCTCGTTGCAGGCCTTTGTTGCGTGTCCCTCGCAAGCTCCAAGCTTTGGTGCTCCTCTCCTCCTCTCTCTCGTTCGAAGCCTTTTGCTTGCATAAACGCGACTATGGCCGTTTCTACTGCTGCTGGTAACCTTCTTCTCATCTCTGGCTACCTCTTTTTTTTTTTTTTTTTTTTATGTCATTTGGATTCTGATGATTAATGATTGCATACATGCACCGCAATCCAGACGGTCCAAATCACTTGTCCCATCGTGGATGGTGTATAGCCTGAAAACCATACTGATCCAACGATCCTAACCATCAAATGGGTGTGGCTATTAAATGGACGGTTGAAAATAAAACGGGGAGCAAAATCAGATGTTTAAGATCGTTTGGCACTATGGATCGAGGAATGCTTCATCCACGGTAGGTCCATGATTTGGACGGTCCAGATCGCTTTATTAGGAAATGTTTTTACTCATTTGATGGTGTTTGTAAGTGTTTGGGCTTCCACGTTTGTTCGGCTGAGTCGATGAAAGAAGCAGTGAGGAAATGATGGAAATGGAAATGGAATAAATTGTATAAAATTGGAAAATGTGGAACAGCAAAAAAGGGGGAATTTCACAGCAAAATCCCTCAAGAATCCTGATTTTACCAAACAATGCCTCAGCTAATTAAAAGTGACCGGAATGGCCTCTTCCATTTTTTCAAACGAGGGATGAAGTCAGAGCCTTGTGGGGCCCACCTGGTGAGCGCATGACATCCAACATGTCCAACAGGTATACATGACCATGATGATCAGACAAACCAAAAATCAGGCTGATCCATGCATCTGGTGGGCCACACATGAATCAGGAGGTTTTTGAATGGTACATATTGTTCCATGGTGTATCCCACCCAATGTTTTAAATAGCGAATAGCGTGTAGCATAGCGTTCACCTCTTCGAAGCGTGAGGCGTAAGCTACATAGCGTGTAGTGTAAGCTACATGCGACTACTAGTTTTTTAATCAAGGTGCTTGGTTGCATCAATATCATGATATTTTGTACCAAATTAGACTGATTCATAATGAAAGTTAACAAAATTTCATTGTTTTTGGTGCAACAAAATGGAACCTAAAGTAATAGGGAAGGGCAATGATTAAGTATAAAGGTAAAGAAAGAGCAATGAAACTTATTTGATATTGTTTTTTATATCAATTTACTAAAAGCATTAAAAAGGTTAACTAATTTTTATTGGAAATGAAAAAATGTAACAAATCATTGAAAATATCATATGAGCTACATAGCGTGTAGCATAGTTACTTAGCGTGTAGCGTATGCAATTTATGATGTAGCGTAGGCTACATGCAACTTAAGCTATTTCCATGAGCTACGTAGCGTTAAGGCCATGCTATGCTATGTAGCGTAAGCTACACGCTACATAGCGTAGTTATTTAAAACACTGATCCCACCTGATGATTGGATCAGCCCGATTTTAGGTTTGTATGATCATCATGGTGGGGTATACCTTTTGGATGGTTGGGATGTCATACACACCCCACTGGGACCACAATGCTCGATTTCACTACTAAAAATAAAAATAGATGAAGGCATTTTGGTCATTTCACCTTCTGAAAAGCACTATTTGGGCGTTTAACCAAGGGATTGTTTGTTAAATGAGAATTCTTGAAGGATTTTGCAGTAAAAATTCCAAAGAGAAGAATGATAAGACCAGGAATTAGATTATCGTCAGCTGGATGATCTTGATAAAGCCTTCAGATCATTGCCCTTTATTTTTCCCAATCAATGTGGAATGTTGGTGTATCTTCTTTACTGTCTGTATGCAAGCCCTACCGTGGAGATTTTTGGGTTGTGGTCTATCCATGGTGGGGGCCAATCTGATAGATGGTCTGGATCATTGAATCATGGGCTCCATTATTAGGAACTCAAACATTGAGGATATTATAAATGTCCTTGGACTAAGATGAGGATCATTTAATTCCACAATGAAAAATACAACCCTCTATTTCTGTCATTGCAAATTCAGTCTTTATTATGGAAAGATCAGCTAGGACTTGATCAATCATTTTAGAGAATCCAAACTGAAAAAAATGTAATTCTTTTAAAAATTGATGGTAAAAATGCTTAATGAATACCGAATTCTAGTTAGCACATCATGCCTAGAAGTACCAACTATTAATGTTAACTAACAAGGTAGTTTTGGTATTTTAGTTTGGATGTTGTACTAAGGCTTTTTAACAATTGTGCGTAATCATATAATGATGCTCGGGAGGTTTGCTAGCCCCACACACATCCTCTCCTCATACACCAACAACACATGTGCCAACCTGTCATGTGTTGAGAGTAGGGCATAAGGTCGACATTACCGTGCAGATGATTTGGTGCAAAAGTCAGGCTGGCCTCTGTATCAAGCAGGCCGCTCTATGCAAAGTCAATGGACATTTAAAGAAGTTGCCAACTTTCCACATTCAACATAGAGGTGTGACCCACCTGATGAGTGGGCTGGCCTGATTTTTGTGCCAAATGCCAATTCATTTTGCACAGTGTGGTGCACATTCTACATGGCTCAGAGGTGCTAAGTTTGTCATGTATGCCATGTGTAATGGTGCCTGTGGAGAGTGATGCATGTGTGGTTCACTCATACTCTGATTCTTAAAAAAAAAAAAGTAGAATCTAACTAAAATACTCAAATAAATTAGGGATTGCTCTTCGACATCTACCGATGTTTTAAATTGGACCTGCTATCTCTTTTGAGTTTAGAGTGTAGATGAATGAACAATCTTGTGAAAATTACTGTCGAGGCTGTTTCAGCATGGTTATAGCTATTGAGTTATAAGCAATCCTTGACCACTATTTTTCAGAGTTTCGAGTTTAGAGGATCCTCCTTGCCCATAGTTGAGTAACATATGATTCAGATTGAGATTTCTGTGAGCAACTCGACAGTTTCTATATTAACTTTTGGGTGGTAACAAACTTTCAAATTCCATTGGCTTGCTTTGGGATCGTGAGACTTGGGTGCTGCTATTATGAGGCATTTACGTAGTTGCAAAGTCTTCTTTCATAATGGCACTTCTTGAGATGATCATTAGGCTCGCTGCAATCTAAGGGAGTGTTTAGATGGACACTTAATTCATGAATTTGGCAATTTTAATCGCCCAATTCATGAACCGTGCTCTGGTGCATTTGGACAACTGCCTCCCCCCGAAGGGCAATGGAAATAAACAAAAGAAAAATAAACCAAACACCTAGCTGTCTCCGCTCGGTTACTAATGAATTGGTTTGTTATTGCCTTTTGAATATGAGTAGGGCTCTTACTATGATTCGTAATGAAAGTCGCTATGAAGCCCCTACTATGATTCAAAAGGAAAACAGCTCCTTCCTTGGTAGTCATATGGCGTGGGGTGCTTGTGGAAGCCACCTTAGATAAGCAAAGACTGGTGTTTGACGAAGATCTTTCTATCAATAGATAGGCATGAGTGTTCCATATAGATGGGGGATAGGATAGATTTGCTCTCTCTCTCTCTCTCTCTCTCTCTCTCTCTCTCTATGTATGTATGTATGCATTTCTTTAAAAAATGTATAGATAATATGTTGATATAATGCTATAAAAGAGAATCGGAAGATGATAAAGAATATATAAACATCTAAGGGGGTGTTTGTTTTTTTCATTTAGATATGTAAATAGGTGCAAATAGATAATAATTTTTGAAGGGTGTTTGCTGAGAAGAAAATACCTTGGTAATTACACCTCAAAAACAGTGTGGAAATGCATGAAATCCAATAGAGTTTTGGTACCATCAAAATCCGTGGGTCCCACAGTGATGTATGTGTGTGATCCACACCATCCATCCATTTTACCATCACCTTATAGGGCATGAAAAAATGAGGCATATTGAAAGCTCAAGTGGACCACACCTCAAGAAATAGGGGGGTTAATGATGTCGACGGTTCAAAATTGAAGTCTTAGTGGGGCTCACAGGGTTGCAAGGTATTCCGTAATGGTTATGGTGGCCGTAATGGCCACCACCATTACCTTTATGATACGGGTCGTTATGCGGTATCTTTTTTTTATTAAAAGAAAAAACCCGAAAAAACCTATATCTGCCCCATAACGTTGAAAAAAAATCCGAAAAACTTGTATCTACCCCGTAACAAACCATTACAGGGCTATTATGACCTTTACAAGGGGCGTAACGAGCCATTAATGGTGGTTACAGGTAATTTTTTGCATAACGGCCGCTATGACCGTTACAACCCCGTAACATGTAACGGTTGCCACCGTTACCTTTATGTAACGGCCTTTACAGCACACCATTTAGGGTTGTGTATGTATCATCCAAGCTGTTCATAAGATTACAATGACACGTATAAAGTGCATACACAAATATCAGCTTGATCCAACCAAAAAGTTTTCAACGTTAGATATTTAGTTCCCACCATTTCCTATGGTGTGGTCCACTTGAACTTCAGATCTGCCTCATTTTTGGGATCATGCATTAAGACGAGCTGGCAGAATGGATGGATGGCATGGATAAGATACGAACATCACAGTGAGCCCCACAATTTCTACGTATGGAATTCAGCTCTTGAGGTTGGAAGCTAGGCAAACAAGCTCCCTGTCAACCTCAACCTCAGGCCTGCTGTTGCAATTACATAGGTAAATAATCATTATTTATTTACCATGAATTACATGGGTAAATGAAAAAACAAACACCCCCTAAACATCATTGTCAAATGTCATATGCAATTGTATGCAACTCAAAAGGGGCCATGCGCATGTGCGATCACACAATTGCATATGCCATAGCACAACCCTTTTTTGGGAAAAAAAAATTGAGGAAAATGAAAAAATAATAAAAATTCTGTAAAAATACTACAAGTGTAGTGAATTGTTTTTTCTAGTTTACCAATTTCATTAAAATTTTGTTATATTTATTATTTCTATTAGACTATTAGACTATAACAAGCCAACTAACAATTATTCAAATTAATGCATGCATATACTAAAAAATGTGAAGAAAAAACAACATAAATTTTTATTGATGTGACTTTGAATAGAGATAATTTAAACTAGAAATACATTATAAAAATTTAAAATTGGTTACAGACGTTGATCCTTAATTCATTGTTGCACATCTCCACCATCATTGGTATCATCATCGAAGTTGTCACCTTCGTCAATGTATACTTACTCTTCTTTTGTTTCTTCATCATCGGTTCCTGCTAGTTCATCCACATGCAATGATTATTTATCTTCTTCTGATTTCTCTTCAATCTCATCTTCTTCTGGGCCCTAATTGCTTCTAGGCGGCATCGCCCATCTCTAGCCTTGTAACTTGTAATGTGTAGTAGAATGAGAACCTTGAAACTTGAAAGAGATAGACTTCTAGCCTTGTGGTCTTGGATAGAATGAGAGATAAGAGAGATTGGAGAGTAGATAACTAGAGGTAGAATGAGAGAGTAAGAGAGTAGAGAGTACTAGAATGAGAGAGTAAGAGAGCATGAGAGTGTTTGAGTGAGAGAGTAAGAGAGTACCAAAGTATTAGGTGAGAGAGTAAGAGTGTATTAGAATGAAAGAGCAAGAGATAATGAGAGTATGAGAGTATTAGGTGAGAGAGTAAGAGGGTATTAGAATGAGAGAGTATGAGAAAAAGGAAAATGGGGAAGTGGGAGTGCCTATCATAAATATCACCGTTGGAAGGTTATGCCATCGCATACTGATACTTATGGAATATGTGATTGCATATTTCTTTATATGACTGCATGATGCCCAATTGTCATAAAACCGCATATGCCACTATGGCATATGCAGTATATGCTGTTAAAATAGCATATGCGATCACATGGAAGGTGTGTCGTAATGGCCGTTGCATAAAGGTAACGGTGGCAGTTGTTACACGTTAAGGGTTCATAACAAAAATGACTTGTAACGATCGTTATAGCCCTCGTAAAGGTCGTAATAGTCCATTACGGGCCCAATAAAGGTTTTTTAGGTTTTTTTTTTTTCAATAAAAAAAAAGAGACTCTAGTGGCCAAGGTATTCCGTAACGGTAATGGTGGCCGTAACGGCCATCACCGTTACCTTTACGATATAGAGTGTAATGGCCCTCGTAACGGCTGTTAGAGGTGGGCAACGATCCGGGCTAGGCCGAGTTAGCCCTAGTTTGGTTTGGCTTGTTTTTGTGCCACCCTAGTTTGTGGATGGGCTTGGTTTGGGTTTCCGGCCGACCCATATGGCCCGAGTTTGGTTTGTTCCAGAAAAATCTGGTTCGAGCTGGGATCGATTTGTTCAAAAATTTCGAACTGGGCCGGGCCAAGTTCAAACAGGTGGTCAGCTCTTTTTTGTTTTGTTTAAATAGAAAAGAATTTAAAAGGTTAGAAAAAAAAATGCAAAAGTATCTTACTAAATGATGTTTAACATCCTCTAAAGGAGGAGTGCAACTTCAAAATTGACATGTAAGAGCCTTTTCCAAACAAAAGTACACAAGCATAAATTTACAAGTGCAAGGAAACAATGTGCATTCATGCATATGTATTATGTATTATCCACGTCATCAAGTATATGTATTATCCACGCCGTCCATCCGTTTTTACATATCATTTTAGGACATGATCCCAAAATGAAATCATATCCAAAGCTCAAGTGGATCACACCACAGGAAACAGTGTGCTTACAATCTATGAGCCGAATCAAGCCGAATCAAACCAAGCTTCCAACCGAGTCGAGCCGGTATTGCCCTAGTTTGAGGTCGGTTTGTTTTTTCAAACGAGCTTGACTTTGAGGCTTGGTTTGGTTTGAACTTCTCTTCGAACCAATCCAAGCTGAGCTTTTTCAAACCAATCTGAGCCGAGCTTTCAAGCTGGCTTGGTTTGTGCCTAGCTCTAACGGTTGTTATAGTATCTTTTTTTTTTTGTGAAAAAAAAAATCCGAAAAACCTATATCGGCCACGTAATGGACCGTTACGGCCTTTACGAGGTGAATAATGGGCCGTTATGGTCTTTACTACCCCGTAATGTGTAACAGTTGCCACCGTTAGCTTTATGTAACGGCCTTTACAGCCTCGTGACAACCTTTACGACACACCATGGTAAAGGCCGTTATGGGGGCCATAATGGCTATTACAGCCTGTATCGTAAAGGTAATGATGGTGGCCTTACTACTATAAAATGCTTTCATCGCATTAGACAACACTACATCTAAAAGAATCCTCCAAGATACTAGCTAGAGCAGTGAATGATTTTGCTCATTCAAATAGAAGCCCCTTGTCCTCAAAAGAAATCCCCTCGGTCCTATATGACTTGTTGTGAGAAGTCTTGTTGTATGTTCAAGCCATATTGACCAGATGTGCATGAGAAAGCAATCCACCACGGAACCTTTCTCTCACTCCATGACAATTGAAGTGCCTAGAGATAAAGAACTTGCCAATTGCGCGGGGCATTACCCAAGTGATGCGGACATCAGTGGTGCACCCTTTAGAGTGTACCAGAGGAGGCGACGTTGTAGATCGAGTGTTGGAGCAGACGAGTTGATGTGGATGGACGCGGGGCCCATTGGGCCCATTTTCTAACATGTTACGAGTACGCGAGCTGCAGGATCACGCAGGTGCATCATGACCGCTGGACCATGGAATGGATTTACTTTTAGGCGCTTTTTTGTTTATTTCCTTATTTCTAGGCGTTTTAGTGTCGTTATTTATTTTAGGCGTTTTTATGTTATTTTTTTAGTTTTCAGGCACTTTAGTGGACTTTTTATTTTCGTAGCTTATATATACTGTGAGAAACCCTATTTCGAATTTATTGAATGAATAGAAAATTCACGTGCTTCTTTCTCTTTATTTGAGAGATTAGGGTTTCAGGATTGGTCCTCGGGTGTTAAGAATTCCACCCCGGAGTTTTCGTTTTTTCTTCTCTATTTCTTCAAGGTGCGAGGAAAAGGTAAGATTCTTTTTTGTTCATAATTTGTGCTTTATGACAACCCATTTTTTTTTACATCTTTCGTCTTTTTCTGAATCCCCCCCCCCCCCCCCCCCCCCCCCCTGGTACGATCGAAAAGAGGGATATCTAGCTATAAGAACCGGATCCAAACTTGACTGTGAACTGGTCTTTGCTGGATCTGGGATATCCTTATATACCTAGATCCTCCCCGTTTTATGGTTTTACGTGGTTTTATGCTAAGGGGCATGATCCGAACGGACGGATCCCATCTCTGTGTTTAGATTTGTTAGTTTCTTCTGATTGAAAGTAGTTAGTTTCGTAATTTTATTATTTGAATATCTTCCAACTGAATATACATGCATCTAGGGTTAGGTCATCGCATGCCCTTGCATCACCAAGTCACCTTAAGCAGGTTGAAGAAAGAACACCAGATCTTCCTTAAGAAGCAGCAGTGCATGAAAAGATTGTCCTCTAAGTGCACACAAAGTACACAAACTGGACCTTCCTGTTGAAGGCACAAAATGCATTCATTATGGATGATCACGTACTTATTCCTCAACCGATCGATACAACAATGATTTCTCTTCTTCGCTCTTTTCTTCTAAAAGTTTTTTGTTAAAAATAATAATAAATAAAATCCATCTATTAGATTACTCAGTGTAGGTCAAGGTGCCAACCTTGTTTTGTTTTGCTTTGTTTCTGCAAGCTGTTCTCTTTAATTCTTGTTATTCACAACCATTTGGTGTAGTGATTCATGCCACGCTTAATAAGGGTGACCAACTATCAATAATTAGAGTAATAAGGATGACTTTCTTTGTTCTATGTTTAGGTAAGAAAGAAGCTGTTCAAACAGATAAAGCACCTGCAGCATTGGGACCATATTCTCAAGCTATCAAAGCCAACAACCTTCTCTTTGTATCTGGTGTTTTGGGTCTTGTTCCTGAGGTTTGTTATCACTTAACCTAATTGATTAATTCATCATTGGATGAGAACTGGGAATGTATATAAGGCTGTGCTGTTCCCTCATCCAGTTACTAGTTTCTACCGGCTGCGTTAATGATTTCAGTACTTGCCTGCAGACGGGGAAATTCATCTCAGAGAGTGTAGAGGAGCAAACAGAGCAGGTATGTCAACATGATCAGTAAACTCTTTGCTAAAAGGGAACATTTTATTCTTACATGATTATTGTAATCCATTTTCTGAGTCCTCTATTTCTGTTAGTTTGTCCCCAGCGATGAACTTATTCTGCACCATAACTACCTGCAGATCTCAGTTGCAAACCAAAATCATATGATAGATATTTTTTGGTGAAATGTGTTCTAGTAAAAGAAAGCTACAGTGGTGGGGAAGGAATTATCGATTTTTTCTGAAATTGAAGTAGGTTGGTGGTGGAGGTGTTTAAAGGTCTATAGGCTGGATGTTATGGGGTGGGCCTCATGTCTTGAGTCCTTTCCAGAATGTAATCTTTCCCCTTTGTAATTGGCTTCGTTGTTGTAATTCACCGTAGATTTTTTCTTTGGCTTTCTCTAATAAAATATTGTTACATTTAAAAAATATAAATATGTGCTCCTTTGACACAAATATTTTGAATTGAATGATTATAAATAATGCATTGATACTTACATAGTTATATATCAATTATTTGGGTGCACCTGTGGTGTACCATACATATGATAGTGTACGCGCATGCTGTACATGCATGTGTGCACCTACTTTGGACACATTCTTGGACCATCTAGAACAATGTTTGGACTACAATCAATGAATTGTGTGTTCTTAGGATACTTAAAACTCTAAAAAGGGGCATAAATGTTTTTTTTTGAAAGATCATTGAAATTTTATTAAAAAACAGCAAAATGTGGAAAAGAATGAACAAAATAGCAAAGGCAAAGAACTAAGACCCAACAGAGCAACAATGACAATAGGATCCAAATCCTTTAAACCCGAGGCTGAATCGACTATCCAAGACAAAGCTTTCCAAAAAGGTACCCTCCGTGGAATCCATCTTGTTTTCAAAACACCTCCTATTTCTCTCTCTCCAAACAGCCCATAAGGAAGCAATAATGATGCAGGACAACTAACCACTTTAAAATCTCGAACTGTTAGAGTGTGGCGAATCAATCCCTTTATCTCATAGCCCAGGTCGAGAGGGCCCCGAATCCACAGGTTCACCTCAGGGCCCCGAATCCGCGGGTCACCCTAGGTCCTTGGTCGAATCCTCCTACGTGGGCCCCGAATCCACGGGTGGGTTCGAATCCACAGTTCCCCTGAGTCCACAGGCGCTGAGTCCACAATCGACCCCACCTCGAGTGTGCTCCTGAGTTCACAGGCCGCCCCACTCGAGCCCGGTGTGAAAATGCCCCTGCATTATTTACCCTCGGTGAGGAGTTTTGAACACGAGACCTGCTTCTCTGATACCAATTTGATGTAGGACAACTAACCACTTACTCTAAAAGCTCGAACTGTTAGAGTGTGGCGAATCAATCCCTTTATCTCATAGCCTAGGTCGAGAGGGCCTCAAATCCACGGGTTCACCTCAGGGCCTTGAATCCACGGGTCACCCTAGGCCCTCGGTTGAATCCTCTTACTTGAGCCCCGAATCCACGGTCCTCTTGAGTCTACAGGCGTTGAGTCCACAACCGACCCCACCTTGAGTGTGTTCCTGAGTCCACATGCCGCCCCACTCGAGCCCGGTGTGAAAATGCCCTTGCATTACATAACTACTAAGTGCCAAACCGACTTGCCTTCTTTACCAAAGCCTCCTTCGTCCCAAGAGGCTAGAAAGGAGGGAATGGAAGCCGGCATAACCCTACTGACGTTAAGAGTCGATGAGAAGGATCCCCATATCTTCCCTGCTAAAGGACAATATAAATAGGTGGTCCACGGATTCTGCATCCCTCATATATAGGAGACATATTCGGCAACATCATTCCTCTCTTGCAAAGATTGTCCACAGTATGGATCTTGTTCCTTCCTACCAACCACACAAAGGTCACCACTTTTGGGGGAGCTCCATACTTCCAAAACCGGTAGCTATAAGAAGGGGCCAAATTAGAAGTGGCTAGCCTCTTGTAAAAAGAGTGAATGAAGAAACAACCTGATTTCTTGATGCAGGACGGAACCATCTAACCTAATATGATGCCATGAAATTAAAAGTCAAATTAACTAGAGCAATGGAATGACAAAATAAAGCTAATTTACCATAAATTCTGAAGTTTCGAATTCATGACATGACCAAATTCAAGCCTATGACAACCCTGCAATTCGAATCTCATAAATTACTGATTAACCGATGTCAAATCACCACTTGATCTAAAAGCTCGAGCTGTTAGAGGATGGTGTATCAATGTATATCAAGGAACTCTAACACCCCCCCACACGTGCGGGGTGGAACTCCGCACGGGAACATATTGGACAAGGGTGGAGTGACACTTAAACTCACACCATAAACGTCCCCGGCGGGAGAATATATTACCGGTGGCATATTTGCTACTTCCGGGATTCGAACACATGACCTTCTACTCTGATAACATGTCAAATCACCACATGATCTAAAAGCTTGAGCTGTTGGAGGATGGCATATCAATGTATGTCAAGGAACTCTATGGGGACCTATAGGAGATAGAACCCCCATCCTAGCATAGGGTTAAATCTGAATTCAATGGAAATCATGTGTCTTGTAAGAGTTTTGACATGTTAGGGTTGTTTAAAGGCTAGGGAATGTGGGAAATGGGTTTGGGGTATCTAGGCTTAGAGGAATTAGGGTTTGGAACATTAGGGTTGAGTGTTTGGGGAGGTTTCAGTTTAGGATTTCAAATTTTGGGTTTAAGGAATTTAGGATTTAGAGTTTCTAAAATTGGGAATATGGGTTTCAGGTTATTAGAATTAGGGATTTATGATTTGGCCACAGGATTTTCAGATTTTAGAGATTTGGGTTTGGGAAAATTGGGGACTTTGGAATTTGGAAATTTAGGGTTAGGGTTTGGTGAAATTAGTTTAGGGGTTTTGAAGAGGGAAGCGAAGGGAAGGGAAGAGCATTAGTAATAAAACAAGGGACCACTGTACAAGGCTGTCCGAATAGACAACCGTCTGTACGTGCGTCCGTACATTCGTTTGGACAACAAAGGATGGCCGGTTGTGGTCAATTTGGGCTTGGGATGGGTCGATTTAAGTTTTGGATGATAACAAAGAAGAAAAGAAAGGAAGGGATAAAGAAGGAAGAAAATAAGAAGATGATACCTTGTTAAGAGGAGAGAAAGGTAGAAAAGATAAGTAGGGAATTTCTCCCATGGCTTCACACCACCAATCCAATCACATGATGGAATTTTGCTCAATTTCAAATCAAAAGGAGAGAAATCTTTTTCATTCATAACATGCATAATGGCTAGGGTGGGGACGTCCAACCCTTTATAATCTAAAAAATGACCTTTTAGAAAAATGTACTCTCAGATAATATTCTCAACATAAAGACGCTCAATGGATTAAAAGTTGTTCCTAACTCCCTAATCTTAATACAAATGTGAGTTATACAAAAAATAACGAAACATGTAAACAAACTAAACAACTAAACTATTTCGTAGCCCATGAGGTCCAAGATCAAGATGTCCGATGATGATGATGATCTGTCTATGAAGCTCCTATGTATAGTCCATGTGCATTTTTCCAGTGTGGGGTCCTCAAAGATGCACAAACATACACATGGGGTCTTCAACGTGGCTAGGAATGTAAATTGGGCTAAGTGGGCTCCATGTAATGGTTGTCTAGTCATAAGCAGTGTTTTAAATATCGACGATATTGGCCGATATATCCCACGATATATCTTGTATCCCACTTGTGCGATACAAAATGCACAGGTAGTGCCAATATATCCCACCTATTCGATCCGGTGAGTATTTTCTTTTTTCGATCTTTTTTTTTTTTTTTTTTTTGTAAATCACTTTAAGTGTCAAATGGTTACAAATCTATGATCCTTAATGTTTTCCATGAAAAAACATGGATGTGGAGCTTCGATTTCGAGATTTGGGGGAGATGGGCCAAGTTGTGGAAAATTGGGAAAAATCAAAATTTCTCGTAGATCAGTTACAATCTTTGTATCCAAACGCAAAATCAAACATGTATGTAACCCGATCTGATGATTCTTGTTTTGCTTTTAAATGTATTGCTTGGGTTTCCATGCATGTCTTCTTGTGTTTATAAATTATATGAATAGACTTTGAATATACTTGCATCAGTTCAGTTGGACAATCCATGTATTAGGACCCAATACAAGGAAACCCCTATTATGTGCACTTTTTTTTTTCTCTAATGTTTTGATTTCTAAGTGTGCATTGATGTCTTTTTTAACAATCCTTTAAGTTTCATTGAAAAATTCAACCAAATTCTCATTGTTCCCATGTTTCCCAACAACAACGATACATTACGCAATACGACCGATATATCCCATGCGATAACCGATATGTATCCATATCCTACCGGCGCGATACATTACGCGATAACGATATTTAAAACATTGGTCATAAGGAGACTGGCTTAGCCCTCCTCTAGTATGGTGCTCAGATGTCCTCATCAATTCCCCTCGGCTGAGGAGATTTCACCGAAATAAAGTTGCAGTGACGCACGAGGAGATCTGGGTCTCGTCGTTGAAGCTATGCCTTTGTGATCCACGTATTGTCTGACTTTGGCCTGCCCTTCCACTTGACGAGGTACTCCTGTTAACCTCCATGTTGTGTGGAAGCCACTCGCTCACCCCAGATACCCTCTATATTTTCTCTCTTGGTAGATGTGTATGGTAAAAGAGGTAGATGATGGGAAGAATAGCCGAGTATAGGCAAAGGGTCATAAGAAAGGTCGGGAGGGATATCATCAGGATAAAGGTGATGGTCTGAATAAAGGTTAGTAGGTGTAAATGCTGGACCCTTAAAAGATACAAGATCTTCCACATTGAATGTAGATTTAATAACCATGTCCAATGTTATCAAATCGTAAATCGTTTACTTGTCTAAATTGTATCTTATCATAAATCGTAAGATTTTTTTGCATATTTTCATAAAATTATCATAAAAAAATATAAAACAATTATACATAGATAAGAAAAGTTAAAAAACATATCAATCATCCTTTTTCTCATGAATATGCTAAAAACACAATTTAACCATGACATTAATCTAGTGATCAACTGTATGTATATATTATAATGTATGATGTATGAAAATATATTAGTAAATTAGAAAAGATTAAAACTCATCAATCATCCATTTACCATCAACATGTACCAAAAAGTAATACATATCATGATGTTATCAAGTGAGAAAATGTATATGGCAATTGGCATACATATCATGATAGTAAAGGTTTCTTGTCTTTTTCCTTTGTTTTCTTTTGTTGTTTTTCGAAAAAAATTTACCTTAAAAAGACATATAAGAGTCCTTTAAAAATTTTGTTCTTTTGTACCTTTCTTATGCGAAACCATGTTAGAAAAAATGGTATTCTATTCCATTGTGAATAAGAAGATATCTTGATTTTTTTTGTTTTGGATTTTTGAATATCTAAATCCTCAAATCTCCTCTCTCTCTCTCTCAAAAGAAAAAAATGAGGATATTTTTAATAGGGGAGAGCCTTTTTCATATTTTATGAGCAAAAGGGTACAAAGAAAAAGAAAAAAATTGAATAAAAATTTGATTTTTCAAGTGTTTTTTGGGCCCATTTACACAGTCTACGATTATCTTATGATTTTGTACGATTCGATATGATACGATATGATTCGTACGATTATTTAAGATTTACGATTTGGGTGTACGATTCAAATCGTACACCCATACGATACGATATGATGATTCATATCGTAAATTGTAAGATTTTGATAACATTGCCCATGTCAGGTAGAAGATCTACAACATATGCATCGTGTCTCAAATTATTCATACGATATGATGATTCATATCTTATAGGGTTCTACACTATGAGCTTGTAGTTTGTTAACGGTCCCTTGTGGACATCATTTAGGCTTTATATGAACCACATATAGTCACCTACATGAAACTTTATGAACCTGTGATGAGCGTCAGCACATATCTTGTACGTTTCATTTCTCATGCTAATCCATTTTCTAATTTCAACATGCGAATCATGGATATGACGTGTAACTGCATATGCAGATCTGACGACTTATGTGAGACTAATGCGGTAATAAGATCTATAGGCTTCCTAGGGTCATCTACTTGCCTTTCCAGATCTGCTTCCTCTACGGGACTCATTTGTTCGTGAGGAAGGTTTGGTGGAGTCAACCCGAGTACAAGATCTAGGGCATGTTGAATGTCCTACACAAGTGTAAGCTCATTTGTTATGTCCTCTGGGATGACATCATTAGACTCCTCCAATACCAGACTCACCTCAGCTGGTAACTCTACACTACCCTCAGGTGTAACCTCAGGTGGCATCTTCTGACTAACCTTAGGTGTGACCCCACTTGCCACCTGGGCATACACCGTCAAATCAGTTTTAGTCTCCCTTTCAAACTCTTTGGCATTTATTATAGGGAGAGACTCAAGTTGGAATTTCCTCATATCTTCAGGATCACGTTTATTGACATTCTCCTTTTTCAGGGTGCCTTTAGGCAGGAGAGGATTCAACTTTATCCTCTTACCCTCATGCATAAATGAACATGTATTTGAGCGACCAAATAGTGTCACATCGTGATCATACAACTAGGGTTTGCCCAAAATGATGTGGCCTACATCCATAGGCATAACATCACACCATAACGTGTTCATATAGGAACCAAACTGGATAGGAATGGGACAACATTGAGAAACCGGAATTGAAAATGCATCAACCCATGAGACTCGATAGGGTGAGGAAAGACTATCAAACCTGAACTATTCATGGTGCTAGTAAAGACCACATTGGTGCAACTACTACTATCAATGATCATCTTGTAGTTTTTGTCACCACACTTGGCATAAGTTTGGAAAATTGAATTTCTGCTCCAATCATCAGTTTCTATAGTCTGGCTTAAGGTGCGTCTAACGACTGTAGGTGGCGCGGTCTCAACTCCTTCGTCTTCTTCATCACTAGCACTTGTTTCCGGCTGATATTCTTCTTCTTCGCAATCGCCTTGATAAGCCACATATTTATCCAAATCGCCAATGGCAAGGGCCTCATTTCTCTCTTTTGTAGGACATTGATGTGCGAAATGCCTGTATCCTCGGTAGTTGTAACACTACACTTGCTCATCTCCCTTTGAACTAGTACTAGCTGGACCTTTATTCTTGACATCCCTAATATTGGATTGAGTATCAGTTAGGGCTTTGGATTGACCCCAATACTAGGCTTGGCTCCTTGGGGAGTGGCCTTGACATTGGACTCACAAGGGTTGAATCCCTTCACGAACTGCAGTTTCAGATACCGCTTGAGTTCTTACACCACTTGGTAGGCATGCTCTAGGGTGCTAACGTCATGAGGAATGAGCTCACGTTGAAGCTCGGGTCGGATGCCCATCCTGAAACGTGAAAGGATCATCAACGGGCCCTCGATGTTACAATGCATCATATACTCATCAAACTTAGTGATGTACTCAGTCACCTGCATTGATCTCTGGCGAAGGGATTGCCACTGATCCAGGAGCCTCTAGCGGCATGAGAGGGAAATTATCTTCTCTCAAAATCTCTTTCATCTCGGCCCACAATGTGACCGGGCCATCTCCAGACCTCTCCATCTTCTGCTTGACATTTGTCCAAAACAATTTGGCTTGACCCACCAACTTCATCTTGACGAACCTCACTCGACGTCTATCAAACATGTCATACCACTCAAAATAGTGATCATGTCCGCTAGCCAATCGATAAAGACTTTGTGATGCAGGGTATGCAATGACCTACTCTAGATGTACGTGAGATCAATAAGAAGACATTCGAGTAATGAAATCATATAACTATCTACCATCAGATAAGAGATTAGGCGAACTCAACAAAGTGATGATGAAAATCTGTATGGATCATACCCCAGCAAAAACACACATAAACAAGTAAAAAAGGGGATTTAGGGATATGAGGATATCCCTAAACCTAGCATAGGTCAGTCCACATTCAAATATGAATCAAGCTCTCTTGGCTAGCAATCTTGTTTTCACTAATCATGCTAAAGAAGAAGTTCAAAGAAGAAAGAAGAAAGGAATCGGGAAAGCAGGGCTTCAAGAAAGAGAAAAAACGAACAAGGAAGAGGATGAGTCTTACCGTCCCTCGCACCTTGAAGATCTAAGAAAGGGAAATGTGAAACTCTGGGGTGGAATCCTCAACACCCGAGGGTCAATCCTGAAACCCTAGTCTCTCAAATAAAGAGGAAGAAGCACACGAATTTTCTATTCATTCAATAATAACGAATTAGGGTTTCTCATAAAGTATATATAAGCCACGAAAATAAGAAGTGCACTAAAGTGCCTGAAAACTAAAACAATAACATAAAAAGGCCTAAACTAAACAATGACAATAAAACGCTTAGAAATAAGAAAATAAACAGAAAAGTGCCTAAAAGTAAATCCGATCCACGGTCCTGCAATCATGATGCTCCTTTGCGATCCTGCAACTCGCGTACTCATAACGCGTCAGAAAATGGGTCCAATGGGCCCTACGTCCATCCACATCAGCTTATCTGTTCCAACACTCGATCTGCGATGTCGCCTCCTCTGGTACAATCTAAAGGGTGCACCACTGATGTCTGCATCACCTTGGGGTCCAAGCGACCATCATAGTTCGGGGCCTCGACCTTCACACTTTTCATGACTCGATCATTAGAATCATGGTGGTCTAATTCTTCTAACTTCACTTCTCGCTTGAGATTGGTTATTTTCCCCATCGTCGGGGTTTTCTTGAAGGGAAGCTACCAACTGGGTCATGAGAGTATGGGTCTCATTCTTGAGGGCTGACAGTTAGTGATTGTTGGTTCTACTTTGGACCTCGATGGCCGCAAGACGGTTATTGATGACATTGATAGCCTCGGCAAGCAACGTTGTCAAAATTGTTATCGTATCGCAAATTGTAGTAGGGGTTGAATCCTATCGAATCGCAAGTCGTATCGTAAATCGTAAGATTTTTTTTTTATAATTTCTTAAAATTTTGAAAAAAATATATATATATAAATATATCACAAATTTTTTTTTTTAATAAAAAAACTCATCAATATTCCTTTTTCCATCAATGTGCACTAAGTAATATCATGTCATGATAGTGTTAAAGAATTCTTATTCCTTTTCTTTTTGTCTTTCAAGAATTTCCCCTTAAAAAAATACAAGGGTCTTTTAATAATTTAATGTTCTTATTACCTTTTTTGAATGTATAACATGGTAGAAAAGTAACATTTGATACTCTACACCGAAATAAAGAAGATATTTTGATTTCTAAACATCATTCCACCATGTATGTAAGTTAGCATGATTGTAACCATCCATAAAAGCATTACAGGTAAGTCATACATCAATTTAGTATTTCGACCAATTAAGAAGTAAGAAATCACAGAAAAAAACTACATAATTTAACATTGAAGAGAATATATATCATTTAATCTCTTATAAAGAACAAAAAAAAGAAAAAAAAAAAAAAAGCCAAGTGAAGCTTAAAATAGAAGAGAACTAGTATAATTTAAATCGTAAATCGGGATTTGAATCGTAAATCGTAGGATTCAAATCATAGAATCGTAAGATTCATATAAAAAGGAATTCAAGGTTGGGATTCAAATCGTTTTGCTTAAGATTCAACTAAAATCGTATATCGTAAATCGTCAGATTTAGACAACACTTTCGAAAAGCTGTTTCAAATTCATTGTGGGGTGAAGACCAAAACCATGCCTAGTACGAGTGGGCATAAACCGAGAAACTAAAGGGGAACTTAGGAAATAAAGACTCTAAATACAATGTGATGAGAATGGGAAGACTGCTAACCCTAGACATGACAAAATGAAAAACTAAATACAATGTGATGAGAATGGGAAGACTGCTAACCCTAGACATGACAATATGAAAAACTAACCTAGATGCAACATAAGAATCCTATGCTAAACCTAAGCTCTAATACCAAAATTTGATGCAGGACGGAATGATCTAACCTAATATGATGCGATGAAATTAAAAGATAGATTTTAACTAGAGCAATGGAACAACAAAATAAAGCTAATTTACAATAAATTCAGAAATTTCATATTCATTACATGTCCAAATTCAAGCCTATGATAGTCCCGCAATGCGAATCTTATAAATTATTGATTAACCCCCATCCTACCATACGGTTAGATATGAATTCAATGGAAAGTCTTGTAAGAGTTTTGACGTGTTAGGGCTATTTAAAGGCGCTATGGAATGTGGGAAATGAGTTTGGGGTATCTAGACTTAGAGGTATTAGGATTTGGAACATTAGGGTTGAGGGTTTGGGGAGGTTTCCGGTTAAGATTTCAGATTTTGGGTTTAAGGGATTTAGGGTTTTTAGAATTGGGAATATAGGTTTCAAATTTTGGGGATTTGGGATTGGAAAAATTGAGGACTTTGGAATTTGATAATTTTAGGGTTAAGGTTTGGTGAAATTAGTTCTTAGGGGTTTTGAAGAGGGAAGCGAAGGGAAAGGAAGAGCATTCGTAACGAAGCAAGGGGCCCATTGTACAAGGCTGTTTGTACGGACAACCGTACATCTGTGCGTCCGTACGGACAGCAAAAGGATGGCCAGTTGTGGTCGTTTTGGGCTTGGAATGGGTCGATTTGGGTTTTGGATGGTAACAAAGAAGATGAGAGAAGATGCCTTGTTGAGAAGAGAGAAAAGTAGAAAAGATACCTTGTTGAGAAGAGGGAAAAGTAGAAAGATAACTAAGGAATCGCTCCCCGTGGCTTTGTGCCATCAATCCAATCATAGGATGAAATTTTTCTCAATTTCAAAGCAAAAGGAGAAAAATCTCTTTCATTCATAACATGTATAATGGCTAGGGTGGGGACGTCCAACCCTTCCATAGTCTAAAAAATGACTTTTTACAAAAAGACGCTCTCAGATAAAATTCTCAACATAAAGACTCTCAATGGATTAAAAGTTATTTCTAAATTCTTAATCTTAACACAAATATGAGCTATACCAAAAATAACGAAACATGTAAACTGTCAAATCACCACTTGATCTAAAAGCTCGAGCTGTTAGAGGATGGTGTAACAATGTATATCAAGGGACTTAACACTTTAACACTCCCCCGCACGTGCGAGGTGGAACTCCGCAAGGGAACTACTAGGCAAGGGTGGAGGAACACTTCAACTCACACCATAAACGCCCCCTCGTGGGAGAACATATACGGGTGGCATATTTGCTACTCTGGTGTTTCGAACACAAGACCTTCCACTCTGATACCATGTCAAATCACCACTTGATCTAAAAGCTCGAGCCGTTAGAGGATGGTGTAACAATGTATATCAAGGTACTTAACACTCTAACATAAACAAACTAAACAACTAGACTATTTCATGGCCCATGGGGGTACACGATTAAGATGTTCGATGATGATGATCCAATGGTCCGATCATCGTGTCCGCTCGATCCAACGGTCCGATGTGTCTATCAAGCTCCTATATGCAGTCCATGTGCATCTTCTCAATGTGGGGTCCTCAAAGATGCACAAACATGCATGTGAGGTCTTCAACGTGGTTAAGAATGTGAATTGGGCCAAGTGGGCCTCATGTAATGGTCATCTAGTCATAAGGAGACTGGCTTAGCCCTCCTCCTCTGGTATGGTGCTCAGATGTCTTCATCATTTCTGGTCCCTCCAAATCAACAAATCCACCTCTTCTTCGGCTATCATGACTGGATTTAACCTATCCAAAAGCCTGATGAATGTCTCAAATTCCTCATCACTCAAACCTCTACGACATGGTAGTGTCGACAGCACCACCCCCCCCCCCCCCCCGACGATCTGGAGAAACAATTTGCAATAGACACGTTCTTGTCAAGGGCCAGAACAGCCAGACTCGGGAAAGCATCTTTAAGGAGACAATCACCCAACCAATGATCTTCCCGTAATCAAATGCAGGAGCCATCACCCACCGAATAGAGAACTTCTTCCTTGAATCTTGGGGCTATCTAGAAGACGACTTTCAAGAGATCTGAAGCTCTGTACCTCAGAGAGTCCTTTAACCACCACCCCCATGGCTTGTGTCGTATTTACTGGATATCTTTCCACAAGCTTTGTTCTTCCATAGCGAATCATCATAACCATTTACCCAAAAGAGCCTTGTTCATAATGTCCAACACTCTCGAATCAGCTCCCTCCCTCTTAGATCAGCTTACAAACATCCTACCATTTTAGAAGATGGAATTTCTTCACGGGTTCTTTACCTCTCCATAGGAAGTTACGCCTTAACTTCTCCAATTTTTCAAGCACCGCTTTTGAGTACTTGAAAAGCGACATGGAGTAAATGGCCATGTTAGAGAAAGCCGCTTTGATCAAGGTCAAACGGCTCCCTAGCAACAAATGCCTAGCTTTCTTTCTATTCTCTCGATCACAGGGTCCCATAAGTGCCTAGTTGACTTCCAATACATAGAGGGAGGCTGAGGTATGTGGATGGAAATCTACTCAGCCCACACCCAAAAATCTCCACATACCTTCTAACCTCCTCCTCGATCATGTGCATTCCAAGCAACTCACATTTGTGATCATTCACATTCATGCCTAGCACAACTTTAAAACAAGCGATAATCTTCCGCAAGTTATCAACCATTGCATCCTCCGCTTCACGGATAGAATAACTTTGTCGGCAAACTGAAGATGGCTAATTGAAGGGCCTATTCTCGCCATCTTGAATCCTCAAATAAGGGCCGAGTCTTGCCCTTGTTGGAGTATTTTTCCTAGCTCTTCTGCAACAACCAAGAAAAGAAAAAGGAGACAAGGGGTCCCCTTGTCGAAGACCTCTAGAAGCCTTTTGGGGAATCTTTCACTAAAATCGAGGAGGCTGCTGAATCCACACACTCCAACATCCATCTTCTCCATAATACACCAAAGCCAAGCCGCCCCAACATATAGTCCATGAAGCTGCAATTGACGTGATCGTAAGCCTTTTCGATATCCAACTTGCATACTACACCTGGTTTGCCTTCCTTGGAGTCAATGCACTCTTGCGCAAGCAAAGCACAATCAAGAATCTAGCCTCCAACAACAAACGCACTTTGTTTCACTGAAATTATGATAGGAAGGATCTGTTGGAATCTAATGGCAAGAATTTTGTAAGGGCTCCCCAATAGACTTATAGGCCTAAAATCTTTAAAATTTTCAGCACCTTTGATTTTAGGGATGATAGCAATGAAAGAATCACCCATCTCCTTAGACAATATTCCTCTATTAGAGAATTCTTTCACGAAAACCATAATGTCACTCTTTACCTCTTCACAAAAGACTTGGAAAAAACCAAGAGGGGACTCGTCGAGACTCGGGGCCTTATCTCTCCCGAGAGCATCCACGGCTGCTTTCACTTCCTCTTTCGAGACAAGTTTCTCTAGGTCGGAGGCTTGGGACTCTGATAACGAAGCGAATTCCAAATGGTCGAGACGAGGCCGATCCCAACCTTCCTCGGTCAACAACTGTTCATAAAAGTTCACAATAGCCCTGCAAATATGCTCCTTATCTGTCATCCGAATGTTATTGAAGCAAAACAATGGGCCTATCAATATGATGCGAAATGAAACTAAAGCGGAAATATATAACAACAAATAATTAAATTAAAATTACTCAAATCGCATATGCGAAAGTTCAATTAGGCAAGAATTCATTCACCACAACCATAAACGACAAGCATGTAATGAAGGAACTACAAATCTCAAAGGTCGGGACACATGTAAGGTAGAACTTCCATGTCCAAGCATATGGTTAATCCTAAAATCAAAGGAAGGAGCTCCAGAGTTCCTAGGGTATGGCTGAAATTAGGGATTGATGGGAATTAGGGTTAGGGTTTATGTGATTTGGAAATTCAGGATTTAAGGCCATGGGAAAGCTAAAAATCGGATTTGGATGAAATGGGATGGTCAGATTTGAAAGTTGTGTGAGATTAGGTTAGGTTTGAAGGATTCGAATGGGAAAAAGTTGGGGTTTTAGGGAAAAACGAAATTTAAGGTTGCGTAGGCCAATGCCGAATAAAAACGGTTCAAGGATTGAGGGGTTTTGGGTTTGGATTCAAGAGAAGATAAAAATACTTGAATTTGTAGAGGAGAAGAAGAGACGATGTCCTTGGAGGAGTCCACCACCAAATTAAGTTTCCAAACTTTCCACAATTGGATTGGAAGTGAGGGTGGTTTCCTCACAAACCATAAAGAAGAATGAAGAAGGGACTTCTCAAGAGAGAACAAGCTTTTAAGCTCTTTTTTTATTTTGCTCCAAAATCAAGTTAGGGTTGCCCCTCCCCCCCGTAGCTTTTATAATAAAACTTTTCAATAATTACAAATATACCCTCACTTATTGTTCAACGGGCCAAACTCAAAACTAAATACCAAAGCAACTAAAAATAATTTAAACTATCCATCATGTCTTAAAAATAATATAAAATAAAAAAAGAAAAATCAAGGTCTAAGGGGCCCAGATCTAACAGGGTCCGGCGGCCTAATCAAGATGATCCAACGGTCCGATAGACTCAAAACTGAAAACTTATGGCTAAAAACTCCTAAAAAGCAACCCGCGTGCATCATCCCAAAGTGGGGTCTTCCTGATGCACGTGTAATGCATGTGGGATCTTCAAAATGACCTTGCAGGCCCCGTCTGGAAGTCGTCATCCATCCATAAAGGAAACTGTGATGATGCAAGTAGTCGCCTCTGCTTCTGGTAGACTCGAGTAGGTCCTCTGATGTCCTCATCAGTTTTCTACAACCAGGCAACCAATACTATTATTTCTTGCCCTTGCACTTGCCATACTGTGAAAGAATTCGGTATTTTTGTCTCCTTCTTTGAGTCATAGAGCACAAGATCTGTCTCCATTTTATCTCCTCCTCTAAAATTCTCTTCTCATATTGAATAGTCAAACCACCCTCCTCTTTCAGGTCCAGCTCGTGGATTTCTAACAGGATGGTGTCAGTTTCCATCTCCCTACCATGCAGCACATCTCTTTTCCAATTAATAATTTTACTTTCGACAATCTTCAATTTCTGAGATAATACAAAACCCGCATATCTCTCGACTTTAAAAGGGGCACACCAATCTTTAACTATCTTAGCAAAACCTTCAATCTGCAACCAGCTTAACTCGAATCGGAAGGCTCTAGGGCCTCAGTTCTCCTCATCAGCCTGAAGTATCACAGGCCTATGATCTGAGGCCAGTCTAGGAAGACGACCTGTTTCGAGTAAGGAAAATTCTCACCCCATTCTACTGAGACCAGAAATCTGTCAATGTGACTAGGCCAAGTATAAAGAGCCCCTTCCATTGGTAATTCCACCATATCATTGTTTTGAACCTAGTTAGAGAAAGCCCTCATACTTGGCGAAATCTTGCTGTTATTCCTCCTCTCAAAGGAAAATCTTGTGACGTTGAAGTCCCCTTTGATACACCAAGGGTGGTGCCACCTTGCCTGAATAGCATCTAATTCTTCCCACAGAAGCAGCCTTTGGGCAGAAACGCAAGGTCCATAAACAGAAGTGAAAGTCCAAAGATAGCTTGGAGCGATATCTTTAAGAAGCACCAAGACAGAAAAGGATCCTACCCATGAATTGACCTTGTTTCATCTGAATGGACCATGCTACGACAATTCCCCCTGATGCACCAACAGTGTCCAGCGTCACCCAATCCTTCTGTTTACAACCCCACATAGAGTCCATCACTCTACTGTCGACCGAGCTCATCTTTGTTTGCTGCAGCGCAATCACCTACGGCTTCTTCTTCCTGCAAAAATCTTGAATCTGGTTCTTTTTTTCTGCACCCAAGACCGCTAACATTCCACCAGAGAATCTTCATTGAGAACCCCTCCTCCCAAAGACCCCTCTTTGCAGCAATAACCCTGCTAGTCGAATCCTAATTGATGGATGATCCAAGGCTGCACAAGTCTCACTAGCCTCTTGGAGATTTGAGCTGCTATGGCATTGACTGCACTTGAAGAAGTGTTCTACCTCTTGCTGCAACAAAATTCATGAAAGCTTTGACATTTTCATCTGTGTCCCTACGGCCACGGGAAACTCCCAGCATTCTTCCCACTCGCTCAAGGGCGTCTTTCATCTACGTTCTGTCACAAGCCAAGAGCTGACACTTCACTTACCTGCTTGTCAACGATGAGCTGTTTTGGCACTGACTGCACCACCCCAACTCCTCCCTCGACTTCTGCACAGACATTGGCTGAGGGCTGGGCAGGGTTGGAGGATTGAATCTGCTCTACATTTAGCAGATCTTTACGAATGCAGATTGCTGACCACTTCCTCTGGTCCTCTGGAGTATGGCATGGCATCCAACCTGTCCATTCTGTCATGTGGGCCATCATGCTACAGTGGTGGTTTTTAAGAGCCTGTGCATTGTTTTCTATGGTGGGGCCCACTTGATGATTGGATAGACCTGATTTCCTTTTCTCTATGGTGGCTGTCAGCTGTTTTCTATTTGCTATTTATTTTTACCATTTACTATTTACCATATTTTATCTTTTATTTTAATTGAAATTTAAAGTAGCATGTAGCTTATGCCACATACTATAGAAGGGTGAACACTACGCTACACGTTACGTGCTATTTAAAACACTAGTTTTGAAAACCCATCTCTCAAACTTTTTTGTCATCAGATGAGTCACATTGTTTGCTCATTGTGACTCAGCCCAATGTGTGGGCGAGTCATACGGAGTTGGGACCGATTTGGCCCTTTATTGTGTACAAAGTACTGGATTTGTACTGGCCCCACCAAAACCAATGCAACTCAAATGATACCGAGTTGTGTTGGACAATATTTGAAACCACGGTGTAAGGTTTGTTTGGGGATAGTAAACCTCCCTATACTAGTGCAAAAAGTGACTAGATCTCTTCATTTTCGTTTTATATAAAGGGAAATGATTGTATCGACACAGCGTCCACCAAGAATCAATGTGCCCATATCTCCCATAATCCAATAATGGTGGGTGAGAATCTTAACATGCATTTCTAAAGAAATCACATTTAAAACTCATACAAGATTCCTTTAATCAAGGGAGATAAGGTACACACCGGCTCTCAATGCTCATTGTAGCTACTGGCTCTTGGAGCTCACCATGTGCATTGAAGTCATGCTTTATATATTACTTCATTGATTCTGTTACTTGGAGTTGCTGGTTTTCTCAACTGCAAAGCTATAACACCCCAAGATTTCGACTCCCGTGTACATCACGACGGTCGAATTCTCAAGATTATTTCATCTAATCTAATATTCATATAAGACATAAAAATAAAATAAAATGGTGGAAGCATGCTTTACTTAACCAAATAAATGAAACCCAATAACGTAGTCATGTCTACTATGCTAATCATCCAAAATCTCTCAACTCATGTCCATCTAATGAGACTTATTACATAATCATGAAATATCAATAATTAATTAATATTAGAAAATTAGGCCGCGTTGGTCTCATCTTTCACCATTTGCTCACACGAACTTTCATAGTCATTGCCTTGAGATTTGGGTTCTTGAGGATCGTCACCTGCTTGTTATATATAGTTTTCCACAAAATAAACCGTCAAAAAGTGCTAATGAAGAACTACTTTAATGTTAGAATAATAATCGCATAAAAATCATAACAAAATATTCATTACTCATACTTAATGCAATGCATGATAATGCATGACCTAGCGTAGAAATCCTTAGACATATCGCCAGGGGTTTTGGGACATGTAAGCCTATAGTTTTGCCCGACCACGTGAGAAACATGACGATCATAGTCCAAATCTATATATGACAGTGTACGGGAGAAGTAGGACGCTGTAGCTTATTTCCAATTCCATACACCCACATGGAGTCATGTGCATGCATGAGTTAACAATTCTTTATTATTATTACCAATTTACACCAAGCCAATTAACGTACAACCAACCTTTGGAACCACCACAACCTTCCTCATGGTTCGTCACTCATCAAAACAGTCGTAACCGACTCATCACATCCCAGGATGGCGGCCCATGCTACTAAGGTTCATAACAACCCATGCTCAATTATAGTCTTATGAAGATCTTTAACAACTTAAGGAATAATAATAATAATAATAGTAAATATAATAATAATAATAAATGGATTTAACAACCACTTAATCGGGCGATCTGATACCACTACCACAGATCAGGGTGGCCACTTAACCGAACAAGCTAAAAACACCGTCTCAGGTTAGGGCAACCTCTTAACCGGGTATTCCGATATTCATCACTACAGATCAGGGTCCATCCACAACATATATAAAAGGAATACAGCATGATAAGGATCTCCATTAGATAATAACACCTATTCTTTATACAATATGGAAGGAAATGTGATCCTATTAAAGATGGTTACACAAATCTCATATGTGCAACAAACATTCCATTCCTTGTTGGTTCTCTAAGTCCAACATCCTCATCACCATGAAATGGGAATAGGGTATCTAAAAGCATTCATATATGACTTACTAAGGAAAGAACAAAGAAAGACATGTAAACAAAAGCATATAAGAATCATCAACTTTCAAAACATGAGATTATTAACCTAATCTTAAAGGAGTTCTCACCTTATGATCTTCGGCCTATTAGAGATATATGATTGATGAAATAATAGCAAAAGGACACTTCTTCTCTCTCTCTCTCTCAAATTCGTGGATGGGGGTCACCTCTAGCTACGAGAGGCCCTATTTATAGAGGTAGGGTCAGATTTTAGGGTTTTAGGAAGCTACTCAAGCTATACATGGACGGTTGAAGTTGTAAGAGAGATTTTTGGAAAGTTCCGACCCAATTTGGAGAGTGTACACTCAATGGTTTGAAAGGAGGTATTGGACGTGTGTTGAGATGGATATGGACCACAAAATGGACGTGGTAGATTTTAAAATGGGGCCCACATATGATCAAACGACTGACGTGAAGTTTTAAGGAAAGAGAGGGAACAAGAATGAAAAGTTGCAACGAACGGTTTATCTATCGATCGGATACCTAGGATGAGTTTGGATTGATCCAAATAGGCAGGTAGGGTCCACAAACTGAGGCTCCACAGCTGTTTGATAGGTTTCTAGCGTAAGAGAATGTTCTAGAGAATTTCTACACAGGGTGGGAGAAACTTCCATTTTTTAGGTGATCTTCTCCACGTTGATTAGCTAGAAAGGATCATTAGGATCCTCTAAAAGCTTCCCGAAATTCTCATACGAAGAGGATTCCCGGATTGGAAGATCCAAATTTCCAACGGTTGAGAAGGAGAAGAAGATAGGCTTGGATTTGAGGTGGAACGAAGCGATTTTTTGTGGGATGGGGTTTTGAGGGGCTAGAAAAAGGATGGACGGCTTGGATTATCGAAAAGAGGTCCACATGTGGACGGTTTGAATGTCCAGCAACGCTGCCAACGGGCGGTTTCCCGTTCGTGCATGAGACGCACGGTCAAACTTGTGTTTGACCGCACGGTTTGGCCGTGCGTCACGTACACAGGGCTTACCATGATGTTTATATAAAATCCACTTCGTCTAGCATGTTTGCGAGGTAAAATAATGCGTTGACACTAAAAATGAACTGGACATGAGAACGGGTGGCCCACTTATGATCAGATTTTTAATTTACCTATTTTTAGGATGATTGGAGGGCTAAAATACGACGTGTACGGTTAAAATGTGCTAAATAGCTTAAGTTTAGGTTTTTGCGTGTTAATGATTGCTAGAAACTAGCGTACTTAAAAAACGGAAGGTTAAGTTTAACTCATGACATTTTTGTAATTTTCGTAAATCTTCGAGTTTGGCGAAATCTAACCCTTCTACGTTGTTAATGGGGGTCATTCTAAGAAACTTTAATAAAGAGTACTCCATTTGATCTCCTACGGATGTCCCGTTTTTCGAATTTCAATATTGACGGTCGGTTTTTAATTAAAAAATATTAGAAATAAATTTCAGAAAATTGTAAAATAATTATGGTAAATCCGGGGTGTTACAAAAGCACATTTCTAACTGACAAGTTTACTGTTTGAAAATCATTTGCAGGTCCTGAAGAATATGGGGGAAATATTACAAGCTAGTGGTATCAGCTATTCTGCGGTTGTTAAGACGACAATAATGTATGACTTTCATTTTCTCCTTTGGTCTTAACACTTGACATTTGAGTCATATCAAGAGTGACATTTCTCATAGCTGAATTTTCTACAGGTTGGCAGACTTGAAGGACTTCAAGAAAGTAAATGAGATCTATGGGAAATGTGAGTTTTGCTGAAGAAATTCATAGATATGAAATTTTCTTTATTGCTGTAAAGCTTTTTACCCGATAGTCATGTAGTTCTTCCATCAGGATGATTTGGAGTTTGTCACATTCTTTCACTTATTTGTGACTTGTCTTATGTACATGTGGCAAATGTGTTTGGATCTATTCAGGGAGGCTACACCTTCAATGGGTCGTACTGCCCCACAAATCACACCAATTTGAAAATCCTCACCTTCTATTGGAGTACTTCCAGGAATGAAAAATAGATGGTCATAAAAAAAGGTCAACTGAAGGTCCTTTGGCCATTCTTTTTTCCTCAGAGATGCACTGTGGTGTTGTGGGCCCAACCATGGATGGATGCCCCAAAAATTTCTCAGAAAAGAAGTTGCTTGCGCTCCAATCTTTGGCTAATTACACATTGAATAAGGACATCTCTCTCTTAACTGTCTTTTTGTAGTTTGCTGATTGAAGGCTTAGGGTTTTTTTTTTTTTTTTTTTTGTGGGGGGGGGGGTGTGTGATTTTGGACATCACGCATCCAAAGTTTGCCTCAATACATCAATAGTTTGTATCACTTAACCATGGACCCCACGTGTGTAACCCTATGCCTTGCTAAACTGTACATTTGTTGAGGCTTGGGACCCAATAATCCCCAACCTTACAACTAGATATGAGGAAATATGTATACTGATATAGAATGACCAACAGTCTATTCGGAGAAATCCGATGAAATTGGAATGATACTAGAAATGAGCCCAGCATATTAGATATAGAACAATCAATGGATAGTCAATCTCTAAAAAGACGGATAGACCACCTCACAGGTGGACCAAGGGCTTAAAAGTTGGGAATAATTAGCTGTTTCTAACCCTTCCCTCTATAGACTTTTTCCTACACCGTTGCTTTAAACTTCTCTTGACTTTCCAAAATGGGTGATTGATCAGAGTCATGAACTTCCAATCAGCTTGATCTTGGGGCCATGGCTTCTCCAATTGGTGTTCCCCTAGTTGGATGGTCTAGATTCATCACCTAAGTGCACCAATGATAGAATTTTTAAATTCTAATTGATACACACTGGATCGGTGGATCCTTGAAGGGGGGAAATTCTCTTCCATTGGAATAAAAGCATCACAAAAAAAAAATACAAGAGATGGATCCATAGATGTTTTTTATTGATGTTGCTTTAGTGTGCCTGTGGTTGATCTGTATACTCCTGCATATTCACCGTTCACATTTCCTAGATTTTTCTCTGCTTGAAGGCATGCCCTGTACTCCTTTATTCTGTGTTTCTATTGTATATGGTGACAGTTCGTGCAGAAAAGATCTAGTTTATCTACATTTGTGCAGTTACATATGCCTTTTATCTATGATTCTGTGTACGCTTATGGGGTTGTTTGCATGATGACCGAGTAATTTTATGTTACAGACTTTCCATCTCCTGCTCCTGCCCGCTCCACATACCAGGTAGCAGCATTGCCCATGGATGCACGGATTGAAATCGAATGCATTGCTGCCCTCTAGACCTCTGATTTCAAGTCGCTTGATTCCGCCAAAGATATCTTAAATGAATGAAGAAAATCAAGGTATCTTTTGAGCCTTGGTTTCTAAAATTGATCTTTGTAATGATTTAGAACTTTTTGTTAAGCCATCTGTTAATGGTTATGGGTTTGGGCCTACAGCCCAGTAGGATTTGGTTATGAGCCTACAGCCCGCTTATTGCTTAGTGTTTTTGGTCTTGGGATACACTAGACAGTATGTTTATTGTATTTAGGGCAGTTTTCTGATATTTGCTTTTTATTATTTAAATATGATAGAGGGGGTGGGGGCACTTAACCCAACCCCATCTGTTCTCTCATCTTCTCTTCTTGCTCTCTTTTGTTTTTCTTTCCTCTTTTTCCATCTCTACAGGCGTCTCAGTATTAGAAGTATTTCTTATGAGTCTCCCTGAAAACTCGCACATTGTTTCTGAAGTTTACACTTAGCCATTAGATTTGTTCTTGGGTCTTTTTAGAAGGTCTCATCACTATGCAATTTCCTGATTTATTGGGTTTCTTTGGCTGCATTTGGATGCACAAGTGAATTGAATTGCAAACATTCAACTTAATTGAGAGGAAATGACAAAAATTCATGATATTGCTTGGTATTCATAAATATGTGACCCTTGAATTGCAGTTGAGTTTCTTTAAAGTCGGACATCACAGTAAAGTAATTAAAATTTGGAGCCCAGACCATTGGTATGAATTCTAAGGAAATTATGATTTGATTATTTCCATTTTATGAGACTGATAATGTTAATTCATTCAATAGTGCATGTGACGGCCCCTTTTGGCGGTGTCTGAAATTTCAGCTGATCTGCTTCACTCTATTTACAATAACGGAGAAGCCTTCCAAATTGCAGCTATTATCATTATCTACATGACATCCACGGAGTTTACAGTAATGAGTTTGGTCGTGGCTGTGAATTAAGATTGCATCACCCCTTAAATTAAAAAAAAAAAAAAAAAAAACTAAAATGAAAAGAAAATTTGTATCACCCTGACATCAGTTATTTCCTTCGAGTTGAATCGGTTGTAATTCAGTTCAGGTGAGCATTCAAATGAACCCTTAATCTATTGTGGTTATAATTATCAAACTAGAAGAAATATACAGGTAGGAAGAAAAGACTTAAAAGAGGACCTATGGTTTAACTGAGGATATAGTCCATGATAGACTGAAATAGCAGAGCAGGATTCATGTTGTTCACCCCAATTGTTAGGATAAGGCTTAGATGATGAGGAACTATACAATGATTGGCCTCCCTTTGTCTGGACCCCCGCAATGGATGCAACAGAATTTTCCCATCGAACAATCTGGTTGATCCAATGTTTCGACTGTAAATGTGTGGTCTACATGTCAAGAATGGCCACATTATCAAATCTAAACTGTGATTTTTTTTTTTTTTTGTTAAAACAGACCAGAAGGCCTTGTTCCAAGGTCACCGTGTCAGTTGTCATTGTTGGTTAGCCCCATTAGCCAGTGAATTAGTTTCTCTTTATTTATTGACTTTGGTATCTTTGTTTTCCATTCTGAACACCACACACTGCACATGCCAACATGGAACGTGTGAGGACCATCATACCCTGTCCCAGTAACCAGGCTGGCCCACCTATCATGTGGGTGAATATGAGAAACAAGGAATAGATTTGGGTGCCACTTATTCATCTTAGTTAATATCAATTAGAGGGCATAAACACATCTTTCATATAAATTGCTGGTTATGTTTTTTTTTAATCCCTCCCCAAAAAATTTATTTCTAAATGCTAATACATAATTACAATTAAATAAAATAAGTTGGACTTAATTTTTAAGTGGCAACCAAACAGGCCCTCAAGAGCCAACATTCGGCCTATGGTTGCAGGTTTGCAGCCCACCTTGTGAATTGACTTGCTTGATTTTTGAATTGGGATCACGGATGACTGACCCTATGGATGACCTCAATCTCTTACATGTACGGGATGTCAGCACATGCAAGGTGGCTTCTTGCCCCTTCTCACTCGCCCATGTCAATTTACTGAGGATATTTTTCATTTTTAAAAACAGTATTGGAACTGGCCATCATCTCCACAACACTACTGCTCTGGTTTACTGTGGTCAAACAGCCCATCCCATTGTTCCTACCAATTGACTATTAAACTTTTTTGAAAACAACAGGAAAGCAAAAAGAAATAAATATCTATATTATATAGATAACTGCATAAAATGACTATTGAGAGTTTTTTTTTTTTTTTTTTAAGAAACTAGTGGGTGCAACGTACATGAAGATAGTCGCAGGGGTTTTTGCAAGAAGTGGGAGAGTTAGAGGTATGGAGTTATTCCATACTAAGGCGGAGTGTGAAGGTTGAAACTCTGGCACTTTGAAATTGTACACCTTGCATATACTCGATTTAGCCATTCAGGTTGTTGGAATTATATTAGATGAGTTATTTTCCAATTTTCAAATTAGTTCAATGTTAATGAGAATTTATTTGTTAAATTTGGATCGTTATCTGTTTTTAATGGGCCTTCTACTAAATATATCTACCAATTAGCCGATTAGAAAATCAAATCAGTATTTTTTAATGCAAAATCCATCTGAATCTAAGCTAACTATTTGCGCGGATTAATTTCTTTTCATTTTCTTCAACACAAAGTTCTCACTGCTGGTGCATCGACGTACAAAGCATTAAAGTTCCCAAAAAAAAATAATAATAATAAATAAGAAGGCAAGCGAACAGATGGTCAGTCACACATTTTTACACTCCCAAAGTACCCTTTCTTTTTTGCCAAAACCCTCCAATGTCCTTTAAATAATGCAAAGCTTAATCTTGTCCTGAAGCTAATTTGCCATATCATCCAAGCATTATCCCTAAATTTGGGACTCGAGCATGCATACTGGACCTGAGTTCTGTGGCACGACTCGTACACAAAGTTTACTCTACTCAATCAAATGCATTAACTCAAAGTCACTTAATTAGGTAGACTTCAAGTTCCATCCATCATCATTTACACACATTAAATCAAAACTAACTTCTTATTTCGGACATCAATAAATTATCCAAGTTCCATTCACTCCATACCATTTATTGATAACATGTTTATGTGGCACTCACCCATTTGGGGCTTTGTTCAAAACTAAACATCAATTATAAGTCAAAGGACTGCAATTTCATGTCTAGTATAATCTATTAGTGCACTTTTCTATGTCATACTTAGTGCACCTTGTTTGTCAATCACGTAGGTCAGTGAGTCTAGTGTCAATTGAACTTAATGAAGACGAAGACCGAAGACTCAAGTGGCCCTGCTGCATCAAGGAAGAAGAAACAGGTAAAAGTGATGCCTTGGTGTGCCTTAATCTTGACCAAAACATAACCCTTAACCTCTTTAATGACCTTGACCATCTTAGGAATACCTTTAGTTATCATAGATTGGCCCTAGGTGTCCCAAAAGACCATCCCTACCTTGCCCATAGAGTGGGGTTGTGAAAATAGGTGAGTCAGCATCAATCAGGCTGAACCCAGGCCTGTCCGACCGGTACCGGCCGGTCGGCTGGACTGGACCGACTGGTCAAGACCGATCGGACTGGGTCCCAGATTGTACAGCAAACCTGTTGTCTTCACAGGCCACTGGGTCGACCGGTCTTGACCGATCAGCAGGGCTGGTCCGACCGGTCAAGACGGTTCGGACGGGCCCCCCCCCCTCTAGACAGTGTGTTTTCTGTCTTGTCTGGCTTTAGCCGACCGGTCAGGACCGGTAGGGACAGGTCGGAAAGAGCCGATTTTTGCTCGTTTTTTGCCGTTTGAACACCTTTTATAAAGGGGCTTGACTCATTTTGAGGGGCAAGAAGAGGGATTTTGAGAGAAGTGAAGTCACCATTGTTGGAGAACATTTGAGGCTCATTCCCAACCTATGCAAGTCATCTTCCTTGTGCTTTAACACAAGATTGGAGCATTCTAAGCTCATGAAGAAGATGACCTTCATCTCCTCTTGATCTCTAGAGTTTGGACCTTCCTTGATAGGTATATCCTTGTCCAAAACTCTAAGATGAGATCGTTGTAGGAGAGAAACTCTAGGCAAACCATTCCCATTAGTTGTAGAGTTCTCAAACCTATTCTCCTATCACCTCGGGCATCTCAAAGGCATCACAAGCAAGGTGATTGATCGAGTGTAGCTGAGGCATTGGCGACGCAACGGTAACACGATTGTGGGAACAAGGAAAGCTGATTGAAGCACAGGAGAACGAAGATCAAGCAACCCAAACCGGCGCTGAACAAGGGGCTCATCCAACAAATAAGGTTGTCTTTATTGAGAGTCCATCCACTCAATTCCCTTTGAGAGTTGAGTGTAGAGTTTGTTAATCAAACTCAATCTAGGGACGTTGGCCGTTCCTTGGCCTGTTTGTCGGCCTAAAGATTAGGGGTTGTTTGGCACTCCTTAGCCCGTTTGTCGGGCCTAAACAAAGTCTCCAAGGGGGAGCCTCCGACACGAGAGTGAACGTGCGTAGGGTTGGGAGTTAGCCTATGTCCAAAACTCCGGTTATGATTGAGTGGTGAACCGGTAAAACCTCCGTGTAAAAGTTGAGAGGTGAACCTCATTTAAAACCTCCGATAGTGAATGCCGGTGTGCTCAAAGGAGTTGAGTACTTGAACCGGGAGTGGAGTAGACCCAAAGTCGAACCACTATACATGCTTGTGTTTGTGATTGAATTGAGCACATTGATATCTTAGCATTGTATGTTTAATTGTTTAATTATGAATGCTTGATAGGAATATATGCTAGGCACTAGATAGGCACATCCACACACAAGATGTACTTTCACTAGTTGTGTAGACTTGAGCTCATTGATCCATTCTCATAAGTCTACATAAGTTGCATAGGTTAGGAGCTTGATTAGTTAAATCATTTGATTATCTATTCATCCTTAGAGTAAGTCATTTATTGCTTAAACCATATGCTGGTCTTGTGATTGGAATCACTTAGGCTTGGAAGTCGAAGTATTCTTGCTTACTTAGTTTAATTTATTAAATTGTGTAAGTAGGCAAAAAGAATTTCAAAAGATCCTAATCGCCCCCTCCTATAGACTTAGCCATAATTCTAGTTGCTCTTTAAGCTTCCGCACATACGAAGGTGTTGTGTTAGACTACTGACGTACTTTCAATTGGTATCAGAGCGGGTTGCTCTTCAATGACTTAACCGTCTAAAGTAAGATCCGGTACCGGAGCACTAGCATAATGTCTAACCGAATTGGGAGTACCACCAACCGTCCACCATTCTTTGACGGGTCCAACTACGCCTATTGGAAGGCTAGAATGAGGATTTTTCTCCAATCCGTGGACCGTCCGGTGTGGCTAAGCATACAAAATGGATATACCTTGCCCACCGAGCAAGTGGAGGTTGATAGGAAATACATTGTCATTCTCAAAGATGATACAAAATGGGATGACAGAGAGAGAGAGAGAGCTCAATACATGGCAAATGCCAAAGCTCTCAATGCGATTTACTGTATGGTTTCTCCGGATGAATTTCAGCGCATTCTCACATGCACAACTGCAAAAGAAGCATGGGATATACTTGAGGTTACCCACGAGGGAACTAGCACAGTAAGACGCTCGAAACTTCAGCTCTTAACCACCAAATTTGAAAACATTAGGATGGCAGAGACTGAAACCTTCATGGAGTTTTATACTAAATCGTTTAATATTTGCAACTTCATGTTTGTCTTGGATGATCGGGTTCCCGAAAAACGTATATATTCTCTCTTGAACAGATTTAGCACCAAGGTAGTAGCCTTAAAGGAGTGTCGAGACATAGATAACATGAAAGTAGAAGAATCGGATGGTCCATGTGGATCACATCCGACACATTAGGGTAGCCCTACACGATTCCTAACGCCAAAAGCAATTGCACAAATATTCGGATTTTGCATGCGCATGCTACATACATGCAAGTGATGGACGTACGGCTAATCCGATCCGTTCATCACATAGATCTAGTAGAATTAATTAAACTGTAAAAAAATATAAATGACGGTAATGCAAATATCAACCTGGATTTGTGTTTCTCGATGGGTTCTCCCTCTCCGTCTCTCCCTCCCTGCGTTTCTAGGATTTAAAGAGAGATGACTGCAAATAAGGAGAGATTTCAAATGAAGATTTGATCTCTACCTTTTAAATTTTGACCCATTCTACAACCGAAGAGTGTTTTTATCGTTTAGTTAACTAACTCGTTTTGTTTTTAAAAGACAAAACTAATCCACCGGCATCCTTTTGTTTTAGCATTCTCCTCTATAGGCCCTCTTCAACTTCAACCAATTCACTCCAACTGGTGCAGTTGTTTATGGGTACTACTCCCAAGTTCCTTCTGATGCATTCATTTCTTATTTTACCCCTCCTTGTTTAACAATTAAAAACTAATTGCATGGGTAAAAATGTCCTCAGCTACTTGTGTTGGGTGCAAGTTGATTAGGTTGAAGGTTAACCTGACCCTAACTGACCTCAAGAGGATCCAACCCCAAAATTGACTCAACCTGAAATCCAACATGAGCTGCCCAATTCAAAGGCCCTCCATACTTCACCCAAAATGACCTGGCCCAACCTAACCCATCCTAAATACATGTGATTATTTCCAACCCGCCCTGAATTTGCTCAACCCAAATCCAAATTAGGTTAGCACTTTTCAACCCAAACCCGAGGACTTTGACAACCCGACCCGAACTGAACTCATGTTGGGTCATTTGCCAGTAGAGATAAGGTAAGGAATAAGAAGAGAATAAAATAGTGTCAAAACTGTTCAGTTTTGAACGAAATAAATAAATTCTAGGGCAAATCAAAGAACCAATAAATGAAAATTAAATGTTTTGAAACCTAGACAGTGTGGGGCAGTGTTTTTATACTACCTGTATTTTTATTTTTTTTTAATTGGAACCGCTCAAATCTCACGGATTTTCCCTTTAAACTATTCGACCTTAACTGGGATTGTTGGCCTTTTCTTTCATATAGCCCCTCTTTTTATCGCATTTTCATATAACCCCTCAGCTTTCTCAGCACCTTTCCCTTTTGCACATACTGTCAAAATGGTCGTCCAAGGTTACCTATGTTCAGCGATCCAAGCTGTCTATTTGTTTGCACATGGGGCCATTGTTGGCACGTGGGCTCATAGATATGCTAAGATATTTGCTGATGAAGAGACTGAGGAAACATTATTTGAAGCACACTTGCCAATGTGACATATCTGGTCCATTCATCGGGTAGGTTCCAGTTAAACATTCACTGTTCTAAGGATCAGTCAGTCTCACTCATCACTTGACCAGCATATCCACATTAAATATAGACCTTTTGTTTTTCTTTCCAAACCATTCATTCTCATTTATGTGTGGCCAGTCAGATGAGCTGAGTGGGTCCTAGCTTATGAATGGACCAGATCTCGCACAAGTGTGATGGTGCATAAACCAAAAGATTAATCAAACGATGCTGCAACCATCAAATTATCAACTACAAACGGATGGCCAACTCAAATTTTGAGCCAAATGTTAGTAGCTGCTGCATGGTAAATTCAAAAGTCGCCACAATTGGATGGTTGGCAATTATCAGATGCGTAAATGCCCATGCTCTGGCAGGGATAGCATTGGGTCAGGTGGATCCATTTAGATCAATGGGTGGGGCTCAGATTTAGACTCACCTTACCTGACCTGCCCATATTGGCCGTCAATGGGTCAGGCAAGATGACTCAACCTGGTCCTTCCCATAGCCCAAACAAAATAGACTGACCTGGGTCAGGTTGGTTGAGCCTGAAACAGTTAAAGTAGGATTGGGCTCAGGCTACATAAATTTTAAGTGGGTCGGGTCAGGTTACCGAGTAATTGTTGTGGATCAGGATAGGGTCAGGTTTTTTAGCCTGTTTAGTAAATGGGTTGTGCGTGGGCTGATCTGGCAAACCCAACCCATTGCCAGGCCTGTCTGTGGCCCGCCCTGTGGGCACCTATTGTACCAACGGTGGGGACTGAACATAATAGAACTTTGGATTGTGGTGAGCTCTCTTGTGCAATGTGGCCCATGAGATGGGCCCAACGGCCTTCTTTGTTGCTAGCAGCTCACTAGAAATGCATGCACAAGTGGACCTTTAGAATGGGGACGGTTGGGAGTAGACCATGGAAAATTCATGTTTGCACCCGTCATTTGGGCAATTCTAACTTTGGCCATTCATTTTAATGGAGAAAGTCTTGATCTGAGTGCTTCACCCAATGGGCCTGTCAAGGTGGTCCTGGATTTGAGATGATTGCATCATAGTTGACTCGAGATTTTCAAGGTGACTCTCTTGGAAACTCAGTTGAGACTCGGCCGAGTCACTTGCCTGGTCAACTATTTTCTGTTGAGAATCAAATAACTAACCTCATCAAACAAGGCTAATTGTATCATAGTTTGGATATTCTTTTTGTTGTGCCAAATATCATGAAATTTTGGTGCAGCTAAATTTAATTATTAAAATGCCAAATTGAGTATTCGAGTTGACCCGACAACTAGTCAAGTTGATTTTTCAGAGCTTTTGAACTAAATGATGAGCTCTAACCTAGCCACGCAGGTGGTCTACACTCTCAAGCACACCAAAGGACCGAAAGGACCCACTCAAGGCCTAGAAAGGAAAAGGTTTTCTTCATCGTTGGTTCCTTCTTCTCCTTCTAATTAAAGATCTATTCCTTAGTGGAGGCTCCACATAGAACCAGAGTTCATGGATGATATGCATGTACTAAGATATTGCACATCAAACTATCCAAACTGTGGGGTCCCAATTTAGACGGCTAGTAAGCCAAAAGTTACACAGATTAGATTTCTTAACCATCTGATTGAAGGGACATTTAAGCGCCCGTTTGGATACCACCAAATAGGTTACTTTTTCTACTTACAGCAGTAGATAAGTAACTTATTTCAGATAAGTAAGTTTGGTTTATGATTAGTAATAAGTAATCTTTTTACTTAAAAGTACATAATCACTTGGGCTATTTTTTTTAGCTTTTTAACTTTTTTTGGAGAGATGAAAGAGAAGAAAAACTGATAAGTATGTTGCTTACCAAACATACTTATTTTCTTAATAAGTAGAAACTAAGATAAGCTACTAGTGGCATAAGTAACTTATCTTAAGAAACTTACAATCCAAACAGGCCGGCCCGTTTGGATACTACAAAATAAGTTATTTTTCAACTGAACTTAAGACGTTAAGTTACTTTTGGCACTGAAGTTCATTTGGTAAGTATAATTAAAAAGTAACTTATCTCTTAAAAATTACTTATCCTAACAAGTATTTTTTTTAGCTTTTTGACTTTTGACTTTTCTATTTATCTCTCTCATGTCACGCTTTTGCTCTCTCTTTTTTTTTTTTTTGGGGGGGGGGGGGTGGTAAGTACACACCTACACTGTTAGTCACCCTCCAATATTAGTTAACCACCCTCCAATTTGGCTTTTCCACTTATCTCTCTCAGGTCACGCCACATATCAAAGTTCTCTCATGGTTCACTCAATTACTGCCCTCTCATACTGTCCATATCAAAGGAGGCCCCACATGATGGACTGTCCCATCAAAGGTGGGGCTCACACAGTGGACGACCCACATCAAAGATGGGCCCTACATTAATTAGTGCAATATCCAATCCACCAATCAGGTTGATTTGATCTTTTACATCTTTCCCAAACACGGTTCTAGTCCACTCACCATGTCGACCGACTATTGGAAACAAGTGAATGGGTTAGAAAACTTCAGCCAAGTCTTCTAGAGCCGTACATTTGTTTTGCAGATTGTGGCCCACCTGACCAGTGGATCAACCTAATTTTGTGCTAGTGCATCCATATAGTGGTCCCGTTCTGATGGATGGAATGTATCTCAGACCAATCGTGCTATGCTAGCACATGCATGACATGTACATGAGGATTAGAAAAGCTCATTTTGTTAGGAAAACTGCCTCAACGCTTAGCTTTTTCTTTTCATGTCAATATGTTGCTTATTATATGTAGATTTGAAATTTTCTTTCGAAAGGTTACTTATCAATGTGCTATTACCAAACATACTTATTTACTTATTGGTTGATAAGTATGTTGTTTACCAAACATACTTATCGGCTTAATAAGTAAAAACTAAGATAAGTAACTTATTTGATAAGTAGCTTATCTTAAGTAACTTACAATCCAAACGGGCCCTTAATGGACACTGAAAATGACTAGTAGTCGCTTATCATAATTCAATAAGCACGTAGCCATTAATTAATTAATTGAGAGGTTGGGGAAACCTCTCAATTAAAGATAGTGACCTGTCAGCAAAGGGTTGTAAGGTATTCTAACTCTAGAGTCAAGCAGCAGAGATTCAAAGCTGGGGACCACGTCTTACGAAATATTTTCAAGGAAATAAAAAAAAAGATTTCGGGCACGCTTGGCCCGAACTACAAGGGCCCCTACAGAGTTATCAAATCACCTCGTCCAGGCACATATTATTGGTTAGAAGATATTGAAGGTCGGCCTCTTCCTCACCCTTGGAATGCCGAACACCTCAAAATCTACTATCCCTAGCCCACTCGATCTACATGTAAAAGTTTTTTACATCAATAAAGATAACTCTTCTCTACAAACGCCTATTAAATGGCTAAGAGCAAATCTAATAGCACAAATGCCTGCCAGAGAGCAAGTGCATTAGCTCGGAATAACCCAATAAAATCCTCAAGCAGATTCAGTAAATGCTATAGAGGATGGGCCATACGGCCAACTAATGACCTAGGTGGTCTAAAGTGTCCAACCCCTACTCCAGTGCGGACTCTTTTAATCCGCCCAAGGAGCATTAGGGTACAAGGCAACCCAAAGACCTTACTCCCCCGACCAACCTAGCTCAGTTAAAAGAGTAAGGGGGGCCACTATCATATACATACATCAAAGAAGAACACAAGAGATAGAAAGTTTTGAAAACTTTTCTGAATATTATGTCGTCAAGATTGTATTACAAAAAAATAATGAACAAAAAGAGAAAAGCAAGACAAGGAGGAGTTGCACCTCCCTCCTTGGATGTGCTTGGCTCCCTAGCATCTTCCACGGCAACATCACCTTCCTCGCCGTCATCATCAAGGCAACTAAGGCCGAGGTCGGGAAAATGCTTTTCAATTTCAACCCGGCAGTCTTGGAAACCGACATTGTAAACATTATGTTCAATGTCCTTAAGCTCGGAAATAGTGCCTTAGGCTCCCTCTAGCAAACCTGCCAGTACCACCTTCTCGTCCTCGGCAGTCTTCAATGCAGCTTCTAGTGACTTTAACTTGTTCACCACATCCTACCGACCGATCTCAGATTGGGCTAAGGCCTCCTCCGCAGATGCTACTGCAACTGTGCAACCTCTAGATTAGATTGCACAACCTTAGCCTCAGACTTTGCCTTCTCGGCCTCAGACTTGCCCGATTTAAGAGCCTTTTCAAGATCTCCGGCTCTCTTCTTTAAGAAGTCCCAGCTCGAACGACATCCATGACCTTCCTTGACCATTTCGCCATGGCTTGGCGGACCATTATTATAAGAGTAGCATCCTACGGAAGAAAGACCAACCTCATTGAGAGAGAAAGCTTTCAAAAAATTGAAGGGTAAGAGCTCGAACACAAATAAAATTCCAAAGGTGAAAATGAACAAGGAAATGGGGTATTTATAGTTGAAAGCCTTGCGGTCATACTTGGACACATGGAAATAGGGGATTGCCTTAATTAGGGGCGTGCCTCCTTGGAGATCGCCCATACCACGAGTCATTCCATCATCCGTCCATCCCAGGCGCGACACCTCATGACTCAAACCGCCTCCACGTGGCGCAATAAGGAGCGTTGAGCATTAAGTACGCTGTATCGCCTGACGAAACCGTCACCATGTGTTATCGACTGATTTGTCTAAACTAAAAAAGGCGCTGGCAACGCCGTACACCGATGATGGCAACGCTTTAAAGGAAGTGCTCAGCAAATGATTCTTTGAATCCCACCATTAATGCATCAGATCTCGTTCCTTGGATAACGTACAGCTAAACAACGAGTGTGATTTGAAATTTCAAAGTTCCTGCTATTCTACCTCAGCTCATCCCCGATTTTGCTACTCCCTACCCCTCACCAGCAATTCAGAATAGGGAGTAGGGGGGGCTACTGTTATGGGTATTTCCCGTGTGGGCCAAGCTTAGTTCATAAAGGGAACGGCCCATAAGACTGCAGGCCCAAGTGCAAGAGTTCAAGCTCATATACTGATGTCGAGGTAAGAGTTGAGAATCGAAGCATCAGGCTAACCTGTTTTAAAGGTCACATATCGAGGTCCATCAGCTCGGATCTTAGACACATGTCGGAGAGGTTCGTGTACTAAAATATTTTGCCAAGTCTGGATGCTCGGTCGGAGAGCTCTACTATCATAGAGCTCTACTATCATAGAACTCACTCAGAGAGCTCTAATGTTAGCCCATAAAGGCGTGTGGATGATTGGGGATAGTTTCACGCGATACAGAGCACGTCTCTGAATGGGTCTAGCATGATCCAGCCCCAGAAAATCTTGTCACCCTCAACAGATGTAACACCCACGATGTAGCCATAATCATGGCCCGTTACTACTCTCCGATGGCCTATAAATAGAGGCATTCTCCTCCATCTTAAGGTACGCACAATTTAACTACCTAAAAGCTCATTGCCTATCTCTTATATCAGACTCATCTGATTTAGGCATCAAATGACTAACGGCCGAACCCCGGCTACCCTCTTAGCCTTCTTTGTGTTGTGTAGGATCTACCTTTGGGATCTAATCATCCCAGACGAGGAGATCGGCAACATCCAACCTTCTTAGGTGGTCTCTCTGCCACCTTGTTTGTTGTCCAGATTTTAGCAACAACAATGTTCTTAGGTAAAGTTTTGTAAATTGAATGGTTAGTAGGTTAGGGTTCGAGGTGTAGATGGTTCAAATCGTGGGATAGATATAGGTGATGAACAATTAAATGGTTCTAATCATGGGCTGGTTTAGAACTGACTAGGTGGTTGTGATATGAGGGTGAAGACACTTAAATGGGTAGTTAGATGAGTTTGTGAGGACTTTCTTAGTAACACATTACCTGACTTTCATTTTTCTAATATATTAATATAATACCTTATTTGTACAGTGAGATGTCTCCCATCTCACTTTTCTAGTGAAAAGTTTCAAACACACATAACTTATAATCGGACCATTCATTGGAACGAAACTTCACCATGGCCTGCCATCTATTTTTCTCTTTAACCGGACTTAATTTGGGCATTGATCTCACAATGGTGAGCAGGATGCCTTTTTAATGGCTTACGTCTACCCAAAATTCAAAACAATATGTGTGCATGTCCTATTATTGGTAGTTTAGAATTGTACACCATGTGCCTCGCAATGATCCGTTTACTTTGATGTTTGGGTGGCCTAATTAGCAAATCCGAATGTGATGGACGTTTGATAATTATGGGTTAAAATTTAAGAAATTGGATGGTTAGGCCCTTAATCATATATACGAATTATTCTACGGTCGGTTTTGTAACCAGACAACACAAAATGTGTTTTTATATGATCTATGGGTATGACCTTTACACCGTTAGATTTAGATACTTGTACATGTGTGCAAACTTTTTTTAGATTAGAAATTTGACAGTAGTTTAATCATATACATAAATGATGATCAAGATGATCGGACCAAAATATTGAATGAATGAATTTATGAATGGATATGAAGATCTCGTAGCTAGTCCACTATGATCAGGTGGTCCAAAATCGAAGTGGACGGTTAGATATCTTAACCTAGTGACGTTGAGTCGTTTCAACGATCAGTTCATTGAATAGTTGAGTATATTAAGATCTATGGAGGTCTAAAAGCTATTAAAGTGTATAAGAGTGTATAAGTGTGTGTATGTGTGTGCACAACAAGACTTAAGAGTTAAACTTACACTTGTGAATGTGCACCCTTGTTCCTACGTGTGCGCCCAAATTTTTGGGGGTATTACTGTAGACACCCTACCTTCGGCTACAATGTTGGTAGAGATAGCTGAATGTATGGAGATCCATACTCCTAAACCCCATGTCCAAACCCGGCCAAACTCACCCTTGCAAGCCCCAATCCATAGCCCAACTCAAGCCTGAACCCAGTCAACTCACCCCTAAACATCAGCCCAAAAAATCCCCCTCATAAGAAAAATCAATAAAAAATTCATAAAAAAGTCAAGCTTGGTGAGTCAACCCGCTGAATTAAATCACCAAGTCAACTCACCTGGTCAATCTAGCCCCTGCACCCAGTCGACTCGTCGTGTCAAAACCCATATTTTAAACCCAGTCAACTCACCTAGTTCCGAGCCACAGCTTCAGAGCAACTCCAAACCTCGAACCTGTAGCTTTTTTGCTTCAGGTTCGGTGGCCATACGCTCCGAAGCTGAACCAACGTGTCCGTACGGGCGGCCCAAACCTATTTACACAATCTGCCACTACCTGCAGCTATAAATACCCCTACTACTCTCCTGTTTGAGTATCCCTCAACACCCAAAGTAAACCCAGAAATTCTGAATTAGCTCCATCCCTTTAGCCCATTCCTCCACCAAGGAGAGCCCGAGTGAGAAGAGCCCTGGTCCAGCCCAGCCTGACTCTGGTCCAAGTCTCCCAAGCTATTTAAGTCTCAATCTTAGCCGCTCGAAGCAAACCCTTGTGACACTTCCTTCCATCCAGCTACTCTCACATCAGCATCATCTCATTCGCATCTAGCATAAGTGCAACATTTATTATTCTTCCAACCCCCCTGCTTATCATCCCACTGCAAACACTTTGATTGATCAAACATACAGCATGCATCTCGCATAAAGCACTTGTCAGTTCGAGCGTATGCTTTGGGCTTGCCTGTTAATGGAAACCTGCCCATCAGAAACTCGTATTATTCAGACCTATATTCATGCATCATATCATTCATGAGAATGTACGAGGATTAAATCAAACTTTCAAGTATTAGTTCAATTCTGTGAAGTAAAGACCGTACCTCGGTATGGGCAGAATGGGTGCCTAACACCTTTCCACCCTATAATCGTAATCCCTTACCTCAAATCTTTTACCGCATATCAAAAGGAGTCATTTTAGAGGAAGGAATCTTCGGATTCTCTTCTCTAATGTTTCTACGGGGTCTAGCCGACTGTAGATTCGAAATAACTGGCTAGCGGCGACTCTGGTCTTATACGAACTCATCCAGTTTAACTCAGTTTAACACGATAATAGAAAAAGCACTCGAGAACGAGGTGAGCCCGTGGCACAACGACGATTCGTGCATACTCCATTTCGAAAGGGAAGGACAAGAGCGCGGAAAGGCAAGTGTCCACAAAACGGGGACTCCACTGGGGATATGCTAGTCCCACTAGTCGTGATCTAACTTGAAAAACAGAATCTTTCCTGCACTTGAAAGTCATCAGTCCTCATATAATCTCATCTGCATAGCATTCCATCCAAAAATAAAAAATAGAAAATCCCAAAACCCAAAAAGAGTAGAGCATATTCCTCACCATTGTGCCTCTTCGAGCTCAACGTCTTCGGAAATAACTTCCCTTTCGCAGCATAATCCGCACTCGAGCTCAGCAAGCCATGTTCGACCACGAAGAAGAAGCTCACCTCTTTCATGCCCTCGAATGCCGAAGCGCAACCTCCAGCGCAACAACCAATTGAGGATACGCCAATCATGCAAGAATTTGCATAAGAAATGAGAGCAATGCAAGAAATGTTCTTGCAATTCATGTAAGCACAAGCTACTATAGCAGCCAACAATCAAGCTGACCCAGTTCAGTAATCTCAGCAGCTATGCGGGGTCCCTCTGGCCTCCAGTTCAAATCAAGCACAACCATCGGAGTCTGCCCAAGACTACCAACAACAGCCATCTCAGCCCTTTGCTATGAGGTATCCTCCTCAGTACCTTCCTGCAACGACAAGACCATCTCAGAACGTTCTTGTCGCAGGGACTTCCAGTCAATCTTACAAGCAATAATCTCAGTAGATTCCAGCACGTCCCCGCCGATGGGACCCCTTTTCTTCCTTATCATGTCCCCGCCAATGGGACCTTTACTCAATTTCAGCACATCCACGCTGATGGGATTTCAATTCAATTTCCAGCAACAAGGACAGCACTAGCGAATGCCCACAATGGGGGTCAGTGTTAAGCTCACATCAATCAGTGGATAGTGGTGAATACCCAACAAGGGGGTCACTTCCTAGCATCTCAGCCTCCTACAAAAAGGAGCACTTTTCAATTCCAGCACATCCTCGCCGATGGGATTCTAGTTAATTTCCAACAATCTTCAATTCAGCAAACTTCAATCAATTTCCAGCAATCTTCAATTCAGCAATCTCCAGTTAATTTCCAGCAAAATTCAGTACAACCTTGTAGACACCCCACCTTCGGCTACACTGTTGGCAGAGATAGCTGGATGAATGGAGGACCATACCCCCAAATTTCAAGTCCAAACTCAGCTAAACTCACCCTTATAAGCCCCAATCCATAGCCCAACTCAAGCCTGAACCCAGTCAACCCTCCCCTAAGCATCAGCCTAAAAAACCCCCATAAGAAAAACCAGTAAAAAAAAATCCTAAAAAAGTCAAACTCACTGAGTCAACCCGCTGAGTTAACCCATTGAGTCAACCCGCTGAGTCAATCCGCCGAGTCAAATCACCGAGTCGACCTGCTGAGTCAACTCACCGAGTCAACCCACTGAGTCAAAACAGTAGCCCCGAGACATGTTCGTACCGCGCGCTGGAACCCGAGGAGAGTCCGTACGGGCGGCCCCCCTATTTACGAGAACTGCCACTGCCCTCTGCTATAAATACTCCTCTCCCCTTCTTATTTCAAGACAATCCAGCCCAGAGAGAGTCCGTCTGTTCCGAGTCTTTCTCCACCCCCTTAGCCCACCTTTCCACCAAGGAGAGCCCGAGTGAGGAGAGCCTAGCCCTGGTCCAGACCAGCCTGACCACTAGTTCAAGTCTCCCAAGCTATCCAAGTCTTGATCCAGCCACTCGAAGTAAATGCTTGCGACACCTCCGTCCATCTAGCTACCCTTTTTCCAACATCATCTCATTTGCATCTAGCATAAGTGCAACATTTACTTTTCTTCCAATCCCCCTGCTTCACCACAAACACTTTGATTATTCAAGCACACGACATGCATCCCGCATAAAGCACCTGTCAGTTCGAGCGTATGCTCTGGGCTTGCCTGTTAATGGAAACCTGCCCATTAGAAACTCTTACTGTTCAGACCTGCATTCATGCATTAGTCACTATAAGCACTTTGATTATTCAAACACACAGCATGCATCTCGCATAAAGCACCTGTCAATTCGAGCGTATGCTCTGGGCTTACCTGTTAATGGAAACCTGCCCATCAGAAACTCTTACTATTCAGACCCGCATTCATGCATCATGTCATCTATGAGAATGCACGAGGATTAAAACAGACTTTCAAGTGTTAGTTCGATTCTGTGAAGTAGAGACCGTACTTCGGTACGGGCAGTGTGTGGGGTGCTTAACCTCTTCCCACCCTGTAACCGTGATCCCTTACCTCGAATCTCTGACCGCAGATCAAAAGGTGTCATTTTAGAGGAAGGAATCTTCGGATCCCCTTCTCTAACGTTTCTACGGGGTCTAGCGGACTGTAGATTCGAAGTAACTGGCTAGTGGCGACTCTGGTCTTATATAAACTCATTTAAACACATTCAGCTTAACACGACTACCGAACAAAGCCCTCGAGAACGAGGCAAGCCAGTGGCACAAAACGGCAATTCACACCCACGCATCCTCTTCTTCCTTTTCCGAAAGGAAAAGGGACGAACGTCGTGTGGGAGCGCGGAACGGCGAGGGTCCACAGAATGGAGACTCCGCTGGGGATGAGCTAGTCCTACTAGTCGTGATCCGACTTGAAAAACAGAATCCTTCCTATACTTGAAAGTCATTAGTCCTCATACAATCTCATCTGCATAGCATTCTACCCAAAACCAAAACAAAAAAAATAGAAAATCCTAAAACCCAAAAAGAGTAGAGTATAGTCCTCACCATTGCGCCTCCTCGGGCTCAACGTGTTCGGAAGCAACTTCCCTTTCACAGCATAATCCGCACTCGGGCTCAGCAAGCCATGTCCGACCACGAAGAAGAAACTCATCTCTTCCCTGCTCTTGAGATGACCGAAGCGCAACCTCCAGCGCAACAGCCAATTGAGAATACGTCAATCATACAAGAATTGGCACAAGGAATGAGAGCAATGCAAGAAATGCTCTTGCAATTCATGCAAGCACAAGCCACCGCAGCAGCCAACAATCAGGTTGGCCCAGTTCAGCAATCTCAACAGCCATGCCAGGTCCTTCCGGCCTCCAGTTCAAATCAAGCACAACCATCGGAGTCTGCCCAAGACTACCGACAGCAGCCATCTCAGCCCTTTGCTATGGGGCATCCTCCTCAGTACCTTCCTACAACGATAAGGCCATCTCAGAGCACTCCCGTCGCAGGGACTTCCAGTCAGCTTCCAGTCAATCTTACAAACAACAATCTCAGTAGATCTCAGCATGTCCTCGCCGATGGGACCCCTTTTCAATTTCAGCACATCCCCGCCAATGGGATTTCAATTCAATATCCAGCAACAGGGACAGCACCGGCGAATGTCCACAATGGAGGTCGGTGTCAAGCCCACATCAATCAGCGGACAGTGGCGAATACCCAACAAGGGGGTCACTTCCCAGCATCTCAGCCTCCTGCAAACAGGAGCACTTTTCAATTCCAGCACATCCCCGTCGATGGGATTCCAGTTAATTTCCAGCAATCTTCAATTCAGCAAACTCCAGTTAATTTCCAGCAATCTTCAATTCAGCAATCTCCAGTCAATTTCCAGCAAGTTCCAGTTCAACCTTCAGTACAATCCCCAGTTCAGTAACAATCATTTCAAGCACAAGTTCATCAGAATCCAGTTCAGTCATTAAATCAATTTCAGCAACCCGCGGTTGCTTTTCAACAAGCATATAGGGTCGAAGACATCGACCACTATGCCGAAGAAGAATGTGCCATGCTCCAAGAGGCACCAGTCGCTCGAACAGATCACTCAGGACTGGACGAGTTGCGGGAGCAGTTCCAGATCTTGCAAAACCAGCTTCAGCGACAACAAGGAATCGATTTACCTTCGACCAAGTTCAGAGACTTGTGTCCTTTCCCAGATGCTCAAGTACCTCAAAACTTTAAGGAACCAAAATTCAAAAGATACGATGGCAGCGGTTGTCCCACAGCACATCTCAAGGCCTTCTGTGGAGAGCTGAGTGCAATCTCAGTAAATGAAGGGGCCCTCATTCGCTTGTTCCAAAAATCCCTGAAAGGCGATGCCCTAGATTGGTACACCTCATTAGACTGCCACCGCATCAGGACATGGGAACAACTTTCCCAGGCTTTCGTCGACAGATTCGCATACAATCTCAACATGGCACCCAGAAGAGCCGACCTCGCAGCTCTCAGGCAAAGGAGTGATGAAACACTATCAGCTTATGTGGGACGTTGGCGAGCTATGGCAGCCAGAATGCGGACACCTATCGACGACGAAGAACAAATCTCCATGATTGTTCATTCAACATATCTGGGCATATCTAGATATCTCATCTCGCATCCATATGCGATTTTCTCACAGTTGATCCGTGCTGGAGAACAAGTCGAAGCAGGAATCCGTGCCGGGACGATCTCCCCATGGCCTCATCATGCCACTCCAGTCAAGAGGAACAGAGTGGAGGGAAGACCTATCGGATATGGGAACGAAAATCGTAGCGGTTCTCCTCCTCGCCCGACAAAGGTAAACAACATTAGCACCACTGCTCAGGGAAATCAACATGCTCCCCCACAGGGATGTCAACAGTATCAGCAGAATCAGGTTTAGCACCAACCTCAGAGGTATCAACCACGACCAAATCCGCAACCACAGCCACAACGACCTCGACAACAGCAGCAATTCAGAGGGAACGGTTAATACTCATACCAGAATAGGCAGAATTATAAGGAGTTCAGGAAATTCACTCCACTCACTCAACCACTTAGTCAAGTCATGACTATGCTGGTACAGAAGCAGTTACTCACTCTAATGGCACCCAGGCCTCCTCCTCATCCTCTGCCTCCGAACTACCGAGAAAATGAGTATTGCGCCTACCATCAAGGGCGTGGCCACACCACTGATTGATGCTTTACTTTGAAGAATGCAATACAAGATCTGATTGATGACCGTAAGATCGTCATCTCGGTCCCTGGAACTCCTCCAACAGCTTCCACCAACATCCTTCAGAATCCTCTGCCTCAACATCCGACGGATCCCAGTTCATCTCGTGGCCCCACCGTCAACAGCATAGAAGAAGGAGAGCGCCTCAATCGCTTCTTCTCCCCTATCCAGTCCATTCATGCCTACACTTATGAGCCAACAAATCCTCCTCCGATCATGCAAGGGGCAAGTCCCTTTCCTCCTTCAGTCTCCGAGCCAGTAGTACTCGAAGGAACACTTTCATATGATGTGCCAGTTGTGCAAGGGGCACCTTACAGCCATTCATGTTGGGAACCAGTCGTCCTGGAAGGAGCACAGTCATACATCGAGCCCGTATACAAACCTGTCATCTTACAAGGGGCAACTCCAGTTCAAGAATAATCCAATCCGCAATGGAGGATTATACTCATCAGCAGCAAGAGCCCATTGTCTTGGAAGGAGCTCCTCCAGTTGAGCCAGTCATATTGCAAGGGGCAAATCCCGGAGGCGTGTCAATCACACTATGGCAGCTAGGACGAATAGAGAAACCCCCTGCCATATCAAGAGGACCAGTATTCATTCCATGGGAGCCTCCTGCTCCAGGAACGGTCAAACCAGGACCGTAACCTTATGTGATCTATGAAGAAAAGCCTCGATATTACCCCTTCAACACAAGCAACAATGTAGTTCTCAAGGCAAAAGCTCCGTACGAGGAAGATCTGGTACCCACACCAGCACCGTTGCAAGAACCTGTGGTCCTAGAAGGCAAAGGTGAGGAAAATTATACAGAGGTCCCATGGCACTATCCAGAATTTGCGGAAGTAGGGAATATGAATCCCAATGGACGTTGCATCCGAAGAGATAATCAGAACAGAGGAGATCCCAAAGGCGCTCCCTCAGGCCTCGGCAACAAAAATGAAGCCGCATATGATGTGGTAACTCAGCTCAAGTCAATCCCTGCCCAAATCTCAGCATGGGAGCTACTCTGCACATCTCGCATACACCAAGAAATGTTTGCCAAAACCTTGAGCGATGCTCACATCTCCTCCGATACGGCACCAGAGATGATAGCATTGATGATTGGACAGCTCCTGGCTCCATGGGCCATCACCTTCACTGATAATGAGTTGCCACCAGAAGGGCGCGATCATGGGCGATCCCTAAACATAGCCTTACGATACAAAGACCTATGTGTCCCGCTGGTCCTTATCAATAATGGCTCAAGCTTAAACGTCTGCCTACTCAAGACTGCGGAACGTCTGGGAATCAGTCCTTCTTCATTCCGACCCAGCACCATATGTGTCAGAGCATTCGACAACACCCGTCGATCAGTAGAAGGGGAGGTCGACATAGAGGTACAGATAGGTCTGAAAATCTCCACTATCACATTCTAAATTCTGGATATATCAGCCTCTTTCAACATGTTGCTCGGACGACCTTGGCTGCACAAGGTTGGAGCTGTGCCATCGACCCTGCATCAACGAGTGAAATACATCTGTGAAAATCAAGTGATCTCTATCCATGCAGAGAAAGAGCTCATCATTCATTCCAATGCTGCTGCCACTGAACCAGACATCTCGGTCATCGATATCCAGCACTCTGAAGAGGACATCCCGTTTCATAGTTTCGAATTCGAGACTGTGAACGCTATCGCCAATCCAGAACCGATAAGGGTGGACCGTGTCTTTTCACCAGCAGAATGTCTGAGCCTCAAATACCGAATGAAGAATCATTTCAAGTCCAGAAAGATACCGCTGGTATATAACCAATGCAAATGGGGACTCGGATACAGGGCAATCTTCATGGACAAAAGAAGGAAGAAATTTCGGTGCTCACCCATCCAATTCGTCAAGCCAGGAGAACCTTGCAAAGATCCAGGAGGGAATCAACAGACTGCACTACACAAAGGCCTCCCAACGAGCCTAGTTTGGGCCACGTGGCCCCCCATTCAATGGGATCAGATTCTCGAACCATCTAAGCCTCCAGAAGAAGAAGGAAATGATGAAGACGAAGGAGGAAGTCAAATACAGTAGCTTCAGGACCAGGTCACACTGATACCTGCTCCCAACCAGGGGCACAACCTGCCCATTTCAGCATTAATCAACCAGGGGCACAACCTGCCCGCTTCCATTCCAGCCAGCCAGGGCCATAACTTGCCCATCTCAACATCGATCAGCAAAGGGCATGACCCGCCCATCTCTGCAAAATCAACACCATCAATCGTTAGCCAGGGGCAGAAGCAGCCCATCCATTGGACCAAGAAAGGGAAATGGCCAGCCCTGGATTGGTCCGATGTCCAGATTTCAAACTTGTGTCTAGCCGCAGAACCAGACGAACTGCAATGCCAGGTAAGTGATCCGGGAGGGACTGAGTACGACTCAGATCTCGAACCTGACCAGCGAGAAATCATGGTCATTGGGCCAAACCGTGATTCTTCGCCCGAATCATCAACCCCCACCTCTTCAGGGGAGGAAGTGTGGGGTCCTGAATGGTCATCCGTTCCCCTAACTTTTAAATCAGCCAAAGAGCCATCTGAGGGCTCTGGCTTCCAAAAAAAATGCCTGTTTAAGCAGCGACCGGAACTTTGGAACAAGTTGGGCTCAATCATGGTCTGCAATGCCCGCTTGTTCAAAGTTCCGTGAATTCCAAAAACCTAAAAAAATCAAAAACTCTCAAAAGCCAAAAACATCTAGCATTTCCATTTCAAAAAAGTCTCAAAAACCAAAAAACATTTCTTTTCCTGCATTCAATAGTGTGCCAAGTCCGTCTAAAGAGTCCATGAGTTTGAAGTCGAATCATATGATTTTGACATCGAATTAGACTTCGAGCTCATGGGTCTGGATGAAGCTCGGGATGAGGAAGATGATGATCCGGCTCTCAAACTAGAGGATCTCCTCAAAAAGTTTGAATCTAAAGCCAATGTTGTAGCTAATGATTTCGAGATAGTAAACTTGAGGACACCTGAGATCCCTAGGGAAGTACGCATCGAAAAATCGTTGCCACCAGAAATGAAACAGAGAATGATAGAGTTTCTACCTCCAAGATTGTCCAACTTCGCGTTCTCATATGAAGACATGCCGGGTCTCGATGAGGAGCTCGTTGTACACCATCTGCCAACCAAGGCAGATATAAAGCCAGTGAAGCAGAAACTTCGAAGAATGAAGCCAGAATGGGCCCTGAAAGTCCGAGATGAAGTCATCAAGCAGTACAACGCAGGATTCTTGGTAGTCTCCAACTACCCTGAATGGCTCGCCAACATCGTACCAGTACCAAAGAAGGATGGCAAGGTTCGAATGTGCATCGACTTCCGAGATCTTAACAAAGCCAGTCCTAAAGACGACTTCCCTTTACCACATATCGACACTCTGGTCGACAACACTGCTGGATACAAGATCTTCTCATTTATGGACGGTTTCTCAGGTTATAATCAGATCAAGATGGCCATCAAAGATCGTGAGAAGACGTCGTTTATCACCCCCTGGGGAACTTTCTGCTACAGAGTAATGCCGTTCGGTCTAAAGAACGCAGGAGCAACATATCAGCGAACAATGACAGCACTATTCCACGACATGATGAACAAAGAGCTTGAAGTATATGTGGACGATATGATCATCAAATCTCGCACAGTTGAAGGTCACTTTGAAGATCTGAAGAAGTTATTCAACAGATTAGAAAAGTACAAGCTCCGCCTCAACCCTCAGAAATGTGTCTTCGGTGCAATGGGAGGTAAGCTCCTCGGCTTTATGGTGAGCGAGGATGGCATCAGGGTCGACGAGACCAAAACCAGAGCAATCATCGAGATGCCCCCTCCAAGAACAGAGAAAGAAATTCGTGGCTTCCTCGGCAGAATTCAATACATCAGTCGCTTCATTGCACAGCTCACACCTATTTGTGAGCCCATTTTCAAGCTCCTTCGGAAGAACGTTCCAAAAGAATGAAATGATGATTGCCAAGTCGCCTTCGACCGCATCAAGAAATATCTCATGAATCCTCCACTTCTAGTGCCACCCACTCCCGGACGACCACTATTGTTATACATCTCGGTAGCAGCAGAAGCCATTGGCTGTGTCCTCGGTTAGCACGATGAGACCGGGAAGAAGGAACAAGCAATATATTATTTGAGTCGAAAGTTCACCGACTACGAGACCAGGTATTCCCCGATCGAGAAGACCTACCTCGCCCTAATCTGGGCAACTCAGCGACTCCATCAATACATGATTGCATTCCCTATTCTCCTACTCGCTCACATGGATCCGCTCCAGTACTTGTTCGAGAAACCGGCACTCACTGGAAGGATAGCTAAATGGCAGCTACTCCTGTCTGAGTTCGACATCACCTATGTCACTCAGAAGACAATCAAGGGACAGGCTCTCGCCGATCATCTTATGGCCCACTCCCTCCTGGATTATCAACCGCTCAAGACATTCTTCCCTGATGAAGATTCTTGCATATCGAAGTGAAGAAAAGAAGAAAAAAGATGAGTGGACATTATTCTTCGATGGCGCAGCAAATTCTAAAGGAAGTGGTATTGGAGCGATCCTCTACTCTCCAGCTGATGTCTCTATTCCTATCTCAAGGCGCATAGCATTCGAGTGCACCAACAACATGGCAGAGTACGAAGCATGCATCGCTGGCTTAAGGGAAGCCATAATCTTGGGCGTCAAGAAGCTACGAGTATTTGGAGACTTACAGCTTATCATCAATCAGACCAATGGCGAATGGAAGACCAAGGACTGAGAAGTTGATACCATATCATGTGTATCTTGAAAATCTGATCGAAGAATTCAAAGAAATTACCTTCTCATACATGCCCAGAGCCAAGAACTAGTTTGCAGACGCTCTCGCCACACTTGCATCAATGCTCGAAATACCAAAAGGAGCTTCAAAATAGGAGCTCACAGTCAAAATTCAAGATTAACCTGCTTTCTGCCTACAAATAGAAGAAGCCGAAGCTGTCCCTGACAAACCCTGGTATGCTGACATCAAATAATATCTCGAAACCCAGGAGTATCCGGAGTCAGCAACAGCAACAGATCATCGAACCATCCAGTGTTTGGCCGGCCAGTTCACCATCAGTGGCGAAATTCTTTACAAGCGATCCTATAATCGCATCCTCCTTCGACGCGTCGATGAAACAGAAGCTGCAAAAATCATGGAAGAAATACACGAAGGAATCTGTGGCCCACACATGAACGGGCACATGATGGGAAAGAAGATTTTACGACTCGGCTACTATTGGCTCACCATGGAGACAGACCGCTGCCAGCACGTTAGAAAATGCTTCAAATGCCAGAAGCATGCGAATCAAATCCATGCCCCTTCATTAGAATTATACAACCTGACCACCCCCTGGCCCTTCTCCATGTGGGGACTCGACATCATCGGCAAGATTAGTCCCAAAGCATCAAACGGTCACGAGTACATACTTGTGGCAATCGACTACTTCACCAAGTGGGTAGAAGCAGCCTCCTACACCACGATTGCAGCATCCTAGGTGATCAAATTCATGAAAAACAACATCATATGCCGGTATGGAATCCCTAATGCTATCATCACAGATAATAGGACCCCGTTTGTTAACAAGAAGATGGATGACTTTCTCAGCAAGTTCAAGATTCAACGTCATCGATCAAGCCCCTACCGTCCTCAGATGAATGGTGGGGTGGAAGCTGCAAACAAGACAATCGTCAGGGTACTCGAGAAAATGGTCGTGACCTATCGGGATTGGTCAGATATGCTCCCATATGCACTTTGGGCTTATCAAACGTCTGTACGGTCTGCTACGGGCGTTACTCCTTTCGAGCTTACTTATGGAATGGAAGCAGTTTTGCCAGTCGAGGTGGAAATACCATCACTATGAGTGTTACTCGAAAGCAGAATTGAAGAAGGAGAATGGCAACGGGCCAGATTCGATCAGTTGCAGCTAGCAGATGAAAAGCGCATGCGTGCGCTAAGTCATTCTCAGTGTTACCAGAAAAGGATCACTGAGGCTTATAACGAGAGAGTCCGAAAAGGAAGTTTCAAGGTAGGTGACATGGTCATGAAGAAGATTCTACCGTCGCACCTTCCGGATCCCAGAGGAAAGTTCAAACCCTCAGTGGGACGGGCCGCTGATCATCAGAGAAGTACTTTCCGGAGGCGCTCTCAGACTCACCAGCATGAGAGGAGTGGATCTCCCTGAGCCAATCAACGCCGACAAAGTGAAGATCTTTCACGGGTAAGTCATTTTGACTTTATCAAAAGTTACTTTAATAGAGCTGAAGTCAAGAGGTCGAAGCTAAAACCTCTGAGAAATCATTTCCGTCCACCAACAAGTGTTTCAAATAAGGGGATTCAAAAGAAAAAGAAAAAAAAGAGAAAAAGAATACAAAAGAAAAGAAAAAAAAAGGAGAAAAAGAAAAAGGGAAGCCAAAGCAAGGCACCCGAGAAAAAATCAACCCAAGAAGAAACACAGTCATTCATCCACCCATCTCAGAAACGTCGATAGTAAAGACCGACAGCTCTATCATCGTAACCTAGGATAAGGGCTGAAAGACTGCCACCGGCCGGCAACGACGGATTCCCGACCTCTAGCCGCCGCAGTTATCCAAAGATCCAGAAAAAAACAAAAAAGAAAAGAAAAAAGAAAATGTGTGCCTAAACAAAGAGGGCGGAGTGAAAACCCGAAAGGGCGCTCCGAGTAAAAACAGTGGGCATACAGTGGACTTGGTGAAAACCCGAAAGGGCACTGAGGGTAAAAAACAGCATAGCTGCCAAGGGGCAGGCAAGATCAAACACCCAGGACGTGGTGAAAATCCGAAAGGGCGCCACGGGCAAAAATGACAGAAAAAAGCCAGCTGTGGTGAAAACTCGAAAGAGCACTGCAGGCAAAAATGGCTTAAATGGAAAAAGAAAAAAATAAAAGTGCAGGTACCAAGAAATCAGACAGTCCGGATCGGTTTGAGCAGTCACAGTTCAAGAACAAGAAGAAGTGCAGTCAGGAACGAAGAGCTCTACAAATTCTGACAATCTCAGGAGGCAAAAGTTTTCGTTGCCTACACCTCTAGGGAACCAAAGGATCACACAAGTCAAATCTCGAGACATCGGTCAAAGCATTGGCTGAGCCCCAACTCTGATTCCTATATCCCGACACAAAATCCAGACACACTCACAAGACAACTCATGGCACAATAGATTCCCAAAAAAGTTTTCTTCTTTTTCATTAAAAGCATCATATTTCTTTTACACATATCATGTCATCTTTTTCAAAAAATACAAAAAATGCATCATCATCAATCATATATGCAAAAAAGAATGTGCAGGTGGCCAACACAATCAATCTCTACCCTCCTCCTCGGCCATATCAGGTAAGTCCTCTGACTCATAATGAAGTAGCCTCGCTCTCAACCTGCTCACCTCCATACGCAGGTAATGCACCTCATCTCGCTCAAGGGTACAGATCGTCGTCTCCTCATCAGACAACCTCTGATCAGCAACCAATCTCATCGACATCATCTCACAATGATACCGAAGTGCGGAAATTTCAAACAGCAAATGGACATGAGTGGCCAAAAGGAAGCCAGGATCAATGAACGGACGCTCCTCAAAGGGTTCATATGAACCAGATGAAGAGCCGGCATCTCCAAGGATATCCTGCTCATCCTCATCAATAGTCTGGTGCCAGCAAGGGATGCGTCGATACAAAGATTGCTCAGCAACCCAGTACTGATATGGGGCGGTCGCCATCAGAAAGGCCCGCAACTCAAAACCAAGCAGATCAGCAGTCAGGTAACTCGCCCAGGATCCATCAATCCGAGTCCTAAAGTCAGAGGTCCTAGATGGAAGTGCTCGGCGCCCGATACCCGTGAAAGCAAAAAGAGGAACATCCTGCTCATACCCAAACTGCCGCTAGGAACCGGACAGGATGGTAGGAAAAGTAAGATCGAAAGCCTACCAAGCATCAGAGGAAGGCGGTGTGTATCGCAAAGCACTAGAGGAAGTGAAAGCCAAGATGACTCCCAACGAACATTCCAGTCGCGAAGATCAGCGAACATCCTGCGATACAAGGATGAGGAAGAAATTCCATGATGTACCGCATAAGGTCTGGGCGACGGGTGTCAGGAAATGGTACAGGAACAGTCAGCGAAAGACGCTCCCATAGCCAGACCTGATCATAAGAAGGAAAAGAAGTTCAGCTAGAGCAAAGTAATTCCTAAAAAGCAAGAAAGGAAAGGTGCAGAAAAGATGCCTGAAGAAATGCACAACAGCCGCGAAGGACACGAGTGCGGCCCAGGGCACAGTCAGTCAGCCCGTTAAACAGCTCAGCCAAGACAAGAGAAATGATCCCCTGACGTCGAATAGCTCGGCTCATCACCTCAAAAAGCAAAGGAGTCTGGGACCTCCGCCATCCCGAGAATAGCACCTCAGCTATTAAGCAGAACATCAGTGCGTTCCAAGCAAGGATAGATTCGGCCACACTCCGAGGACCCGAAAAAAGATCATACAGCAAGTCCAAGGAGAACACTACAGCATCCTGGCCGGCAGCTGTAGGCTAAACCAGATAGGGGATCCCAAACCAGTTCTGCGGTGTGGCAGTCTTCGGCAATGTCTTCGGCGAAAAATACTAAGTATAATCCCAAGGAAGGCTGATCAAGCGCGTAAGCTCGTCCAAAGAGGGTCACATCTCCATGTCGTTGAACGCAAATAAGTTCAACGAAGGGACCCAGTCAATCAGTGCAGCTCCAAGCATCCTCCAGTCAATGTCAACTCTAGCCATATGAACCAGAATGCCAAAGCCATAAGACTCCAAATCTCGAATCTCATAAGCTGACAAGCTGTCAAGCCAAGCAAGCAGTCATGGCGAGCAAGAAGGACGAGGAAGCAGCTGACAAGTCCTCACGGGTACCCCCTCCAGAACAAAAGGCCCAGAAATCAATGACAGTTCATCAAGGATCGGAAGATCAACGGGCGAAGGAGAAGGGAGAGCTAGAACCTCTGCAGACTCGACAGCCCCTGACCTGCCCTCAGTAACGGCTATGTCTGATATAGTCGCATCACTGTCTGAAACTGTCACAACCTCAGCCGCATGAGAAGACTCGCCCACCTCATGAACAGAGTGCGCAAAAGACTGACGATTAGGAGAAGGACGACACTCTCCGTCAAAAGGGCTACCAGCGAAGTTTACACCACACATCGTGGCATCCTGACCAATCTGACCATCAAAGAATGCATCTGAACCACCAAGAAGGGTCCCGGCAACCCCGATCGAAGAATCAACGGTCAAATCTGGACCTGTGGCCCTCTCCAACAGGAAATCATGAGTCCAATCATCATCCTGGTCAATCAAAGGGATCATCGAGGCATCCACACCGTCCATCATCAGGGGGACATCATCAATGATCACATCAAGTCCACCCAAACAAGTATGCCGCACATCCTGGCTCTCATCAAGAGCATCCAAACCGTCAAAGGTATCATCTGAACCATCCATCCCATCCAGACATGAGATCAAGCCCATCTATGTCCATCCTGGTCCCATCACCTCCATCAATCACATCATTCATGTGGCCCACACTCAAGGGACACATAGCCTCACCTATGTCCCATCTCATCATCTCATCCATACCACCCATTTCTCCCACAATCAAAGGCCCATTCAAATCAGAAATTTCAGCATGGCTGCCATTAATGGGGCCATTCAAAGCTCCACCAACCCCTCATCAATACCCCCATTCAATGCTCCATCTCTACCACCCAGTAAAGAGATTCCACCATCATTAAAGCCTTCACCACCTCCTGAAGTGTGGGACCCACCATGGACAGCCCCCACAGCCCTTAAATCTCCACCATCCATTGCCCAAGAAAGGACAAACCAAGAAGACGACAAAAGGAGGAGGAAAGAGGAGACAAAAGGAAGATTCATGGTTGAAATCAAACCAGGACGTACAAAGCAGGTGGGGACAAGAGAAGTGGACAACAGAGAATGTCCGAACCTGAGCCTAGCCCAGGCCACACAAGAGGCGAGCCTTGGGCGGCCCACTCTGGGCCGCCCGTACGGACTCGCTCCCCCTCTCTCCGCGGGATTGGCTCCATGGTTCTTGGTAGGTGAGGCTGATAGTCCACATCAGCAGATGGCACCCTGAAGGCCGCCCAAGGCTCCAATCCATTCCAGATTTCGATTGAGATTGATCAAGATCATTTGGAAGGTACCCCACCGGTCCAATCACGAAGCACTGCGGCCAGAATGGGTCTGATCAAGTCAAAGAGAGGGAAAGATGATCAAGAGAGGCCCACAAGCAATCTGAGCCATTCGAAGACTAGATCATTATGATCTAAACCATGAAAGAGCTTGCATGAGTCATGAAATAGCAAGATCAAAGGTTTGATCATCAAAAGAAGGGTCAGAATCCAAGATCTGATCATCAAGTGGGCCCACAAGACCAGATCAAGCGATCTGAGCCGATCAAGTCATCATCTACACCATGAGAAGCCTTCTTAGCCTCACAAAACATCAAGAGAAGGTGCTCCAAAGTAAAGTCGAGGTCTCAAGTGGGCCCACAGGGCCGAATCAAGCCATCTGAACCATTCAAATCATCATCCATGCAATTAAGAAGTCTCCAGTCAAAGCATCCAGACATCATCAAGAAATTTGAGACAAGTTAAAGATTGTATATTCATTCAGAAGATTTTTTTATACAGAAGAAGGTAAAAGCAAAAAGAAGAAGGTCATACATCAAGAAAGCTGAACACAGAAGCAAGCTATAGGTCACCAACATAGTCGTCATCGTCCCTCCTCTCGTCCCGCTCTCGACGATGAAGATCCATCAAAGGAGCTGTCACCGAGCCTCCAGCATATCTGCGACGGCCCCCAGGAACATAGAGCGGAGGAAGCAGAGGCCCCTGGCCATACAACAAGTACCACTCATCATAATCGCGATCCGGGATCGTGAAACGAAACCCGGGCTGGCCCACAAGAGCGTCAGCTATCTCATCAGCTGGGATCTGAGCAGCTGGAGGAGGTGCAGAACAAGGGACTCTGGCCACTCCGGTAATCTGTCGAAGCATCCCCTCACCCAGATACCACTGAAATGATTCAGCGTCAGAAAGCATGATCCGGAGGCATGACGCATCATAGGTCTCCACACGCTGAGGGGTGTAGTAGAGTGGAAAGTTGGCGTATGGCATCCGAGCAAGCTACAACAAGGGAGATCATCACGATCAATTACAGTACAGCACGAGGGATAAGGAAAGCAAGATACTTACATCTTCAACGGTCAATCCGTCTATGTCAGCACGCCAATTGTCCCCAGAAACTCGAGAGTTCCGCTGACGGTTTTGTTGATGCCAGTACATGTGGCGATACAAAGATGGCTCAATGTCGTCCCGAAAATGGTCATAAAAGCAAGTCTGGGCAAGGGCACACCTAACGATTAGAAAAAGGAAGAGGGTAAATGTCTCCAAGAAAGGAGAAAGAAGAAGTACCTCAACGACAGGCCAGAAACCTGTGTAGGACTGACTATTCTGACTGGTTTTATCCAGACCCTGGAAAATATGAGTCAAGATAGCTCCGTTCCAATTGTAGGGGTGGTGAAGATCCTCAACCAAGCGAAGAAATTTAGGATCGACCCTCTCATTTGCGTGGCAGAGAAGGAAAGACCCGAAGGCATAAGTGGAGGGCCTCTAGCTCGGTAGTGGGGGTGACGGAGGCAAAAGTGTTGTAGAACCATCGCATCTTTACTTGATGGCCTTGGAATTCATCTTCGGGCGGGACATCACCAACAAACCGTAGACAATCAGTGGAAGTGATGGGAGCAAAAGAGCTGACTTGGGGAACAACTTCCCCATGAAATGGAAAGCCACTTTGCATATAAATATCCAGGGGAGTTATTCCCCATTCACCACAAGGGAGTTGGAAGGTGTGGGTCTCGTCCCGCCACCTCTCGCAAAGAGCCGCGAGCATCATGCGGTTGGCACTGTTGTTATGGAAACGTAAGGTAAGGAGGCCAGCAAAAGGAGTGTCAGCCAATACTCGTTCAAGCAAAGGCTGTGGATGTTGCACCCAGTTGTCCCAGTGGTCTCTGGTACCTCGACCCTTAATGGCGGGAAGAGGTTGGTGTTCTTGAGCCAAAGAACACATATGGGCCCCTCGGCGGATGATGAAGGCAGGATCATCCTCATCAATCACTCGACGTCCTCTTGTACCGTCCGCCATTGAATCATACAAGCTTGGCAAGGTAATTCCCTATCCTTTACCCATCAAAATACAAATTATCATCTAGGAAACCCATGGGATGGGGCTCATATTCAGATGCAAAATCCAAAGTCCGACTCTAGGTGTTACTTAGGATATGTGTTAGGCCCATTAAAGAAAGCAAGGCCCACCTTAAAGAAGGTTGCATGCCATGCCTTAGGCAAAGAAAGTCCATCATCCAAGGACATACTTAGGACAACAAATGCACTCAAGTGCCATGAGATCAACAAGGTATAAGAATCCTACTTCACATGAGAAATCCCTCTTCAAAGTCCATATGTGGCCAAGGATTGATCCACTTTTTATGCCAAGGACATAATTCTCACTTAAGATGTTTCCATCTTTTTTACACATGTACATGGACAAGTGGGGAATAGAAAGGAAGTGGGTCCCCAAGAGCAACCCAAATGCCTCACCTCAATGGATTGAAAGGAGCACATAGCCCACTTAAAAAATAACCATGGGCATCCTTATGTGCACCATTTTGATGAAAGATTTGACTATGAGAGTACAACATGGCGGACTACCCACAAACATATGGATCAAAGAAGCCAATGGTAAGAAAAATTAATGCACATAGCCCACAAAAAGAACCAAAGTTGGAAATGCCCATGTGAGGGCAAGTTTGGGCAACTTATGTGCACCAATTTCTTTACAAAAAAGGGGGACCATTTGAGCACAAGAGGGCATGGCTTGACGAGTCACCCCACCATCATGAAAATAGCTAAGAATGATAAACATAGCCCACTTGAAGATCAAAATCCAAAATGCCCCAAAGCATGGGACAAAATTGGGCAACTTATGGGTATCATTCTTTCTCACAAATTGAAAGAAAAATCACTCATCTTTGGGAATGATGGTGGATGACCCACCAAGCACCCTAAAGAGAAGTTCAAGGAGCTATGGTTGCATAAATAGCTCACTTGAAGGAGGATCATCCATTTGAGGTTGATAACATTAAAGAGAAACTCTTGGAAATCACTTTCTCACCCCATGGAAAAACCATTTGAACTTAGTGAGATTGTTGAAATAACTCACTCATGGGACTTATAGATGATCAAGTAACTTAAGTCCTCCATCCATCCAAAGAAAAGACATGAAGTAAAAGAATCCTACATGCACAACGTGTAATGGTGCACACATGACCCAAAGAAATACCCAAGTTTTAAGGAAGGCCCAAAAGCCCATCTACATGGAGGAATTCCAAGGAACCCACCACACTTTGTGAACAAAGATGTATATCATAATCGAGAAATGATGGAAGATTTGGGCTACTTGTCCATAAAGGCCCACTTAAGAAATCTAGCCCACTTGAGATCCAAGTGAAGAATGGGCTAGTCACCCTTGTCCATACACATGTGAAGAAGGATGGGGCCACCCAAAGTGAGTCCCATGAGCCCAAAACTTGAGGTGAGCCCTACCATTCACATGGGCCCAAAACTTGAAAAGAAGATGGAAAAGAAAAGAAGAGCTTTAAGGAAAAATGACAAGGGCAAGAAAGCATGAGGGAGCCCAAAATGAAGCATTGGGCCCATCAAATACACCAAGGGCCATGACTTCACTTTGAGCCTATTTGATACACATGAAAAGAGGCCCAACTCCCATGAAGAAAGATAGGATATTTTTTCATGCACACTTGATGGACATGGCAAAATTACCCTTTACATACACATGAAGGGAGTGTGAAAGAAGAAAGGAAAGAATGAAAAGGAAGCTTGCAATGTCCTTCTCCATGCACCACCTTTAAAAGAGATTTGAGATCTAGAAAATGGCCAAAAATACTTGGGCCCACCTTCACTCCTTTTGGAATAGCTACATGGAAAAAGAAAAGAGTCATAAGAAGAGACAATGAAGAAAGAAAAAGACAAGAGAGAAAGGGAGTGGTCCATACCTTTACCACTCACCAAAGAGGGACCACCTTGCTATCACAAAGCTTCTCTAAGGCCCACAACTTGAGAGAAGCAAAGAACCACCAAGAGAGAGAGAAAAACTTGAAGAAAGAGAGAGTATGAGAGAAAGAAAGGAGAGATTGCACGTTGGAGGGGCCAAGGGAGCTCCATATTATATAGAAAAGGGGAGTGCACCCCTTTACCCGACCCACTGGAAAAACCAGTGGGCAGAGACGGTCCGGGCGGCGCCCAGGGGGCCATCCTATCCTCCCCCTAGTTGAAACGACCTCTCCCCCTCTCTCCTTGGGAAGGGTAGTTGCAAGTGAATCTTGTACCTCCTTGTAAGAATGAAGTGATGGAAGAGAATGGTGAGAAAAAGTAAGGAATCTCACCAAAATTTCATCTTGTGAGAAATTGGTGAGAAATTGGCTTGATGATGTGGAAAAAGTTCCATGGAATTTTCAAGAAAAAGAAAAAGAATTGACTTGGTCAAACAGCGATCTCAACCATCCAAAGGCATGACCTGATGATCTGAACCATTCTAAGAAGAATCCCCGGAATCTCCCACCTTGATTGCTACTCTCTTGTACATAATGTGGTCCGAAGACCTTAAACTACGTCGGGATCAAGATCCCGATGGACTTTTTAAATAAAAACCGGTAGTAGTCTGGATCGTTCGAATCAAGATCCGCTGACACCGGACATTTTCCAAAAATAAAAAATGTGTTTGCCCTGCTTATACATATCTTAGGTCCGAAGACCTTAAACTACGACGGGATCGACATCCCGAGAGATTTTCAATAAAAACCGACGTCGATCTTGTTTGCTCACATCAAGATCAGATGGCTTCGGACATTTTCCAAAAAATAAAAAAATGTGTTTGCCTTGTTTTATACAGTAGTGTGGTCCGAAGACCTTAAACTACGTCGGGATCAATATCCCGAGGGATTTTAATAAAAACCAGCATCGATCCTAGCCGTTCAGGCCAAGATCTGATGACCTAGATCATTTCAAAAAAATCACAAAAAAGAATGTAGTTTCAGCATGTACATATTTTCGGTCCGAAGACCTTAAACTACACTGGGATTAATTTCTCGAGGGACCTTTTCCTGCTTTCAACCAAAAACCTGGCATCGGCCTCAACCGCTGGGATCAAGGTTTGATAGCCCGGATCATTTTCAAAAATAACCAAAAAGATTTCAAGCTTTCCATAAAAACCAGCATCAACCCTGATTACCCGAGTTGAAGTCTGGAACTTTTTCAAAAAAATACAAAAAAAAATTAAAAAAATAATAAAAATAAAAAATAAAAATTTCACCATCAATTTCAACTGCACAAATTCATCTCCAGCGGTCCGAAGACCTAAAACTACACTGGGATTAACTTCTCGAGGGCTTTCTTTCCTAACCTGTCCCAGACATGGCTGACACTTAATCGTATGGATGTCTGGAATCTTTTAAACAGGTAAAGGCTGAGGCAGGCAGAACCCCGTAATCCTGTTCGTGTTGAACGCACCGTGATAGACAACCTTGATTTGGAAGTCGTTGTTGAATCTGACGGATGCTCCCTATTCCTAAAACTCATGAAAGGGATTAAGGCTGTTGGGAGGTGGAGCGCACCCTCACGGAATTGTGAGCAACGTAAGGCCCCAAACTGGATTGACTAAGGGAAATGTGAGGATGTGGCTCATTTTGTGGCCGAAGGAGTTCGTCAGACGATACGTGGTCTATGTGCATTGCACATGAGGAACAGGCAACTTTGTGGGTGTGTTGACTGAAAACCCTCAAAATCTCCTCATCCGAAGATGTAAAACTATGGCACTTAACTGTGTGAGACTCGTCTTGCTTGCTGACGTAAAATGGATCGGGTGCCTTACCAGCAGTAGAAGCTAGAAATGGATGAAAATTCCATACCTTTTCCCTGCATTTCAGAAAAATCCAACAAAATACCAAAACATTACAAAATCATCTTTCAAAATCACAAAAATATTTCTCTTGCTTTCAAAGAAAATATTTCAAAAATCACAAAAATATTTCCTCGCTTTCAATAACCGATCTCTATCCTGACTACTCAGGTAAAGGTTCGGACCAAATATTTGCAAAAATCACAAAAATTGTCACTATCCCCCAGCACTACACTTCAGGATTCTTAAACTCCACTCTCTTCACAATTTGGGATGACGGATCCAATCGCCCGCAAATTGGAATCTTGACCAAAACTGGCGACTAAGCACCGTCTCAATCGCATTTATGCCCAGAAGAACATTTTGAAGTCTGATTTAATCCTCGTACATTCTCATTAGCAAAGAAACAGCATCTTGGGACGATGGACCTGATCGATCACAGGTTAGGATCTTGACCAACCCGCTGACCAAACATCCGCATAAAGAAAAAAGAAAATCCCCGGGGAAGCACAACCCTGCAAGCAATAAGCTCAAAATTCTCTACATCTCCAGCAAAAGCAAAATCATCAAACTGAAAGAGAATGAGCCAAGCCATGCATCCATCATCACATACACATCCCCATGCATCAGCACCCATCGCATCAATCATCATATTTACCTGCTTTGAAAATAAAAGCCGGTTAGCCAAAGACCCCATAGGCATCCCTAGTGGAGGCACATGCAAACCAGATTTCCATTTCAAAAGACAAAAAAATATTTCTATTTGCAAATAAAAACCCCACGGAGTATCACTCCCCAGAGTGGGAATCTTTTCAAAAATTCAAAAATATTTTCCCAGTAAAGCGTTCTGCCTCCAAAACACCAGGAGATCTTCCATATCTCTGGGTAGGAGCATACGCAAAAATCAAATAAGATCCGATGTCTCGCGGTTTCCCCGGAGATCATCGGATCCAATGCACTCAAAGTACGGTTGAACTAAACTCCAGTGTCAGTGCGGTCGTACCACATGCCAAGAGACAAAAGGATGAAAGCCAAAAGGCTTGGTCAAAGAAACCATTTGAACAGGTGGAAATGATAAATTGTAACCCAAGGATCAAAATCAGCAGATTGGGTGGAAAGAGTTCACCCACACATACCTAAGCGTGGATGCCTGAAGTACCTTGACTGAGTCCAAGTCGGCGTAGTAGAATCCCGTAAGACTACATGACGCAGGGCATCTAACCACTTTGATAGTCAAGCGAAACAAGTACTCCTGGAGTGATCTGGGAAAACATCAAACATCACACAATCAGTCACAGGGTCAGCAACCTCGTAAGACTACGGACGCAGAGGCTCTACTGTACCTTTCTGATGTTAGTACCGATCGGGAATAGAAGGGTTGCGATTGGGTACCCAGGTTGCAGTAAACTGCAGGGACAATCGCAACGTTTTCTCCAAACTCCTGCGGTATGTGCGAGTTATCAATCTCCAAACAATCAACTGACTCAGATACAAAGGACAACAAAGATTCCAGACCACAATCTAGGAAAGAATGAATTGCAAACCAAGTATCAAAACTGACAGATCGGGTGGAAAAAGTTCACCCGCACATACCTAGGCGTGGATGCCTGAAGTACCTTGACTGAGTCCAAGTCGGAGTAGTAGAATCCCGTAAGACTACATGACGCAGGGCATCTAACCACTTTGACAGTCAAGCAAAACAAGTACTCTTGGAGTGATCCGGGAAAACATCAAACATACAATCAATCACCAGGGTCAGTATCCTCGTAAGACTACGGACGCAAAGGCTCTACTGTACCTTTTCGATGTTAGTACCGATCGAGAATGGAAGGGTTGCGATTGGGTATCCAGGTTGCAACAAACTGTAGGGACAATCGCAACATTTTCTCCAAACTTCCGCGGTATGTGCGAGTGATCTATTTTCAGACGATCAACTGGCACAGATGTAAAGGCAAGCAAAGATTTCAGACCATGATCCATGAATGACCGGGTCAGAAGTGGGGTGTCCACTCGCTTTGGCATTCGGTTGCACGTAACCTCTGCCAAAGAGGGGCATCTGTAGACACCCCACCTTCGGCTACATTGTTGGTAGAGATAGCTAGATAAATGGAGGACCATACCCCCAAATCCCAAGTCCAAACTCAGCCAAACTCACCCTTATAAGCCCCAATCCATAGCCCAACTCAAGCCTGAACCCAGTCAACCCGCCCCTAAGCATCAGCCTGAAAAACCCCCCATAAGAAAAACCAGTCAAAAAAAAAATCCTAAAAAAGTCTAACTCACTGAGTCAACCCGTTAAGTCAACCCGCTGAGTTAACCCATTGAGTCAACCCTCTGAGTTAACCCGCTAAGTCAACCCGTCGAGTCAAAACACCAAGTTAACCCGCCTAGTCGACCCGCTGAGTCAACTCACCAAGTCAACCCACTAAGTCAAAACAGCAACCCTGAGACATGTCCGTACCACGCGCTAGAACCCGAGGAGCGTTTGTACGGCCCAAACCTATTTACAAGAACTGTCACTGCCCTCTGCTATAAATACTCCTCTCCCCTTCTCATTTCAAGACAATCCAGCCCAGAGAGAGTCCATCTGTTCCGAGTCTTTCTCCACCCCCTTAGCCCACCTTTCCACCAAGGAGAGCCCGAGTGAGGAGAGCCTAGCCCTGGTCCAGCCTAGCCTGACCACTAGTCCAACTCTCCCAAGTCATCCAAGTCTTGATCCAGCCACTCGAAGCCAATCCTTGCGACACCTCCGTCCATCTAGCTACCCTTTTTCCAGCATCATCTCATTTGCATCTAGCATAAGTGCAACATTTACTTTTCTTCCAATCCCCATGCTTCACCACAAACACTTTGATTATTCAAGCACACGACATGCATCCCGCATAAAGTACCTGTCAGTTCGAGCGTATGCTCTAGGCTTGCCTGTTAATGGAAACCTGCCCATCAGAAACTCTTACTGTTCAGACCTGCATTCATCCATTAGTCACTATAAGCACTTTGATTATTCAAACACACAGCATGCATCTCGCATAAAGCACCTGTCTGTTCGAGCGTATGCTCTGGGCTTGCCTGTCAATGGAAACCTGCCCATCAGAAACTCTTACTGTTCAGACCCGCATTCATGCATCATGTCATTTATGAGAATGCACGAGGATTAAAACAGACTTTCAAGTATTAGTTCGATTCTGTGAAGTAGAGACCGTACTTCGGTACGGGCAGTGTGTGGGGTGCTTAACCTCTTCCCACCCTGTAACCGTGATCCCTTACCTCGAATCTCTGACCGCAGATCAAAAGGAGTCATTTTAGAGGAAGGAATCTTCGGATCCCCTTCTCTAACTTTTCTACAGGGTCTAGCCGACTGTAGATTCGAAGTAACTGGCTAGTGGCGACTCTGGCCTTATATAAACTCATTTAAACACATCCAGCTTAACACGACTACCGAACAAAGCCCTCGAGAACGAGGCAAGCCAGTGGCACAAAACGGCGATTCGCACCCACGCATCCTCTTCTTCCTTTTCCGAAAGGAAAAGGGACGAACGTCGTGTGGGAGCGTGGAACGGCGAGGGTCCACAAACCTTCAGTACAGTCTCCAATTCAATTACAGTCATTTCAAGCATAAGTTCGTTAAAATCCAGTTCACTCATCGAATCAAATTCAGCAACCCACGGTTGCTTTTCGGCAAGCCCAGAGGGTCGAAGACATCAACCACTATGCCGAAGAAGAACGTGCCTTACTGCGAGAGGCACCAATCGCTCGAGTAGATCATGCAGGACTGGACGAGTTGTGAGAGCAGTTCCAGACCTTGTAAAATCAACTACAGTGATAACAGGGAATTGATCTACCTTCGACCAAGTTCAGAGACTTGTGTCCTTTTCCAAATGCTCAAATACCTCAAAACTTTGAGGTACCAAAATTCAAAAGATACAACGACAGTGGTTGTCCCACAGCACATCTCAAGGCTTTCTGTGGAGAGCTGAGTGCAATCTCAAGAAATAAAGGAGCCCTCATTCGCTTGTTTCAAAAATCTCTAAAGGGTGATGCCCTAAACTAGTATACATCATTGGAATGTCATTGCATCAGGACTTGGGAAAAATTCTCCCAGGCTTTCGTCGACAGATTCGCATATAATCTCAACATGGCACCCACGAGAGTGGACCTCGCAGCTCTTAGGCAAAGGAGTGACAAAACGATGTCAGCTTATGTGGGACACTGGCGAGCTATGACAGCCAGAATATGGACACCCATCAACGACGAAGAACAAATCTCCATGATTGTTCACTCAACATATCCTGACATATCTAGATATCTCATCTCGCATCCATATGCGAATTTCTCACAGTTAATCCGTGCTGGAGAGCAAGTCGAAGCAGGAATCCGCGCAGGGACAATCTCACCATGGCCTCATCAGGATACTCCAGTCGAAGGGAACAGAGTGGAAGGAAGACCTATTTAATACGGGAGTGGAAACCGCTACGGTTCTCCTCCTCGCCCGACAGAGGTAAACAACATCATCGCCACTGCTCAGGGCAACCAATATGCTCCCCCACAGGGACGTCAACCATATCAGCAGAATCACGCTTAGCATCAACCTCAAAGGTATCAGCCACAGCCACCCCCACCGCAACCAAATCCTCAACCACAGCCACAACCACCTCGACGGCAGCAACAATTCAGGGGGAATAACCAGTACTCATATCAGAATAGGCAGAATTACAGGGAATTCAGAAAATTCACTCCTCTCACTCAGCCACTCAGTCAAGTCATGACTATGTTGGTACAAAAGCAGTTACTCACTCTAATGGCACCCAGGCCTCATCCAAATCCTCTGCCTCCGAACTATCGAGAAAATGAATATTGTACCTACCATTAAGGGTGTGGCCACACCACTGATCGATGCATGACTCTAAAAAATGCCATACAAAATCTGATTAACGACTGCAAGATCATCATCTCGGTCCCTGGAACTCCTCCAGGCAGCTCCTACCAACATCCTTCAGAATCCTCTACCTCAGCATCAGAGGGACCCCAGTTCGTCTCGCAACCCTACCGTCAACAGCATAGAAGAAGAAGAGCATCTCGATCACTTCTTCTCCCCTATCCAGTCCATTCACGCTTACACTTATGGGCCAACAAATTCTCCTCCGATCTTGCAAGGGGCAAACCCCTTTCTTTCTTCAGTCTTCGAGCCGTTAGTACTCGAAGGAGCACCTCCATATGATGCACCAGTTGTTCAAGGGCCTGTCCCCTTGCAAGGGGCACCTTACAACCATTCATGTTGGGAGCCGATCATCCTGAAAGGAGTACAATCATACATCAAGCCCGCATACGAACCTGTCGTTTTGCAAGGGATAACTTCAACTCAGGAACAACCCAATCCACAGTGGAGGGATTATACACATCAGCAGCAAGAACTCATTGTCTTAGAAGGGACTCCAATCGAGCCAGTCATATTGCAAGGGGCAAGTCCTGTCCTCAAGCCACAAAGACGTCCTAGAGGTATATCATTTACGTTACAATGGATGGGTCGAACAGAGAGACCCCTCGCCATATCAAGAGGACCAGTGTTCATCCCGTGGGAACCTCCTGCTCCAGGAACAGTCAAGCCCAGGCCGCGACCTTATGTGATCTATGAAGACAAGCCTCGATATTATCCCTTCAACATAGGCAACAATGTAGTCCTCAAGGCAAAGGCTCCATATGAGGAAGACCTGGTAACCACACCAGCACCATTGCAAGAACTAGTGGTCCTAGAAAGTAAAAGAGAGAACAATTACAAAGAAGTCCCGTGGCACTATCCACAATGTGCAGAGGTAGGGAACATGAATCCCAATGGGCGTTGCATCCAAAGAGATAATCAGAACAAAGGAGATCCCAAAAGCTCCCTCTCAGGTCTCGGCAACAAAAATGAAGCTGCATATGATGTTGCGACTCAGTTCAAGTCAATCCCTACCCAAATCTCGGTATGGGAGCTACTCTGCACATCTTGCATACACCGAGAAATGTTTGCCAAGACCTTGAGCAATGCCCGCGTCTCCTCTGATACAGCACCTGAAATGATAGCATTGATGATCATACAACTCCTGGCTCTGCGTGCCATCACCTTCACCGATAATGAGTTGCCACCAAAAGGACACGACCATGAGCGATCCCTCAACATAGCCGTTACGATATAAAGACCTCCGTGTCTCGCTTGTCTTTATCGATAATGGCTCAAGCCTAAATGTCTGCCTGCTCAAGACTGCAGAACGCTTAGGAATCAGTCCCTCCTCCTTCCGACCTAGCACCATGTACGTCAGAGCATTCAACAACACCCGCTAATCAATGGAAGGAGAAGTCGACATAGAGGTATAGATAGGTCCAGAAGTCTCCACCATCACATTCCAAATCCTGTATATATCAGCCGCTTTTAACATATTGCTCGGACAACCTTGGCTACACAAGGTCGAAGCTGTGCCATCAACTTTGTATGAATGGGTGAAGTATATCTGTGGGAACCAAGTGATCTCTGTCCATACAGAGAAGGAGCTCATCATTCCTTCCAATGTTGCTGCCACTGAACCAGATATCCTTGTCATCGACATCTAACATTCTGAAGAAAATGTCCCGTTTCATAGTTTTGAATTCGAGACTGTGAACGCTATCGCCAATCCAGAACCAATAAGTGTGGATCGTGTTTTTTCACCAGCAGAACATCTGAGTCTCAAGTATCATATGAAGAATCATTTCAAATTCTAGAGGATCCCGCTGGTATATAGTAAGCGCAAAGGGGGGCTCAGGTATAGGTTAGTCATCATGGACAAAAGAAAAATGAAGTTTCAGTGCTCACTCATTCAATTCATCAAGGCCAGGAGAGCCTTGCAGAGATCTAAGAAGAGATCTACCGACTATGCTACACAAAAGCCTTCCAATGAGCCTAGCTTGGGCCATGTGGCCTCCCATTCGATGGGACTGGATTCTCGAACCATCTAAGCCTCCAAAAGAAGAAGGAGAGGATGAAGATAAAGAAAATCAAATACAACAACTTCAGGATCAGGGGCACAACCTGCCCACTTCAATTCCAGTCAACCAGGGGCACAACCTGCCCGCTTCAATCCCAGCCAACCAGGGGCACAACTTGCCCATCTCAGCATCAATTTACAAGGGGCATAACCCGCCCATCTCTGTAGAATCAACATCGTCAACCATCAGCCAGGGACAAAAGCAGCCCTTCCATTAGATCAAGAAAGGGAAATGGCCAACCCTAGATTGGTCCGATGTCTAAATTCTGAACTTGTGTCTCGCCGTGGAACCAGACAAACTGCAATGCGAGGTAAGTGATCCGGGAAGGACTAAGTATGACTGAGATCTCAAACCCAACTAGCGAGAAATCATGGTCATTGGGCCAGATTGTGATTCTCTGCACAAACCATCAACCCCCACCTCTCCAGAGGAAAGAGCGTGGGGTCCTGAATGGTCATCCATTCCCTTAACTTCTAAATTAGCCAGAGAGTCATCTGAGGGCTCTGGCTTCCAAAAAAAATGTCGGTTTAAGTAACGAGCGGTACCCCAGGACAAGCTGAGATCAATCATGGTTTGCAATACCCGCTTCTTCAAGGTCCCATGAAGTTCAAAAATCCAAAAAAATAAAAAACTTTCAAAAACCAAAAACATCTAGCATTTCAATTCTAAAAAATTCTCAAAAATAAAAAAAAATTATTTTTTTTCTTGCATTTAATAATGTGTCAAGTTCGTCTAAATAGTTACGTGAGTTTGAAGTCGAATCATATGACTTTGACATCGAATTAGACTTCGAACTCAAGGTCTGGACAAAGCTCGGGATGGGGAAGATGATGACTTGGCTCCTGAACTAGAGGATCTCCTCAAAAATTTTGAATCTAAAGCCAATGTTATAACCGATGATTTTGAGGTAGTAAACTTAGGGACACCTGAGATCCCTAGGGAAGTACACATTGGAAAATCGTTGCCACCAGAGATGAAACAGAGGATGATAAAGTTCTTAGCTCCAAGATTGTCTAACTTTGCATTCTCATATGAAGACATGCCGGGGCTCGATGAAGAGCTCGTCGTACATCATCTGCCAACCAAACCAGATATGAAGCCAGTGAAGCAAAAACTCCGAAGAATGAAGCCAGAATGGGCCTTGAAAGTTCGAGATGAAGTCATCAAGCAGTACAATGCAGGATTCTTGGTAGTCTCCAACTACCCTGAATGGCTCGCCAACATTGTATCGGTACCGAAGAAGGACGGCAAGGTTCGAATGTTCATCGACTTCTGAGATCTCAACAAAGCCGGTCCTAAAAATGACTTCCCTTTGCCTGCATATAGACACTCTGGTCGACAACACTGCAGGGTACAAGATCTTCTCATTCATGGACGGATTCTCAGGTTACAATCAGATCAAAATGGCCGTTGAAGATCACAAGAAGACATCATTTATCACTCCATGGGGAACCTTCTGTTACAGGGTAATGCTGTTCGGTCTAAAGAATGCAGGAGCAACATATCAGCAAGCAATGACAGCATTATTCCACGATATGATAAACAAAGAGCTTAAAGTATATGTGGACGATATGATTGTCAAATCTCACACAATTAAAGGACACTTTGAAGATCTAAAGAAGTTATTCAACAGGTTAGAAAAGTACAAGCTCCGTCTCAACCCTCAGAAATGTGTCTTCGGTGCAACTGGAGGGCTTTATGGTGAGCGATGATGGCATCAGGGTCGACGAGACCAAAACCAGAGCAATCATCGATATGCCTCATCCAAGAACTGAGAAAAAAATTTGTGGTTTCCTCAGCAAAATTCAATACATCAGTCGCTTCATCGCACAGATCACACCTATCTGTGAGCCCATATTCAAGCTCCTTCGGAAGAACGTTCCAAAAGAATGGAATGATGATTGCCAAGTTGCCTTTGATCGCATCAAGAAGTATCTCATAAATCCTTCGGTTCTAGTGCCGCGCACTCCCGGACGACCACTATTGTTATACATCTTGGTAGCAACTAGAAGTCATTGACTGTGTTCTCGGCCAGCACGATGAGACAGAGAAGAAGGAACAAGCAATATACTATTTGAGCAGAAAGTTCACCAACTACGAGACCAGGTATTCCCCGATTGAGAAGACTTGCCTCACCCTAGTTTGGGCAACTCAGCGACTCCGTCAATACATGATTGCATTCCCTATTCTCCTCCTCGCTCGCATGGATCCACTCAAATACATGTTCAACAAGCCAGCACTCACTGGAAGGATAGCTAAATGGCAACTACTCCTGTCTGAATTCGACACCACCTGTGTCACTCAAAAGGCAATCAGGGGGCAGGCCCTCACCGATTATCTCGCCGCTCTCTCTCTCTCTCTCTCCTGGATTGTCAACCGCTCGAGACGTTCTTCCCTGATGAAGATCTCTTGCTCATCGAAGGTGAAGAGAAGAAGAAGAAAGATGAGTGGACGTTATTCTTCGAAGGTGCAGCCAATTCTAAAGGAAGTGGTATCAGAGCAATCCTCTACTCTCCAAACGATGTCCCTATTCCTATCTCAAGGCACATAGCATTCGAGTGCACCAACAGCACGGCAGAGTATGAAGCATGCATCGCCAGTCTAAGAGAAGTCATAATCTTGGGCAGTCAAGAAGCTACAAGTATTTGGAGACTCACAGCTTATCATCAATCAGACCAATGACAACTGAAAGACCAAAGATGAGAAGCCGATACCATATCATGTGTACCTTAAAAATCTGGTCGAAGAATTCAAAGAAATCACCTTCTCATACATGCCCAGGGCCAAGAATCAGTTTGCAGATGTTCTCGCTACACTTGCATCGATGCTAGAAATCCCGGAAGGAGCTTCAAAATGGGAGCTCACAGTCGAAACTCAAGATGAACCTACTTTCTGCTTGTAGATAGAAGAGGCTGAAGCTGCCCCTGACAAACCCTAATATGCCGACATCAAGCAATATCTCGAAACCCAGGAATATCCGGAAACAGCTACAGCAACAGATCAACAAACCATCCAGCATTTGGCTGGCTAGTTCACCATCAGTGGCGAAATTCTTTATAAGCAATCCTGTAATCAAGTCCTCCTTCGATGCATGATGAAATAGAAGCTGCAAGATCATGAAAGAAATACATGAAGGAATCTGTGGCCCACACATGAACGGGCACATGATGGCGAAGAAGACTCTATGACTCGGCTACTATTGTCTTACCATGGAGATAGACTGCTGCCAGCACATCAGAAAATTCTTGAAGTGTTAGGAGCATGCAAATCAAATCCATGCTCCCTCATCAGAACTGTACAACCCAACAACTCCCTAGCCCTTTTCTATGTGGGGTCTTGACATCATTGGGAAGGTGAGTCCCAAAGCATCAAACCGTCACGAGTATATACTTGTGGCAGTCGACTACTTCAACAAGTGGGTAGAAGCAGCCTCATACACCACAATTGCAGCATCCCAAGTGATTAAATTCATGAAGAACAACATCATATGCCGGTATGGAATCCCTAACGCTATCATCACAGATAATAGGACCCCGTTCATCAATAAGAAGATGGATGACTTCCATAGTAAGTTCAAGATTCAACGTCATCGATCGAGCCCTTACCGTCCCCAGATGAATGGTGAGGTAGAAGCCGCAAACAAGACAATCATCAGGATACTCGAGAAGATGGTCATGACTTATCGAGATTAGTTAAACATGCTCCCATATGCACTTTGGGCCTATCGAACGTCTGTATGATCTACTACAGGCGTTACTCCTTCGAGCTTACTTACGAAATGAAAACAGTTCTACCGGTCGAGGTGGAAATACCATCACTACGGGTGTTACTGGAAAGTGAAATTGAAGAAGCAGAATGGCAATGAGCCATATTCGATCAATTACAACTAGCAGATGAGAAGTGCATGCGTGCGCTAAGTCATTCCCAGTGTTATCAGAAAAGGATCGCTCGGGCTTACAATAAGAGAGTCCGAAAAAGAAGTTTCAAGGTAGGCGACATGGTCATGAAGAAGATTTTACCGTCACACCTTCCAGATCCCAGAGGAAAGTTCAAACCATCATGGGATGGACCACTGATAATCAGAGAAGTACTTCCCAGAGGCGCCCTCAGACTCACCAGTATGAGAGGGGTAGATCTTCCTGAGCCAATCAACGCCGACAAAGTGAAGATCTTTCACAAGTAAGTTATTTTGACCTTATCAAGAGTTACATTAGTAGAGCTGAAGTCAAGGGGTCGAAGCTAAAATGTCTAAGAAATCATTTCTGTCCACCAATAAGTGTTTCAAATAAAAGGAATTCAAAGGAAAAAAGAGAAGAAAACGACAAAAAAAAGAGAATACAAAGAAAAGAACAAAAAAGAAGGAAAATGGGAAGCAAAAAACAAGGCATCCGAGAAAAAGTCAACCTGAAAGGAAACACAGTCACCCATCCACCCATCTCAGAAGGATCTATAGCTAAGACCGATAGCTCTACCATCGTAACTCAGGATAAGGGGTGGAAGGCTATCATCAGCCGGCAATGACGGATTCCTGACCTCTAGCCACCGTATTTATCCAAAAAAATCTTTAAAAAAAAAAGAGAGAAAGTGTGTGCCTAAACAAAGAGGGTGGAGTGAAAACCCGAAAGGGCGCTCCGAGTAAAAACAGTGGGCACACAACGGACTTGGTGAAAACTCGAAAGGGCGCCGAGGGTAAAAACAGCATTGCTCCAAGGGGCAGGCAAGATCAAATACCTGGGACGTGGTGAAAACCTGGAAGGGCGCCACAGGAAAAAATGACGAGAAAAAGCCGGTCGTGATGAAAACTCGAAAAAGCGCTGTAGGCAAAAATGGCTCGAATAGAAAAAGAAAAATAAAAAAGTGCAGGTACCAAGAAACCAGACGGTCATAGTTCAAGAACAAGAAGAAGTACAGTCGAGGACAAATGACTCTACAAACTCTAACAAACTCTCAGGAAGTAACCGTTTCCATTGCCTACACCTCTAGGGAACCAAAGGGATCTCACACAAGTCAATCTCAAGACATCGTTCAAAACATTGGCCAAGCCTCAGTTCTGATTCCTATGTCCTAGTACAAAATCTAGATACACTCACAAGACAACTCATAGCACAATAAGTTCTCAAAAAGTTTTCTCTTTTCATTAAATGCATCATGTTTCTTTTACATATATCATATCATTTCTTTCAAAATAAAAAAAATATACATCATTGCCAGTCATGTACTACGCAAAAAGGGACATACAGAAGGCCGACACAGTCCTCAAAGCAAGAAATCAGTCTCTCCCCTCCTCGGCTATGTCAGGTCAGTCCTCTGACTCATAATGAAATAGCCTCACTCTCAACCTGCTCATCTCATGCGTAGGTAGTGCACCTCATCTCGCTCAAGACTACGGATCACCGTCTCCTCATCAGACAACCTCTGATCAGCGGCCAATCTCCTCGGCATCATCTCATAGTGATACCGAAGCACAAAAATCTCAGACCACAAGTGGCCATAAGTGGCCAAGAGGAAGCTAGGATCAATAAATGGGCGCTCCTCAAAGGGCTCATATAAACCAGATGAAGAACTAGCATCCCCAAGAACATCCAGCTCATCCTCATCAGCGGTCAGGTGCTAACAAGGAATGCGTCGATATAGAGATTGCTCAACAACCCAATGCTGGTATCGGACAGTCGCCATCGAAAAAGTCTGCAGATCGAAACCAAGCAAATCAGCAGTCAGGTGACTTGCCCAAGACCCATCAACCCGAGTCTTAAAGTTAGATGATCTAGCCGGAAGTGATTGACGCCCGATACCCGAGAAAGCAAAAGGGGAACATCCTGCTCATACCCGAACTGCCGCAAGAACCTAATAGGGTGATAAGAAAAGTAAGATCGAAAGCCTACCAGCACCACAAGAAGGCGATGAGCATCACAAACTACTGGAGGAAGTGAAAGCCAAGATGACTCCTAATGAACATTCCATTCACGTAGCTCAGCAAACATCATGCGATACAAAGGCTCGCTCATCCTGGATGTATGTGGAAGGAACTCCATGATATGGTGCATAAGATCAGGGCAACGAGTGCCAGAAAACGATACAGGAACAGTCAGCGAAAGATGCTCCCATAGTCAGACTGATCATGAGAAAGAGACTCAGCTAAAGTAAACAGTTCTAAAAGAGAAGAAAGGAAAAGAAAGTATGAAAGGGATACCTGAAGAAATGCACAACAGCCGCGGAGGACACGAGTACAGCCTAGGGCATAATCAATCAGTCCATTAAACAGCTTAGCCAGGACAAAAGAAATGATCCCCTACCAACAAACAACTCGGCTCATCACCTTGAAGAGCAAAGGAGTCTGAGATCTGTGCCATCCCGAGAATAGCACCTCAGCTATCAGACAGAACACTAATGCATTCCGAGAAAGTAGGGACTCTACCACACTCCGAGGGCCCGAGAAAAGATCATACAGCGAGTCTAAAGAAAAGACTACAGTGTCTTGACCATCAGCTGTAAGATGAATAAGGTACGGAATCCCAAACTAGTTCTGTGGAGTGGTAGTCTTTGGCGAAAAATACTGTGCATAATCCCAGGGAAGACCTGTCAAACGCGCGAGCTCCTTCAAAGAAGGTCCCATCTCCATATCATTGAATGCAAACAAGTTCAACGAAGGGACCCAGTCAATCAATACGAGCCCAAGCATCCTCCAATCAATGTCAACCTTAGCCATATGGATTAGACCACCAAAGCCGTAGGACTCTAACTCTCGAATCTCATAATTTAACAATCTGTCAAGCCAACAAGCAGTCATGGCGAATAAGAAGGACGAGGAAGCAACTGGCGAGTCCTTACAGAAATTCCCTCCAAAACAAAAGGCCTAGGAATCGCTGACAACTCATCAAGGATCGGAAGATCAACGGGCGAAGGAGAAGGAAAAGCTGGAACCCCTGTGAACTCAACAGTCCCTGACCTATCCCCAGTAGCGACTATGTCTGATATAGTCGCATCGCTATCTGAAACTGTCACGACCTCAGCAGCATGAGAAGACTCGCCCACCTCGTGAATTGAGTGCGTAAAGGGTTGATGATCAGGAGAAGGTCGGTACTTTCCACCAAGAAGGCTATCAACAAAGATCACACCAGCACATCATGGCATCCTGACTATTCTGACCGCCAAAAAATGCATCTGAACCGCTAAGAAGGGCCCCGGCAACCTCGATCGAAGAATCTACGATCAGATCTGGAACTGCAGTCCTCTCCAACATAAAGTCAAGAATCCAACCATCACTCTGTCCAGTCAAAGGGATCATTAGAACATCCACATCGTCCATCATCAAGGGGACATCATCAATGATCACATCAAGTCCGCCCAAATAAGTGTATCGCACATCTCAGTCGTCATCAAGTGCATCCAAGCCATCAAAGGTATCATCTGAACCATCCATACCATCTAGGTATGAGATCAGCCCATCAATGTCCATCATGACATCATCATCACCATCAATCACATCATCCATGCGGCCTACACTCAAAGGATGCATAGCCTCACCAATAGCCCATCTCCCCATCTCATCCATACCATCCAATCCTCCCATAATCAATACCCCATTTAAATCTGAAATTTTGGCATGGCTGCCATTAATGGGGCCATTAAAAGCTTCATCAACCACCATTCCTAAGCCACCATTAATCCCCCATTTAAAGCTTCATCCACACCATCAATCAAGAGCATCCTACCTTCATTAAAGCCCCCACCATTTTCTGAAACATAGGGACCCACCAACCTCTCCCTCAATGGCCCCCAAGCCATCATCAATGCTGCCCAAGAGGAGACAAGAAGAGAAAAAGACAAAAGAAAGAGGAGAGATGAGACAAAAGGGAAATTCATGGCTTGAAATCGAACCGTCGAGTACAGAGAATATGAGACAGGGATAGTGGTCTGTTGAGAATGTCCGAACTAGAGTCAACCAAGACCGCACATGAAGAGAGGTCTGAGCGGCCCCCTGTGGGCCGCCTGTACGGACGGTCTCCCTCTCTCTCCGCAGGATTAGCCCCATAGCCTCTGGTAGGTGCGACTGTCAGTCTACGTCAGCAATTGGCCCCCTGAAGGCCGCCCAAAGCTCCGATCGATTCTGAATTTTGACCGAATCTTATCTGAATCATTTAGAAGGTGTCTCCACCTATCCAATCACGAAGAACTACGACCAAAATGGGTCTGACCAAGTCAAAGAGAAGAAAAATCGATCAAGAGAGGCTCACAAGCAAATCTAAGCCATCCAAAGGCTAGATCATCATGATCCAAACCATGAAAGCTTACATGGGTCATAAAATAGCAAGATCAAAGGATGGATCGGAAAAAAAAAAGGCCAGAGTCCAGGATCTGATCATCAAGTGGGCCCACATGGCTAAAGAGAGTAATCTGAACTGCTCAAATCATCATCCACATAATGGAAAGCCTTCTTAGCCCCACAAAACATCAAGGATAGGTGTTCCAAAGCAAAGTTGAAATTTGAAAGGGCTCACATGGCCAAATCAAGTAATCTGAACCATTCAAGTCATCATTCATGCAGTTGAGAATCCTATCTTCCACAAAGCATCAAAGAATGGATAAAAAATCAAAGCATCCAAGCATCATCAAGAAATTTGAGGCAAAACAGGGCTTGAATTTCATTCAGAAGATTTTGATACAGAAGAAAAGCAAAAAAGGGGCCTTAAAATATCAGTAGGCCATACATCAACGAGCTGAATACATCCTCAAAGAACAGGCTACAGATCATCGACATAATCATCATCATCCCTCCTCTCCTCCCGCTCCCGATGGTGAAGGTCCATTAGAGGAGATGTCACTGATCCTCCAACATACCTGCGGCGACCCCTTGGAACGTATAGTGAAGGAAGAAGAGGTCCCTGTCCATACAACAGATACCACTCATCATAATCACGATCCGAGATTGTGAAGTGAAATCCAGGCTAACCCTCAAGAGCATCGGCCATAGCATCAGCCGGAATCTAAGCAGCCTGAGGGGGTGTAGAACAAGGAACCCGAGCCACGCCGATAATCTGTCGGAGCAACCTCTCTCCCAAATACCACTGAAATGACTTAGCATCAGAGAACATGATCTAGAGACACAAAGAATCATACGCCTCCACGCGCTGAGGAGAGTAGTAGAGGGAAAAACAAGCATATGGCATCCGAGTGAACTAAAAGAAAGAAAATCACCTCACAGTCAGTTGCAAAAAAGTACGACGGACAAGGAAAAAAAGATACTTACGTCCTCAGTAATTAATCCATCTATGTCAGCACGCCAATTATCCCCAAACACTCGAGGATTTTGTTGACGGTTTTGCTGACGCCAATGCATGAAGCAATATAAAGATGGTTCAACATCATCCCGTATCCTCGGTGACAGGTGAGCGAAATGATCATAGAAACAGGTCTGGACAAGGGCAAACACAATGATCAGATGAAGAAAAAAGACAAACATCGCCAAGGGAGGTTAAAGAGAATACCTCCACGACAGGCCAGAAACCTATAAATGACTTGCTACTCCGAGAAGTCTTATCCAAGCTCTGGTAGATGTGAGTCAAGATGGCCCCATTCCAATTGTATGAATGATGAAGATCCTCAGCAAGCGAAGAAATCTAGGATCGATCCTTTCATTCGCATGATAGAAAAGGAATGAACCAAAGGCGTAATCATTGCCCGTGCTTTATGAAAAGTTTCCAGCTCAGTAGTAGGGATGACAGCAGCGAAAGTGTTGTGAAACCACCGCAGTTTCACCTGGCTACTTTGAAATTCGCTCTCGGGTGGGATGGCTTCCACAAGCCGTATCCAATCAGTGGGAGTAATTGGAGCAAGAGAGCTCACATGGGGAACAACTGCCCTGTGGAATGGAAAGCCTATCTGGATATATATGTCCAGGGGAGTTATCCCCCATTCGCCACAGGGAAGTTGAAAGGTGTGGGTTTCATCCCTTCACCTCTCACAAAGGGCTGTAAGTAGCATGCGATTGGCATTATTGTTGTGGAAATGCAATGTAAGAAGGCATGTAAAAGGAGTGTTAGCCAGAACGTGTTCAAGCATCGGTTGTGGTTGTTCCACCTAGTTATCCCGAAGGTCTCGGGTGCCCCGACCTTTTATGGAAGGAAGAGGTTGGTGTTCCTTAGTTAGAGAACATATATGGTCCCCACAGCGAACAATTAAGGCAGGGTCATCATCACTAACCGCTCTGCGCCCCCTCGTGCCGTCCGCCATCAAATCCTACAAGCTTGGCAAGGTAAGCTCATATTCTTTATCGGTTAAAATTCAAATCTTTATCAAGGAAAACCATGGATTTGGACTTACATTCAAATGCAAAAATCCAATGTCCAACTACATGTGTCGCCTAGGATATGTGTTGGGCCCATTGAAGAAAGCAAGGCCCACCTTAAAGAAGCTTGCATGTCATGCCCTAGATGAGGAAAATTCACCACCTAAGGACACATTTTGGACAACAAATGCACTCAAGTGCCATGAGATCAAAGTGGGATAACAATCAAGCTTTATATGAAAAATTCCTTTTCAAAGTCCATGTGTGACCAAGGTTTGGTTCACTTTCCATATTAAAACAATGAGCCTCATTTAAAATGTTTCCATCTTTTTACATATTGTGGACCCTCGCCGTTTCCGCGCTCCCCACACAACGTTCTTCTCCCTTCCCCTTTCCTTTCGGAAAAGAAGGAGATGAGGATGCGTGAGTGCGAAATCGCCGTTTGTGCCACTGGCTTGCCTCGTTCTCGAGGGCTTCGTTTGGTTGTCGTGTTAAGCTGGATATGTTTAAGTGTGTTTATATAAGACCAGAGTCGCCACTAGCCAGTTACTTCGAATCTACAGTCGGCTAGACCCCGTAGAAACGTTAGAGAAGGGAATACGAAGATTCCTTCCTCTAAAATGACTCCTGTTGATCTGCGGTCAGAGATTCAAGGTAAGGGATCACAGTTACAGGGTGGGAAGAGGTTAAGCACCCCACACACTGCCCGTACCGAAGTACGGTCTCTACTTCACAGAATCGATCGAATACTTGAAAGTCTAGTTTAATCCTCGTATATTCTCATGGATGACATGATGCATGAATGCGGGTCTGAACAGTAAGAGTTTCTGATGGGCAGGTTCCAACAACGGGCAAGCCCAGAGTGTACGCTCGAACTGACAGGTGCTTAATGTAAGACGTATGCAGTGTGCTTGAATGATCAAGGTGTTTTATGGTGAAGCATGAATGCAGGTCTGAACAGTAAGAGTTTCTGATGGGCAGGTTCCAACAACGGGCAAGCCCAGAGCATACGCTCGAACTGACAGGTGCTTAATTTAAGACATATGCGGTGTGCTTGAATAATCAGGGTGCTTGTAGTGAAGCAGGGGGGTTGGAAGAAAAGTAAATGTTGCACTTATGCTAGATGCAAATGAGATGATGCTGGAAAAATGATAGCTGGATGGACGGAGGTATCACAAGGATTGGCTTCGAGTGGCTGGATCAAGACTTGGGTGACTTGAGAGGCTTGGACCAGTGGTCAGGCTGGGCTGGACCAGGGCTAGACTCTCCTCACTCGGGCTCTCCTTGGTGGAAAAATGGGCTAAGGGGTGGAGAAGGGCACTCGAATGGACAGGCTTTCTTTGGACTCGAAGGGATGTTGAAATGAGAAGGGGAGGGGGGTATTTATAGCAGCGAGGAGTGGCAGTTTACATAATTTATTTCGGGCGGCCTGCTATGGGCCACCCGTACGGCCGCTCCTCGGTTTCCAGCGAGTACGGTCGCTCCCTCGGGGCTGCTGTTTGACTCGCTGGTCGACTCAGTGAGTTGACTCAGCGGGTCGACTCGGTGGTTGACTCGGTTGACTCGACGGGTTGACTCGGTGTTTTACTCGACGAGTGACTCGACGGGTTGACTCAGCGGGTACCGGTTAACTCAGCGAGTTGACTCAGTGATTTTGACTTTTTTAGGATTTTTTGACTGGCCCTTTTTATGGGGGGTTTTTCAGGCTGATGTTTAAGACTGGGTGGACTGGGTTCAGGCTTGATCTGGGCTATAGAATGGGGCTTACAAGGGTGAGTTTGGCTGAGTTTGGACTTGGGATTTGGGGGTATGGTCCTCCATTCATCCAGCTATCTCTACCAACAGTGCAGCCGAAGGTGGGGTGTCTACAGATGCCCCTCTTTGGCAGAGGTTGCGTGCAACCGAATGCCAAAGCGAGTGGACACCCCACTTCTGGCCCGGTCATTCATGGATCATGTTCTGAAATCTTTGCTTGCCTTCGCATCTGTGCCAGTTGATCGTTTGGAAACCGATCACTCGCACATACCGCGGGAGTTTGGAGAAAACGTTGCGATTGTCCCTGCATGCGCTGCAACCTGGGTACCCAATCGCAACCCTTCCATTCCCGATCGGTACTAACATCGGAAAGGTACAGCAGAGCCTCTGCGTCGACAGTCTTACGAGGATGCTGACCCTGAGACTGATTGTATGATGTTTTATGTTTTCCCAGATCACTCCAGGAGTACTTGTTTCGCTTGACTGTCAAAGTGGTTAGACGCCCTGCGTCAGATAGTCTTACGGGATTCTACTACGCCGACCTGGACTCAGTCAAGGTACTTCAGGCATCCACGCCTAGGTATGTGCGGGTGGGCTTTTTCCACCCGATCTGTTGGTTTCGATGCTTGGTTTGCAATTCATTCTTTTCTTGATTATGGTCTGGAATCTTTGTTTATCCTTTGTATCTGAGTCAGTTGATTGTCTGGAAATTGATAACTCGCACATACCGCGGGAGTTTGGAGAAAACGTTGCGATTGTCCCTGCAGTTTGCTGCAACCTGGGTACCCAATCGCAACCCTTCCATTCCCGATCGGTACTAACATCAGAAAGGTACAGCAGAGCCTCTGCGTCCGCTAGTCTTACGAGGATACTGACCCTGAGACTGATTGTGTGATGTTTGATGTTTTCCCAGATCACTCCAGGAGTACTTGTTTCGCTTGACTGTCAAAGTGGTTAGACGCCCTGCGTCAGATAGTCTTACGGGATTCTACTACGCCGACTTGGACTCAGTCAAGGTACTTCAGGCATCCACGCCTAGGTATGTGCGGGTGAACTCTTTCCACCCAATCTGCTGATTTTGATACTTGGGTTACAATTCATTGTTTCCACCTGTTCAAATGGTTTCTGTGACCGAGCCTTTTGGCTTTCATCTTTTTTGTATCTTTGCATGTGGTACGACCGCACTAACACTGGAGTTCAGTTCGACCGTACTTTGAGTACATTGGATCCAATGGTCTCCGGGAAAACCGCGAGACATCAGATCTTATTTGATTTTTGCGTTGGCTCCTACCCAGAGATATGGAAGATCTCCTGGTGTTTTGGAGGCATAACGCTCTACTGGAAAAATATTTTTGGATTTTTGAAAAGGCACCCACTCTGGGGAGTGATACTCCGTGGGGTTTTTATTTGCAAATGGAAATATTTTTTTGTCTTTTGGAAACGGGGATCTGGTTTGCACTCGCCTCCACTAGGGATGCCTGTGGGGCTTTTGGCTAACCGACTTTTATTGAAAGCAGGTAAACATGATGATTGATGCGATGGATGCTGATGCTGGGAGATGCATGATGAATGCATGATTTGGCTCATCCTCTTCTCGTTTGATGATTTTGCTTTTGCTGTGGGTGCAGAGAACTTTGAGCTTATTGCTTGTAGGGTTGTGCTTCCCTGGGGATTTTCTTTTTGATATGGAGGTTTGGACAGCGGGTTGGTCAAGATCCCGACCCGTGGTCGATCAGGTCCATCGTCCCAAGATGTTGTTTCTTTGCTAATGAGAATGTACGAGGATATCATTCAACTTCAAGATGTTCTTCTGGGCATACATGTGATTGAGATGGTGTTTGGTTGCCCGTTTTGGTCAAGATTCCAATTTGCGGGCGATTGGATCAAATTGGATCCATCATCCCATACTGTGAAGTGAGCGGAGTTCAAGACTCCTGAATTGTAGTGCTGGGGATGCTAATTTTTATGATTTTTTTGTAAATATGTGGTCCGAGTCTTCAACTGAGTGGTCAGGATAGAGATCGGTTATTGAAAATACAGGAAATATTTTTTGTGATTTTCGAAATATTTTCTGATGAAAGCAAGAGAAATATTTTTGTGATTTTTGACAATATTTTGATTGAAAGCAAGGGAAATATTTTTGTGATTTTTGACAATATTTTGATTGAAAGCAAGGAAATATTTTTGTGATTTTTGCAAATTTTTTGATTGAAAGCAAGGGAAATATTTTTTTGTGATTTTTTTACAACATTTTGTTGAAAGCAAGGGAAATATTTTTGTGATTTTTTACAATATTTTGATTGAAAGCAAGGGAAATATTTTTGTGATTTTTGCAAATTTTTTGATTGAAAGCAAGGGAAATATTTTTGTGATTTTTGAAGAGGTGATTTTGCAATGTTTTTGTATTTTGTGATTTTTCTGAAATGCAGGGAAAAGTGTGGAATTTTTATCCACTTCCAGCTTCTACTGCTGGTAAGGCACCCGATCCATTTTACGTCAGCGAGCAAGACGAGTCTCACACAGTTAAGTGCCGTAGTTTTACATCTTCGGATGAGGGATTTTGAGGATTTTCAGTCAACACACCCACAAAGTTGCATGTTCCTCATGTGCAATGCACATAGACCACGTATCGTCCGACGGACTCCTTCGGCCACAAAATGAGCCACATCCTCACATTTCCCTTAGTCAATCCAGTTTGGGGTCTTACGTTGCTCACAATTCCGTGAGGGTGCGCTCCACCTCCCAACAGCCTTAATCCCCTTCATGAGTTTTAGGAACAGGGAACATCCGTCAGATTCAACAGCGACTTCCAAATCAAGGTTGTCTATCACGGTGCGTTCAACACGAACAGGATTGCGGAGTTCTGCCCACCTCAGCCCTTACCTGTTTAAAAGATTCCAGGCACCCGTACGATCAAGTGTCAGCCATGCCTGGAACAGGTTAGGAAAGAAAGCCCCCGAGAAGTTAATCCCAGTGTAGTTTTAGGTCTTCGGACCACTGGAGATGAATTTGTGCAGTTGAAATTTTTGGTGAATCATTTTTTTTTTTTGTGGAAAAAGTTCCAGATTTCAACTCGAATGATCGAGATTGATGCTGGTTTTTGTGGAAAGCTTTTAAAATATTTTGGTATTTTTGAAATGTTCCGGGTTTTTAGATCTTGGCTTGAATGGCTGGGATCGATGCCGGTTTTTGTTAAAAGCGAGAAAGGTCCCCCGAGAAACTAATCCCAGTGTAGTTTAAGGTCTTCGGACCGTAAATATGTACATGCTGAAAATACATTCTTTTTTGTGATTTTTTGAAAACTGTTCCAGGTCATAAAATCTCAATTTTGAACGGTCAGGATTGACACTGGTTTTTATTGAAAATCTCTCGGGATTTTGTTCCCGACGTAGTTTAAGGTCTTCGAACCAAAAACTGTACAAAAGGGGGACAAACATTTTTTTTTTTTTTTTGGAAAATGTCCGGTGTCAGCGGATCTTGATCAAGACCGATACCGGCTTTTATTGAAAATCCCTCGGGATATTGATCCCGACGTAGTTTAAGGTCTTTGAACCCAAAAACTTTAAAAGAGGGGCTAGTGATATATTTTTTATTTTTCGAAATGATCCAGATCATCCGATGTTGGTCTTAAAGACTGGGATCGATGCTGGTTTTTATTAAAATCCCCCGGGATGTTGATCCCGACGTAGTTTAAGGTCTTCAGACCAGTACTGCACAAAACAGGAAAGACATTTTTTTTATTTTTTTATTTTTTTGAAAGTACTCGGTGTCGTCGGATCTTAATTCGAGCGATCAAGACCGATACCGGCTTTTATTGAAAATCTCTCGGGATGTCGATCCCGACGTAGTTTAAGGTCTTTGGACCATGGTTTCATGGTTGGGCATACTTACCTTGCTTTTAGCTTTTGACAGGGCCGATTGTGATTTGAATGGTCTAGATTGCTTGAATTGGCCATGTAGGACCCCTTCTACTTCAATTCTCATACTCGGAAGCCAGATCTTAATGATTGGACCCTTGATCTTGGAGATTGGTAGCTTAAAGAAGCTCTTTAATGGTTTGGATCATGATGGTTCAACTTTTGGATTGCTTGATTTGGCCCCATGGGCCCTCTCCAAACTTCAGCTTCGCTTTGAAGCACCTTTTCTTGATGTTTTGTGAGGCTAAGAAGGCTTTTCATGGTGCAGATGATGACTTGAACTGCTTAGATCACTTATTTTGGCCTTGTGGGCCCACTTGATGATCAGATCTTGGACTCTGACCCTTCTTTTGACGATCCAACCTTTGATCTTGTTGTTTGATGACCCATGTGAGCTTTTCTATGGTTCAGATCATGATGATCTAGTATTTGAATGACTTGGATTGCTTGTGGCCCTCACTTAATCACCTTTCCTTCTCTTTGACTTGATCAGCCATGTTCTGGCTGCATTGCTTCGTGATTGGACCGGTGGGGCACCTTTTATATGATCTTGATCAGCCTCAATCGAAATCTGGAGTGGACTGGAGCCTTGGGCGGCCCATGGAGTGCCATCTGCTGACGTGGACTGTCAGCCTCACCTACCAAGAACCATGGAGCCAATCCCGCGAAGAGAGAAGGAGCGCGTCCGTACGGGCGGCCCAGAGCAGGCCGCCCAAGGCTCGTCTCTTGAGCGGCCTGGGCTGGCTCGGATTCGGACATTCTCTGCTGTCCTCTGTTCTTGTTCCCACATTCCGTGTACTCACAGGTTCGATTCCGGCCATGAATCTTCCCTTTGTCTTCACCTTTCTTTTCATTTTTGTCTTTTTCTCTTTTGGTCCTCTTTTGGCAGCCATTGATAATGGCTTGGGGGTGATGAAGGCTGATCCTAGTGGGTCCCATACTTCAGAAGCTGGCAGGGGGCTTTAATGATGGTGAGATGTTCTTGATTGATGATGTAGATAGAGGTTTAAATGGGGCCATTGATGGTGGATTAAGGGTGGTTGTTGGAGAAGCTTCGAATGCCCCCATTAATGGTGGGATTGCTGAAAATTCAGGTTTGAATGGGGCATTGATTATGAGAGAAATAGATGGTATGGATGGGATGGGGAGATGGGACATAGGTGAGGCTATACATCCTTTGAGCGTGGGCCGCATGGATGATGGTGATCGATGGTGATGATGGGTCATGATGGACATTGATGGGCTGATCTTAGATTGTCCTTCCAGTACCTGTGAGGAGAGAAAATACTTTAGTAAAAGGATTGAAGCATTAAAGCAGGAAGAGAGATACTTACCTTCTGGAAGGAATGATCGGGAGAAAGACGCCTGTACGAAGCACTCTGTGAATTGGCTGGGGGATGTTTATTTTGAAAGCCCTGTAAGATTTTTTTTTTTTTTTGGAACATATATGTAAATCATGAAGTAAAAATTTGTGTCAAGTGCTTATCTGTCTGTGCGTGATTTGGACATGTGCTTTTAGACGTAGGATTCAGAATATTTGACTCAGCCTGATGTCATACTCGATTTTCTTAATTATTCACTAAGGGTCCTGGTCCCCTTAAGATAGTGCGCAATGGTATCCAGCCCCTAGAATTTGGGCAGATCCTGAAAGAATTCTCGACTCATAGCCGCCATCCTTACTTCCATTGAATCTTCGTGTCGCTTGGATCTCTCATGTACCTGCTTTTTTTTCTCTCTTTTTTTTTCTTTTAGCCATTATTACCCGCAACGCCCTTTCGGGTTTTCGCTGCGTCCAGGCTTACCCATCATTTTTGCCCGTGGCGCCCTTTCGGGTTTTCACCACGTCCCGGGTGTTTGATCTTGCCTGCCCCTTGGCAGCTATACTGTTTTTACCCTCAGCGCCCTTTCGGGTTTTCACCAAGTCCACTGTGTGCCCACTGTTTTTACTCGGAGCGCCCTTTCTGGTTTTCACTCCACCCTCTTTGTTTAGGCACACATCTCTTTTTCTTTTTTTTCTTTTTTTTCTCTCTTTTTTTTTTGGATAACTGCGGCGCCCAGAGGTCAGGAATCCGTCGTTACCGGCCGATGGCAGTCTTTCAGCCCTTATCCTGAGTTACGATAATAGAGCTGTCGGTCTTTGCTAAAGACCCCTCTGAGATGAATGGATGGATGACTGTGTTTCTTGGATTGATTTTTTTTCTTGAGTGCCTTTCTTTGGCTTCCCTTTTTCTTTCTCTTTTTTTCTCTTTTTTTTTATATTCTTTTTCTCTCCCCTTTTTTTTGTCTTTTCCTTTTGAATCCCTCTTTTTTTTTGTATGTTTCTCTTTTTGAATCCCCTTATTTGAAACACTTGTTGGTGGACGGAATGATTTCTCAGAGGTCTTAGCTTCGACCTCTTGACTTCAGCTCTATTAAAGTAATCTTTTATAAGGTCAAAATAACTTACCCGTGAAAGATCTTCACGTTGTCGGCGTTGGTTGGCTCAGGAAGATCCACCCCTCTCATGTTGGTGAGTCTGAGGGCGCCTCCGGGAAGTACTTCTCTAACGATCAGTGGCCCGTCCCACGAGGGTTTGAACTTTCCTCTGGGATCTGGAAGGTGCGACGGTAGAATCTTCCTCATGACCATGTCGTCGCCTACCTTGAAACTTCTTTTTCGATCTCTCTTGTTGTAAGCCCCAGCGATCCTTTTCTGATAGCACTGTGAATGACTTAGTGCAGGCATGCGCTTTTCATCTGCTAGCTGCAACTGATCGAATCTGGCCCGTTGCCATTCTCCTTCTTCAATTCCGCTTTCTAGTAATACCCGTAATGATGGTATTTCCACCTCGACTGGTAGGACTGCTTCCATTCCGTAAGTAAGCTTGAAAGGAGTAACGCCCATAGCAGACCGTACAGACGTTCGATAGGCCCAAAGTGCATATGGGAGCATATCTGACCAATCTCGATAGGTCACGACCATCTTCTTGAGTATCCTGACGATTGTCTTGTTTGCGGCTTCTACCCCACCATTCATCTGGGGACGGTAGGGGCTTGATCGATGACGTTGGATCTTGAACTTGCTGAGGAAGTCATCCATCTTCTTATTGACGAACGGGGTCCCATTATCTGTGATGATAGCATTAGGGATTCCATACCGGCATATGATATTGTTCTTCATGAATTTGATCACCTGAGATGCTGCAATTGTGGTGTAGGAGGCTGCCTCAACCCACTTGGTGAAGTAGTCGACTGCCACAAGTATGTACTCATGACCATTTGATGCTTTGGGACTGATCTTGCCGATGATCTCGAGTCCCAACATGGAGAAGGGCTAGGGGTTGGTCAGGTTGTATAACTCTGATGATGGGGCATGGATTTGATTTGCATGCTCCTGACACTTGAAGCATTTTCTGACGTGCTAGCAACAGTCTGTCTCCATGGTGAGCCAATAATAGCCGAGTCGTAGAATCTTCTTTGCCATCATGTGCCCATTCATGTGTGGGCCACAGATTCCTTCGTGTATTTCTTTCATGATCTTTGCAGCTTCTGTTTCATCAACGCATCGAAGGAGGATGTGATTATAGGATCGCTTGTAAAGAACTTCGCCACTGATGGTGAACTGGCCGGCCAAACGCTGAATGGTTCGGCGATCTGTCGCTGTTGCTGACTCTGGATACTCCTGGGTTTTGAGATATTGCTTGATGTCGGCATACCAGGGTTTGTCAGGGACAGCTTCGGCTTCTTCTATTTGCAGGCAAAAAGCAGGTTATTCTTGAATTTCAACTGTGAGCTCCCATTCTGAAGCTCCTTTCGGGATCTCGAGCATTGATGCAAGCGTGGCGAGAGCATCTGCAAACTGGTTCTTGGCTCTGGGCATGTATGAGAAGGTGATTTCCTTGAATTCTTCGATCAGATTGTCAAGATACACATGATATGGTATCAACTTCTCGTCTTTGGTCTTCCATTCGCCATTGGTCTGATTGATGATAAGCTGTGAGTCTCCAAACACTCGTAGCTTCTTGACGCCCAAGATTATGGCTTCCCTTAAGCTAGCGATGCATGCTTCATACTCTGCCATGTTGTTGGTGCACTCGAATGCGATGCGCCTCGAGATAGGAATAGGGACATCATCTGGAGAGTAGAGGATTGCTCCAATACCACTCCCTTTAGAATTTGCTGCCGCCGTCGAAGAATAATGTCCATTCATCTTTCTTCTTCTTTTCATCCTCTTCAATGAGCAAGAGATCTTCATCAGGAAAGAACGTCTTGAGCGGCTGATAGTCCAGGAGAGAATGAGCCGCAAGATGATCGGTGAGGGCCTGCCCCTTGATTGCCTTTTGAGTGACATAGGTGATGTCAAACTCAGACAAGAGTAGCTGCCATTTAGCTATCCTTCCAGTGAGTGCCGGCTTCTCGAACAAGTACTTGAGCGGATCCATGTGAGCGAGGAGGAGAATAGGAAATGCAATCATGTATTGACGGAGTCGCTGAGTTGCCCAGACTAGGGCGAGGCAAGTCTTCTCGATCGGGGAATACCTGGTCTCATAGTCGGTGAACTTTCGACTCAAATAGTATATTGCTTGTTCTTTCTTTCCGGTCTCATCGTGCTGGCCGAGGACACAGCCAATGGCTTCTGCTGCTACCGAGATGTATAACAATAGGGGTCGTCCGGGAGTGGGCGGCACTAGGACTGGAGGGTTCATGAGATACTTCTTGATGCGGTCGAAAGCGACTTGGCAATCATCATTCCATTCTTTTAGGACGTTCTTCCGAAGGAGCTTGAATATGGGCTCACAGATAGGTGTGAGCTGTGCGATGAAGCGACTGATGTATTGAATTCTGCCGAGGAAGCCACGAATTTCTTTCTCTGTTCTAGGAGGGGGCATCTCGATGATTGCTCTGGTTTTGGTCTCGTCGACCCTGATGCCATCCTCGCTCACCATAAAGCCGAGGAGCTTACCTCCCATTGCACCGAAGACACATTTCTAAGGGTTGAGACGGAGCTTGTACTTTTCTAATCTGTTGAGTAACTTCTTCAGATCTTCAAAGTGTCCTACAATTGTGCGAGATTTGACGATCATGTCGTCCACATATACTTCGAGCTCCTTGTTCATCATGTCGTGGAATAGTGCTGTCATTGCTCGCTGATATGTTGCTCCTGCGTTCTTCAGACCGAACGGCATTACCCTGTAACAGAAGGTTCCCCAGGGAGTGATGAACGATGTCTTCTCGCGATCTTCGATGGCCATCTTGATCTGATTGTATCCTGAGAACCCGTCCATGAATGAGAAGATTTTGTATCCAGCGGTGTTGTCTACCAGAGTGTCGATCTGTGGCAAAGGGAAGTCATCTTTTGGACTGACTTTGTTGAGATCTCGGAAGTCGATGCACATTTGAACCTTGCCGTCCTTCTTTGGTACTGGTACGATGTTGGCGAGCCATTTAGGGTAGTTGGAGACTACCAAGAATCCCGCGTTGTACTGCTTGATGACTTCATCTCGAACTTTCAGAGCCCATTCTGGCTTCATTCTTCGAAGTTTCTGCTTCACTGGCTTCATATCTGTCTTGGTTGGCAGATGGTGTACAACGAGCTCTTCATCGAGCCCCGGCATGTCTTCATATGAGAATGCGAAGTTGGACAATCTTGGAGCTAGGAACTCTATCATTTTCTGTTTCATCTCAGGTGGCAACGATTTTCCAATGCGTACTTCCCTAGGGATCTCAGGCGTCCCCAAGTTTACAATCTCAAAATCATCGGCTACAACATTGGCTTTAGATTCGAACTTTTTGAGGAGATCCTCAAGTTCGGGAGCAGGATCATCATCTTCCTCATCCCGAGCTTCGTCCAGGCCCATGAGCTCGAAGTCTAATTCGATGTCGAAATCATATGATTCGACTTCAAACTCATGCGACTCTTTAGACGAACTTGGCACACTATTGAATGCAGGAAAGGAAATATTTTTTGGTTTTTGAGATTTTTCTGAAATTGAAATGCTAGATGTTTTTGGCTTTTGAAAAATTTTTATTTTTTTGGATTTTCGAAATTTGTGGGACTTTGAACAAGCAGGCATTGCAGACCATGATTAAGCCCAACTTGTTCCAAAGTTCCGGTCGCTGCTTAAACAGGCATTTTTTTTTTGGAAGCCAGAGCCCTCAGATGGCTCTTTGGCTGATTAAAAAGTTAGGGGAACAGATGACCATTCAGGACCCCACACTTCCTCCCCTGAAAAGGTGGGGGTTGATGATTCGGGCGAAAAATCACAGTCTGGCCCAATGACCATGATTTCTTGCTGGTCGGGTTCGAGATCTGAGTTATACTCAGTCTCTCCCGGGTCACTTACTTCGCATTGCAGTTCGTCTGGTTCTACAGCTAGACACAAGTTTGGAATCTGGACATCAGACCAATCTAGGGCTGGCCACTTCCCTTTCTTGGTCCAATGGATGGGCTGCTTCTGCCCCTGGCTGGTGATTGTTGATGTTGATTCTGTAGGGATGGGCAAGTCGTGCCCCTCGCTAATTGGTGCTGAGATGGGCAAGTTGTGCCCCTTGCTGATTGAAGTGGGCAGGTTGTACCCCTGGCTGATTGAAGTGGGCAGGTTGTGCCCCTAGTTGATTGATGCCGACGTGGGCAGGTTGTGCCCCTGGTTGGGAGTAGGTGTTAGGGTAACCTGGTCCTGAAGCTGCTGTATTTTTCTTCCTTCTTCGTCTTCATCATTTCCTTCTTCTTCTGGAGGCTTAGATGGTTCGAGAATCTGATCCCATCGAATGGGGGGCCATGTGGCCCAAACTAGGCTCATCGGGAGGCCTTTGTGTAGTGCAGTCGATTGATTCCTTCCTGGATCTTTGCAAGGTTCTCCTGGCTTGACGAATTGGATGGGTGAGCACCGAAATTTCTTCCTTCTCTTGTCCATGAAGGTTGCCTTGTATCCGAGTCCCCATTTGCGTTGATTATATATCAGTGGTACCTTTCTGGACTTGAAGTGATTCTTCATTCGGTATTTGAGGCTCAGACGCTCTGCCGGTGAAAAGACACGGTCCACCCTTATCGGTTCTGGATTGGCGATAGAGTTCACAGTCTTGAATTCAAAACTGTGAAACGAGATGTCTTCTTCAGAGTGCTGGATATCGATGACCGAGATGTCTGGTTCAGTGGTAGCAGCATTGGAGGGAATGATGAGCTCCTTCTCTGCGCGGATAGAGATCACTTGATTTCCACAGATGTATTTCACTCGTTGATGCAGGGTTGATGGCACAGCTCCAACCTTGTGCAGCCAAGGCCGTCCGAGCAGCATGTTGAAAGAGGCTGATATATCCAGGATTTGGAATGTGATGGTAGAGATTTTTGGACTATCTGTACCTCTATGTCGACCTCCCCTTCCACTGATCAACGGGTGTTGTCGAATGCTCTGACACATATGGTGCTGGGTCGAAATGAAGAAGGACTGATTCCCAGACGTTCCGCTGTCTTGAGTGGACAGACGTTTAAGCTTGAGCCATTATCGATAAGGACCAGCGGGACACAAAGGTCTTTGTATCGTAAGGCTATGTTGAGGGATCGCCCATGATCGCGCCCTTCTGGTGGCAATTCATTATCAGTGAAGGTGATGGCGCGCGGAGCCAGGAGTTGTCCAATCATCAATGCTATCATTTCTGGTGCCGTATCGGAGGAGACGTGAGCATCGTTCAAGGTCTTGGCAAACATTTCTCGGTGTATGCGAGATGTGCAGAGTAGCTCCCATACTGAGATTTGTGCAGGGATTGACTTGAGCTGATTCGCCACATCGTATGCGGCTTCATTTTTGTTGCCGAGGCCTGAAAGGGCGCCTTTGGGATCTCCTCTGTTCTGATTATCTCTTCGGATGCAACGCCCATTGGGATTCATGTTCCCCACTTCCGCACATTCTGGATAGTGCCATGGAACCTCTTTGTAGTTTTCCTCCCTTTTTGCCTTCTAGGACCACCGGTTCTTGCAATGGTGCTGGTGTGGGTACCAGATCTTTCTCGTATGGAGCTTTTGCCTTGAGAACTACATTGTTGCCTGTGCTGAAGGGGTAGTATCGAGGCTTGTCTTCATAGACCACATAAGGTCGTGGTCCTGGCTTGATTGTTCCTGGAGCAGGAGGCTCCCATGGAATGAATACTGGTCCTCTTGATATGGCAGGAGGTTTCTCTGTTCGTCCCAGCTGCCGTAGTGTGATTGACACGCCTCTGGGGTTTGCCCCTTGCAATACGACTGGCTCGACTGGAAGAGCTCCTTCCAATACAACGGGTTCTTGTTGCTGATGAGTATAATCCGTCCATTGTGGATTGGATTGTTCTTGAGTTGCCCCTTGCAAGATGACAGGTTCGTATGTGGGCTCGATGTATGATTGTGCTCCTTCTAGGACGACTGGTTCCCAGCATGAGGGGCCGTAAGGTGCCCCTTGCACAACTGGCACATCGTATGGAAGTGCTCCTTCGAGTACTACTGGCTCGAGGACTGGAGGAGGAAAGGGACTTACCCCTTGCAGGATCGGAGGAGGACTTGTCGGCCCATAAGTGTAAGCATGAATGGACTGGATAGGGGAGAAGAAGCGATCGAGATGGTCCCCTTCTTCTATACTATTGACTGCAGGGCCACGAGACGAACCGGGGTCCGTCGGATGTTGAGGCAGAGGATTCTGAAGGATGTTGGTGGAAGCTGCTGCAGGAGTTCCAGGGACTGAAATGACAATCTTGCGGTCATTAATTAGGTCTTGTATAGCATTCTTGAAAGTATAGCATTGATCAGTGGCATGGCCACGTCCTTGATGGTAGGCACAGTACTCATTTTCTCGGTAGTTTGGTGGCAGAGGATGAGGCGGAGGCCGAGGTGCCATTAGAGTAAGTAATTGCTTCTGCACCAGAGTAGCCATGACTTGACTGAGTGGTTGAGAGAGGGGAGTAAATTTCCTGGACTCCCTGTAGTTTTGCCTATTTTGATACGAGTATTGACCGTTTCCTCTGAACTGCTGTTGTTGTGGAGGTGGTTGTTGCTGAGGATTCGGTTGTGGCTGATACCGCTGAGGCTGATGCTGAACTTGATTCTGCTGATACTGTTGACGTCCCTGTGGGGGAGCATGTTGATTTCTTTGAGCAGTGGTGTAGATGTTGTTTACCTCTGTTGGGCGGGGAGGAGAACCACTGCGGTTTCCATTCCCGTGCCCAATAGGTCTTCCTTCCACTCTGTTCCTTTTAATTGGAGTGGCTTGATGAGGCCATGGAGAGATCGTCCCGGCCCGGATTCCTGCTTCAACTTGCTCTCCAGCACGGATCAACTGTGAGAAATTCGCATATGGATGCGAAATGAGATATCCAGATATGCCCGGATATGTTGAATGAACAATCATGGAGATTTGTTCTTCGTCGTCGATGGGTGTCCGCATTCTGGCTGCCATAGCTCGCCAACGTCCCACATAAGCTGATAGCGTTTCATCATTCCTTTGCCTGAGAGCCGCGAGGTCGGCTCTTCTGGGTGCCATGTTGAGATTGTACGCGAATCTGTCGACGAAAGCCTAGGAAAGTTGTTCCCAAGTCCGGATGCGATGACAATCCAATGAGGTGTACCAATCTAGGGCATCGCCCTTCAGAGATTTTTGGAACAAACGAATGAGGGCCCCTTCATTTCCTGAGATTGCACTCAGTTCTCCATAGAAGGCCTTGAGATGTGCTGTGGGACAACCGCTGCCGTCGTATCTTTTGAATTTTGGAACCTCAAAGTTTTGAGGTACTTGAGCATCTGGGAAAGGACACAAGTCTCTGAACTTGGTCGAAGGTATATCGATTCCTTGCTGTCGCTGAAGCTGATTTTGCAAGATCTGGAACTGCTCCCGCAACTCGTCCAGTCCTGAGTGATCTGTTCGAGCGACTGGTGCTTCCTGGAGTAAGGCACGTTCTTCTTCGGCACAGTGGTCGATGTCTTCGACCCTATGGGCTTGCTGAAAAGCAACCGCGGGTTGCTGAAATTGGTTTGATGACTGAACTGGATTCTGATGAACTTGTGCTTGAAACGATGGTAACTGAACTGGAGACTGTACTGAAGGTTGAACTGGAACTTGCTGGAAATTAACTGGAGATTGCTGAACTGAAGATTGCTGGAAATTAACTGGATTTTGCTGAATTGAAGATTGCTGGAAATTAACTGGAATCCCATCGGCGGGGATGTGCTGGAATTGAAAAGTGCTCCTGTTTGCAGGAGGCTGAGATGTTGGGAAGTGACCCCCTTGTTGGGTATTCGCCACTGTCCGCTGATTGACGTGGGCTTGACACTGACCCCCATTGTGGGCATTTGCCAGTGCTGTCCCTGTTGCTGGAAACTGAATTGAGATCCCATCGGCGGGGATGTGCTGGAATTGAAAAGGTGTCCCATCTGCGGGGACATGCTGAGATCTACTGAGATTGTTGTTTGCAAGATTGACTGGAAGCTGACTGGAAGTCCCTGCGACTGGGATGCTCTAAGATGGCCCCGTTGTTGCAGGAAGGTATTGAGAAGGATGCCCCATAGCAAAGGGCTGAGAAGGCTGCTGTCGGTAGTCTTGGGCAGACTCCGATGGTTGTGCTTGATTTGAACTGGAAGCCGGAGGGATCCGGCATGGTTGTTGAACTGGACCAGCTTGATTGCTGGCCGCTGAAGCCTGGGCTTGTGTGAATCGGAGAAGCATTTCCTGCATGGCCTTCATGCTTTGTTGTAGCTCTTGGATGCCAGGAATCGACATGAATTCACTCGAGTTTAACAGTGGAGAGGAAGCCTCAGGTATAGGGAATGGGAGAGCCATGTCGATTTTGTATTGGATGTGGCAGGGTGATTTAGTTTGGAGGAGTAATGGTGGGAAATATGCACTACTTTTTTTTTTTGGGTTTTGGGATTTTCTATTTTTTTGTTTGTTTTGGGTAGAATGATATGCAGATGAGATTGTATGAGGATTAGTGACTTTCAAGTACGGGAAGTATTCTGTTTTTCAAGTCGGATCACGACTAGTGGGACTAATTCATCCCCAGTGGAGTCGCCATTCTGTGGACCCTCGCCGTTTCCGCGCTCCCCACACGACGTTCTTCTCCCTTCCCCTTTCCTTTCGGAAAAGAAGGAGATGAGGATGCGTGAGTGCGAAATCGCCGTTTGTGCCACTGGCTTGCCTCGTTCTCGAGGGCTTCGTTTGGTTGTCGTGTTAAGCTGGATATGTTTAAGTGAGTTTATATAAGACCAGAGTCGCCACTAGCCAGTTACTTCGAATCTACAGTCGGCTAGACCCCGTAGAAACGTTAGAGAAGGGAATCCGAAGATTCCTTCCTCTAAAATGACTCCTGTTGATCTGCGGTCAGAGATTCAAGGTAAGGGATCACGGTTACAGGGTGGGAAGAGGTTAAGCACCCCACACACTGCCCGTACCGAAGTACGGTCTCTACTTCACAGAATCGATCGAATACTTGAAAGTCTAGTTTAATCCTCGTATATTCTCATGGATGACATGATGCATGAATGCGGGTCTGAACAGTAAGAGTTTCTGATGGGCAGGTTCCAACAACGGGCAAGCCCAGAGTGTACGCTCGAACTGACAGGTGCTTAATGTAAGACGTATGCAGTGTGCTTGAATGATCAAGGTGTTTTATGGTGAAGCATGAATGCAGGTCTGAACAGTAAGAGTTTCTGATGGGCAGGTTCCAACAACGGGCAAGCCCAGAGCATACGCTCGAACTGACAGGTGCTTAATTTAAGACATATGCGGTGTGCTTGAATAATCAGGGTGCTTGTAGTGAAGCAGGGGGGTTGGAAGAAAAGTAAATGTTGCACTTATGCTAGATGCAAATGAGATGATGCTGGAAAAATGATAGCTGGATGGACGGAGGTATCGCAAGGATTGGCTTCGAGTGGCTGGATCAAGACTTGGGTGACTTGAGAGGCTTGGACCAGTGGTCAGGCTGGGCTGGACCAGGGCTAGACTCTCCTCACTCGGGCTCTCCTTGGTGGAAAAATGGGCTAAGGGGTGGAGAAGGGCACTCGAACGGACAGGCTTTCTTTGGACTCGAAGGGATGTTGAAATGAGAAGGGGAGGGGGGTATTTATAGCAGTGAGGAGTGGCAGTTTACATAATTTATTTCGGGCGGCCTGCTATGGGCCGCCCGTACGGCCGCTCCTCGGTTTCCAGCGAGTACGGTCGCTCCCTCGGGGCTGCTGTTTGACTCGCTGGTCGACTCAGTGAGTTGACTCAGCGGGTCGACTCGGTGGTTTGACTCGACGGGTTGACTCGGTGTTTTGACTCGACGGGTTGACTCGACGGGTTGACTCAGCGGGTTAACTCAGCGGGTTAACTCAGCGGGTTAACTCAGTGAGTTGACTCAGTGATTTTGACTTTTTTAGGATTTTTTGACTGGCCTTTTTTATGGGGGGTTTTTCAGGCTGATGTTTAAGACTGGGTGGACTGGGTTCAGGCTTGATCTGGGCTATGGAATGGGGCTTACAAGGGTGAGTTTGGCTGAGTTTGGACTTGGGATTTGGGGGTTTGGTCCTCCATTCATCCAGCTATCTCTACCAACAGTGTAGCCGAAGGTGGGGTGTCTACACATATGTACATGGACAAATGGGAATAGGAAGGAAATTGGTCCCCAAGAGCAACTCAAATGCCCCACCTCAATGGATTGCAAGGAGCACATAGCCCACTTGAAAAACCATAAGAACCCACTCTTGGGTCAATCATGGGCAACTTATGTGCATCATCTTGATAAATGTTTTGACTATGAGAATACAATGTGGTGGTCTACCCACAAACATATGAGTCAAAGAAGCCAATTGTAAAAAATGATGCACATAGCCCACATGAAGAATCAAAGTTAGAAATGCCCATGAAAGGACAAGTTTGGGCAACTTATGTGCACCACTTTCTTTACCAAAGAGAAGATCACTTGAACACAAGAGGGCATGGCTTGACGAGTCATCTAACCATCATGAAAATGGTTACGAATGATATATATAGCCCACTTGAAAACCAAAATCCAAAGTGCCCCAAAGCATGGGACAAACTTGGGCAACTTATGGGCATCATTCTTTCCCACAAATTGAAAAATCACTCATCTTTAAGAAGGATGGTGGATGACCCACTGTGGACCCTCGCCGTTTCCTCGCTCCCACACGACGTTCTCGTCCCTTCCCCTTTCGGGAAAAGAAGGAGAGGATGCCTGGGTGCGAATCGCCGTTTGTGCCACTGGCTTGCCTCGTTCTCGAGGGCTTTGTTTGGTAGTCGTGTTAAGCTGGATGTGTTTAAATGAGTTTATATAAGACCAGAGTCGCCACTAGCCAGTTATTTCGAATCTACAGTCGGCTAGACCTCGTAGAAACGTTAGAGGAGGGGATCCGAAGATTCTTTCCTCTAAAATGACTCCTTTTGATCTGCAGCCAGAGATTCGAGGTAAGGGATCACGGTTACAGGGTGGGAAAAGGTTAAGCACCCCACACACTGCCCGTACCGAAGTACGGTCTCTACTTCACAGAATCGAACTAACACTTGAAAGTCTGTTTTAATCCTCGTACATTCTCATAGATGACATGATGTATGAATGCAGGTCTGAACAGTAAGAGTTTCTGATGGGCAGGTTCCAATAACAGGCAAGCCCAGAGCATACGCTCGAACTGACAGGTGCTTAATATAAGACGTATGCAGTGTGTTTGAATAATCAAGGTGCTTTGTAGTGAAGCATGAATGCAAGTCTGAACAGTAAGAGTTTTTGATGGGCAGGTTCCAATAATAGGCAAGCCCAGAGCATACGCTCGAACTGACAGGTGCTTAATATAAGACGTATGCAGTGTATTTGAATAATCAAAGTGCTTGCAGTGAAGCAGGGGGGTTTGAAGAAAAGTAAATGTTGCACTTATGCTGGATGCAAATGAGATGATGCTGGAAAGGAACAGCTAGATGGACGAAGGTGTCGCAAGGGTTGGCTTCGAGTGGCTGGATCAAGACTTGGATGGCTTGGGAGACTTGGGCCAGTGGTCAGGCTGGGCTGGATCAGGGCTAGGCTCTCCTCACTCGGGCTCTCCTTGGTGGAAAGATGGGCTAAAAGGGTGGAGAATGACTCAGACGGACGGGTCGCTGGACTGGGTGGATTGTGTGTTGAAATGAGAAGGGGAGGGGGGTATTTATAGCAGCGGGCAGTGGCAGAACCCATAAATATTTTTGGGCGGCCCACTGTGGGCCACCCGTACGGTCATTCCTCGATTTCCAGTGCGCGATACGGTCGTTTCTCGGGGCTGTTGTTTGGCTCGGTGGGTTGACTCGGTGAGTTGACTTAGCGGGCCGACTCGGTGATTTGACTCGGCGGGTTGACTCGGTGCTTTGACTCGACGGGTTGACTCAGCGGGTTGACTCGACGGGTTGACTCGGTGCTTTGACTCGACGGGTTGACTCAGCGGGTTGACTCGACGGGTTAACTCAGTGGGTTGACTTAGTGGGTTGACTCAGTGAGTTTGGCTTTTTTAGAATTTTTTGACTGCCTTTTCTTATGGGGGGTTTTTCAGGCTGATGTTTAGGGGTGGGTTGACTGGGTTCAGGCTTGAGTTGGGCTATGGATTGGGGCTTACAAGGGTGAGTTTGGACTTGGGGTTTGGGGGTATGGTCCTCCATTCATCCAGCTATCTCTACCAACAGTGTAGCCGAAGGTGGGGTGTCTACAGATGCCCTTCTTTGGCAGAGGTTGCGTGCAACCGAATGCTAAAGCGAGTGGACACCCCACTTCTGACCTGGTCATTCATAGATCATGATCTGAAATCTTTGCTTGCCTTTGCATCTGTGCCAGTTGATCATTTGGAAACCGATCACTCGCACATACCGCGGGAGTTTGGAGAAAACGTTGCGATTGTCCTTGCATGCGCTGCAACCTGGGTACCCAATCGCAACCCTTCCATTCCCGATCGATACTAACATCGGAAAGGTACAGCAGAGCCTCTGCGTCGCTAGTCTTACGAGGATATTGACCCTGAGACTGATTATGTGATGTTTGATGTTTTCTCAGATCACTCCAGGAGTACTTGTTTCGCTTGACCGTCAAAGTGGTTAGACGCCCTACGTTAGATAGTCTTACGGGATTCTACTACGCCGACTTGGACTCAGTCAAGGTACTTCAGGCATCCACGCCTAGGTATGTGCGGGTGGACTCTTTCCACCCGATCTGCTGGAGATGGTGCTTGGTCGCCAGTTCTGGTCAAGATTCCAATTTGCGGGCGATCGGATCTGTCATCCCAAATTGTGAAGAGAGTGGAGTTCAAGACTCCTGAAGTGTAGTGCTGGGGGTAATGACAATTTTTTGTGATTTTTATAAATATGTGGTCCGAACCTTTACCTGAGTGGTCAGGATAGAGATCGGTTATTGAAAAAAAAGGAAATATTTTTCTGTGATTTTTTGAAAATATTTGATTTGAAAGCAAAGGACATATTTTTTTGTGATTTATGAAAATATTTGATTTGAAAGCAAGGGAAATATTTTTTGTGATTTTTGTAAATATTTGATTTGAAAGTAAGGAAAATATTTTTTTGATTTTTGCAAATATTTGATTTAAAAGCAAGGGAAATATTTTTGTGATTTTTGAAAAGGTGATTTTACAATGTTTTGGTATTTTGTAATTTTTCTAAAATGCAAGGAAAGAGGTATGGAATTTTCATCCATTTCCAGCTTCTACTACTGGTAAGGCACCCGATCCATTTTACGTCAGCGAGCAAGACGAGTCTCACACAGTTAAGTGCCGTAGTTTTACATCTTCGGATGAGGAGATTTTGAGGGTTTTTAGTCAACACACCCACAAAGTTGCCTGTTCCTCATGTGCAATGCACATAGACCACGTATCGTCCGACGGACTCCTTCGGCCACAAAATGAGCCACATCCTCACATTTCCCTTAGTCAATCCAGTTTGGGGTCTTACGTTGCTCACAATTCCGTGAGGGTGCGCTCCACCTCCCAACAGCCTTAATCCCCTTCATGAGTTTTAGGAACAGGAACATCCGTCAGATTCAACAGCGACTTCCAAATCAAGGTTGTCTATCACGGTGCGTTCAACACGAACAGGATTGCGAAGTTCTGCCCGCCTCGGCCTTTACCTGTTTAAAAGATTCCAGACACCCGTACGATCAAGTGTCAGCCATGTCCGGAACAGGTTAGGAAAGAAAGCCCCCGAGAAGTTAATCCCAATGTAGTTTTAGGTCTTCGGACCACTGAGGATGAATTTGTGAAATTGATGGTGAATTTTTTTTATGTTTCATTTTTTTTAATTTTTATTTTATATATATATATATATATATATATATATATATATATATATATATATATATATATATATTTTGAAAAAGTTCCAGACTTCAACTCAGGTAATCGAAGTTGATGCTGGTTTTATGGAAAGCTTGAAGTCTTTTTGGTATTTTTTTAAAATGATCCGGGTTATCGAACCATGATCCCAGCGATTGAGGCCGATGCCGGTTTTTAGTTGGAAGCAGGAAAAGGTCCCCCGAGAAATTAATCCCAGTGTAGTTTAAGGTCTTCGGACTAAAAAATATGTACATGCTGAAAATATATTCTTTTTTGTGATTTTTTCGAAATGATCCAGGTAATCAGATCTTGGCCTGAATGGCTGGGATCGATGCTAGTTTTTATTAAAATCCCTCGGGATATTTGATCCCAACGTAGTTTAAGGTCTTCGGACCAAACTTATGTACAAAACAGGGCAAACACATTTTTTTTTATTTTTGAAAATGTCCAGTATCAGCGGATCTTGATTCGAACGATCCAGACTGCTACCGGTTTTTATTTGAAAAGTCCCTCGGGATCTTGATCCCGACGTAGTTTAAGGTCTTCGGACCCAGAATATGTACAAACAAAGCATATATTTTTTTTATTTTTTGAAAAATGTCCGGAGTCATCTGATCTTGATGTGAGCATACAAGACCGACGCCGGCTTTTATTGAAAATCTCTCGGGATGTTGATCCCGACGTAGTTTAAGGTCTTCGGACCATAAAACTATGTACATGTAAACAGTAATCAAGGGCGGAGATTCTTGGGATTCTTCTTGGAATGGTTTGGACCATCAGGTCATGCCTTTGGATGGTTGTGATCACTGTTTGACCAAGTCAATTTTTTCTTTCTTTTCCTTGAAAATTCCATTGGAACTTTTCCACATCATCAAGCCAATTTCCCACCAATTTCTCACAAGATGAGATTTTGGTGAGATTTCTTCCTTTTTCTCACCATTCTCTTCCATCACTTCACTCTTACAAGGAGGTACAAGATTCACTTGCAACCACCCTTCTTAAGGAGGAGTTCTTCCCAAGGAGAGAGGAGGAGAGGTCGTTTCACCTAGGTGGAGGGTAGGACGGCCCCCTGGGTGCCGCCCAAGCCGTCCCTGCCCTCCGGTTTCTTCAGTGGGTTGGGTAAAGGGGTGCACCCCCCTTTTCTATATAACATGGGGCACCCCTACCCCATCCAACGTGCAATTTTTCTCTTCTCTTTCTCATAGTCTCTCTTTCTCAAAGTTTTCTCTCTCCTCTTGGTGGTTCTTTGCTTCTCTCAAGTGGTGGGCCTTAGAGAAGTTTTGGGACAACAAGGTGGTCCTTCTTTGGTGAGTGGTAAAGGTATGGACCACTCCCTTTCTCTTCCTTGTCCTTTTCCTTCTTCATTATCTCTTCTCATGGTTCTTTTCTTTTTCCATGTAGCTATTCCAAAAGGAGTGAAGGTGGGCCCAAGTATATTTGGCCATTTTCTAAATCTCCAATCTATTTCAAAGGTGGTGCATGGAGAAGGACATTGCAAGCTTTCCATTTTTTCCTTTTCTTCTTTTCACACTCCCTTCATGTGTATGTAAAGGGTAATTTTGCCATATCCATCAAGTGTGCATGGCAAAATATACTATCTTTTCCATGGGAGTTGGGCCTCTTTTCATATGTATCCAATGGGCTCAAAGTGAAGTCATGGCCCTTGGTGTATTTGATGGGCCCAATGCTTCATTTTGGGCTCCCTCTTACTTCCTTGTTCTTGTCATTTCCTTTGGAGCTTTCTTTTTCTTTTCCATCTTCTTTCCAAGATTTGGGCCCATGGGCATGGTAGGGCCCATCTCAAGTTTTGGGCTCATGGGGCTCACTTTAGGTGACCCCATCTCTCTTCACATATGTATGGACCAAGGTGACTAGCTCATTCTTCACTTGGATATCAAGTGGGCTAGATTTCTTAGTTGGGCCTTTATGGACAAGTAGCCCAAATCTTCCACCATCTCCTGATTATGATGTACATCCTTGTACAAAGTGTGGTGGGTTCCTTGGAGTTTTTCCATATGGATGGGCTTTTGGGCCTTCATTGGAGCTTGGATTTCTTTGGACCATGTGTGCACCACTACACTTTGTCCATGTAGGCTTTTTTCCTTTCATGCTTTTTCTTTTGATGGATGGAGCACTTGAGTTACTTGATCATCTACAAGTCCCATGAGTGAGTTGTTCCAACAATCTCACTAAGTTCAAATGGTTTTTTCTTGTGGGAGGAAAATGGTCCTCAAGAGTTTCATTAGATGTTATCAATCTCAAATGGATGATCCTCCTTCAAGTGAGCTATCCATGCAACCATAGCTCCTTGAACTTCCTTTGGAGGGGCTTGGTGGGTCATCCACCATCATTCTCAAATATGAGTGATTTTTCTTTCAATTTATGAGAAAGAATGATACCCATAAGTTGCCCAATTTTGTCCCATGCTTTGGGGCACTTTGGATTTTGATCTTCAAGTGGGCTATGTATACCATTCTTAGCCATTTTCATGATGGTTGGGTGACCCATCAAGCCATGCCCTCTTGTGCTCAAATGGTCCCCTTGTTTTGTAAAGAAATTGGTGCACATGGGTTGCCCAAACTTGCCCTTTCATGGGCATTTTCAACTTTGATTCTTCATGTGGGCTATGTGCATCAATGTTTTACCCTTGGCTTCTTTAACTCATATATTTATGGGTAGACCGCCATGTTGTGCTCTCATGGTCAAAACTTTCATCAAGATGGTGCACATAGGGGTGCCCATGGTTAACCCATGAATGGGTCCTCATGTTCTTCAAGTGGGCTATGTGCTCCCTTCAATCCATTGAGGTAAGGCATTTGGGTTACTCTTGGGGGCCCATTTCCCTCCTATTCTCCACTTGTCCATGTACATGTGTAAAAAGATGGACACATCTTAAGTGAGGATCATGGCCTTGGCATAAAAAAGTGGACCAATCCTTGGCCACATATGGACTTTGAAGAGGGATTTCTCATGTGAAGTAGGATTCTTATCCCTTGTTGATCTCATGACACTTGAGTGTATTTGTTGTCTAAAGTATGTCCTTGGATGATGGACTTTTCTTGCCTAAGGCATGCCATGCAACCTTCTTTAAGGTGGGCCTTGCTTTCTTTAATGGGCCCAACACATATCCTAGGTGACACATGGAGTTGGACTTTAGATCTTGCATTTGAATGTGAGTCCAATCCCATGGGTTTCCTGGATGATAATTTGGATTTTAACGGGTAAAGGATAGGGACTTACCTTGCCAAGCTTGTAGGATTCAATGGCGGACGGTACCAGAGGACGTCGAGTGATTGATGAGGATGATCCTGCCTTCATCATCCGCCGAGGAGACCACATGTGTTCCTTGGCTATGGAGCACCAACCTCTTCCCACTATCAAGGGTCGAGGTACCAGGGATCACTGGGACAACTGGGTGAAGGATCCATAGCCCTTGCTTGAACGAGTATTGGCTGGTACTCCTTTCGCTGGCCTCCTCACCTTACGTTTTCATAATAACAGTGCCAACCGCTATGATGCTCGCGGCCCTTTGCGAGAGGTGGCGGGACGAGACCCACACCTTCCAGCTCCCTTGTGGTGAATGGGGAATAACTCCCCTGGATATTTATATGCAAATAGGCTTTCCATTTCATGGGGCAGTTGTTCCCCAAGTCAGCTCTCTGGCTCCCATCACTTCCACTGACTGGCTACGGCTTGTCAGTGATGTCCCACCCGAGGATGAATTCCAAGGCTATCAAGTAAAGATGCGATGGTTCTACAACACTTTTGCCTCTATCATCCCCATTACCGAGCTAAAGGCCCTCCACAAAGCACGGGCCATGATCACTTACGCCTTCGGGTCCTTCCTTCTCTGCCACGCCAATGAGAGGGACGATCCTAAATTTCTTCGCTTGGTTGAGGATCTACACCACCCCTACAATTGGAACGGGGCTATCCTGACTCATATTTTCCAGGGTCTGAATAAGACCTGTCGGAATAGCCGGTCCTACACCGGTTTCTGGCCTGTCGTCGAGGTATTTCTTCATTCACCTTTCTTGGAGACATTTGCCCTCCTCTTCTTTCTAATTGTTAGTTATGCCTTTGCCCAGACTTGCTTTTATGACCATTTTTCCCATCTCGCGTCGAGGATACGGGACGATATTGAGCCCTCTTTGTATCACCACATGTACTGGCACCAACAAAACCGTCAGCGGAACTCCCGAGTTTTTGGGGACAATTGGAGCGCTGACATAGACGGGTTGACCGTTGATGACGTAAGTATCTTGCTTTCCTTATCCCTCGCTCTGTACTGTAGTTGACCGTGGTGACCTTATTTGCTGTAGCTTGCTCAGGATGCCGTACGCCAGCTTCCCTCTCTATTACACCCCTCAGCGCGTGGAGGCATATGTTGCTTCATGTCTCCGTATCATGCTTTCTGACGCTGAATCATTTCAGTGGTATCTGGGTGAGAGGTTGCTTCGGCAAGTCACTGGGGTGGCTTGGGTCCCTTGTTTTGCACCTCCTCCAGCTTACTCAGATTCCTGCTGACGAGATGGCTGATGCTCTTGCGGGCCAGCTCGGGTTTCAGTTTCACGATCCCGGATCGTGACTATGATGAGTGGTATTTGTTGTACGGCCAGGGGCCTCTGCTTCCTTCGCTCTATGTTCCAGGGGGCCGTCGCAGATATGCTGGAGGTTCAGTGACAGCTCCTTTGATGGATCTTTACCGTCGGGAGCGGGACGAGAGGAGGGACGATGACGACTATGTTGGCGACTTGTAGCCTGCTTTTGTATTCAGATTACTTGATGGATGGCCTTCTCCTTTTGGTTTTTTCCTTCTTCTGTAAAAAAAATCTTTTGAATGAATATACAATCTTTGACTTGTCTCAAATTCCTTTATGATGTCTGGATGTTTTGGCTTTTGACTCGTTCCTTAATGATTTGTGGAAGATGAGACTTCTTGACTACATGGATGATGAATTGAATGGTTCAGATTGCTTGATTTGGCCCTGTGGGCCCACTTGATGATCAGATCTTGGATTCTGGCCTTCTTTCTTGATGATCAAGCCTTTGATCTTGCTGCTTCATGACTTATGTAAGCTTTCCCATGTTTAGATCATGCTGATCTAGTCTTTGAATGGCTCAGATTGATAGATTCGGCCCTGTGGGCCCACTTGAGACCTCGGCTTTACTTTGAAGCACCTCTTTTTGATGATTTGTGAGGCTAAGAAGGCTTCTCATGGTGTGGATGATGACTTGAACGGTTCAGATCGCTTGATTGGCCTTGTGGGCCCACTTGATGATCCAATCTTGGATTCTGACCCTTCTTTTGATGATCAAACCCTTAGTCTTGCTATTTGATGACCCATGCGAGCTCTTCCATGGTTTGGATCATAATAATCTAGTCTTCGAATGGCTCAGATCGCTTGTGGCCCCCTCTTGATCATCTTTCCCCCTCTTTGACTTGATCAGACACATTCTGGCCACAGTGCTTCGTGATTGGACCAGTGGGGTACCTCCTAGATGATCTTGATCAACCTTAATCAAAATCTGGAAGGGATTGGAGCCTTGGGCGGCCCTCAGGGTGCCATCTGCTGATGTGGACTGTCAGCCTCACCTACCAAGAACCATGGAGCCAATCCCGCGAAGAGAGAGGGAGTGCGTCCGTACGGGCGGCCCAGAGCGGGCCGCCCAAAGCTCTCCTCTTGTGCGGCTTGGGCTGGCTCGTGCTCGGACATTCTTCACAGTCCTCTGCTCTTGTCCCATGTTCCCTGCACGTCTCGGTTTGACTACAGCCATGAATATTCTCTTTGTCTCATCTTCCCTCCTTCTTTTGTCTTCTTCTTGTTTTGTCCTTTCTTAGGCAATGGATGGTGGAGATTTAGGGGCTGTGGGGGCTGTCCATGATGGGTCCCACACTTCAGGAGATGGTGTAGGCTTTAATGATGGTGGAATCTCTTTAATGGATGGTAGAGATGGTGCATTGAATGGGGGCATTGATGAGGGATTATGGATGGTGGTAGGTGGAGCTTTGAATGGCCCCATTAATGGCAGCAATGCTGAAATTCCAGATTTGAATGGGGCTTTGATTATGGGAGAAATAGGATGGCATGGATGAGATGGGAGGATGGGACATAGGTGAGGCTATGCATCCCTTGAATATGGGCCACATGGATGATGTGATTGATGGAGGTGATGGGACCATGATGGACATAGATGGGTTGATCTCCTGTCACCTTGTAGTACCTTGAAACTTCTTTTTCGGACTCTCTTGTTGTAAGCCCGAGCGATCCTTTTCTGATAACACTGGGAATGACTTAGCGCACGCATACGCTTTTCATCTGCTATCTGCAACTGGTCGAATCTGGCCTGTTGCCATTCTCCTTCTTCAACTCTGCTTTCTAATAACACCCGCAGTGATGGTATTTCAACCTCGACTGGCAGAACGGCTTCCATTCCATAAGTAAGCTCGAAAGGAGTAACGCCCGTAGCAGACCGTACAGACGTTCGATAGGCCCAAAGTGCATATGGGAGCATATCTGACCAATCTTGATAGGTCACGACCATCTTCTCGAGTATTCTGATGATTGTCTTATTTGCGGCTTCTACCCCACCATTCATCTGAGAACGGTAGGGGCTTGATCAATGACGTTGAATCTTGAATTTGCTGAGAAAGTCATCCATCTTCTTGTTGACGAACGGGGTCCCATTATCTGTGATGATAACATTGGGGATTCCATACCGGCATATGATGTTGTTTTTCATGAATTTGATCACCTGAGATGCTGCAATCGTGGTGTGGGAGGCTGCCTCTACCCACTTGGTGAAGTAGTCGACTGCCACAAGTATGTACTCATGACCGCTTGATGCTTTGGGACTGATCTTGCCGATGATGTCGAGTCCCCACATGGAGAAGGGCCAGGGGGTGGTCAGGTTGTATAATTCTGATGAGGGGGCATGGATTTGATTCGCATGCTCTTGACATTTAAAGCATTTTTTGACGTGCTAGCAGCAGTCTGTCTTCATGGTGAGCCAATAGTGGCCGAGTCGTAAAATCTTCTTTGCCATCATGTGCCCGTTCATGTGTGGGCCACAGATTCCTTCGTGTATTTCTTTCATGATCTTTGCAGCTTCTGTTTCATCGACGCATCGAAGGAGGATGTGATTATAGGATCGCTTGTAAAGAATTTCGCCACTGATGGTGAACTGGCCGGCCAAACGCTGGATGGTTCGGCGATCTGTTGTTGTTGCTGACTCCGGATATTCCTGGGTTTCGAGATATTGCTTGATGTCAGCATACCAGGGTTTGTCAGGGACAGCCTCGGCTTCTTCTATTTGCAGGCAGAAAGCAGGTTCTTCTTGAATTTCGACTGTGAGCTCCCATTCTGAAGCTCCTTTTGGTATCTCGCGCATTGATGCAAGTGTGGCGAGAGCATCTGCAAACTGGTTCTTGGCTCTGGGCATGTATGAGAAAGTGACTTCTTTGAACTCCTCGATCAAATTTTCAAGATACACATGATATGGTATCAACTTCTCGTCCTTGATTTTCCATTCGCCATTGGTCTGATTGATGATAAGCTGTGAGTCTCCAAACACTCGTATCTTCTTGACGCCCAAGATTATGGCTTCCCTTAAGCCGGCGATGTATGCTTCGTACTCTGCCATGTTGTTGGTGCACTCGAATGCTATGCGCCTTGAGATAGGAATAGGGACATCGTCTGGAGAGTAGAGGATTGCTCCAATACCACTTCCTTTAGAATTTGCTGCACCGTCGAAGAATAACGTCCACTCATCTTTTTTCTTTTCTTCTTCTTCAATAAGCAAGAGATCTTCATCAGGGAAGAACGTCTTGAGCGGCTGATAATCCAGGAGGGAGTGGGCCGCAAGATGATCGGCGAGGGCCTACCCCTTGATTGCCTTCTGAGTGACATAGGTGATGTCGAACTCAGACAGGAGTAGCTGCCATTTAGCTATCCTTCCAGTGAGTGCCGGTTTCTCGAACAAGTACTTAAGCGGATCCATGTGAGCGAGTAGGAGAATAGGGAATGCAATCATGTATTGACGGAGTCGCTGAGTTGCCCAGACTAGGGCAAGGCAAGTCTTCTCGATCGGGGAATACCTGGTCTCGTAGTCGGTGAACTTTCGGCTCAAATAATATATTGCTTGTTCCTTCTTCCCGGTCTCATCGTGCTGGACCGAGGACACAGCCAATGGCTTCTGCTGCTACCGAGATGTATAACAATAGTGGTCGTCCAAGAGTGGGCGGCACTAGGACTGGAGGATTCATGAGATATTTCTTGATGCGATCGAAGGCGACTTGGCAATCATCATTCCATTCTTTTGGAACGTTCTTTCGAAGGAGCTTGAAAATGGGCTCACAAATAGGTGTGAGCTGTGCGATGAAGCGACTGATGTATTGAATTCTGCCAAGGAAGCCACGAATTTCTTTCTCTATTTTATGAGGGGGCATCTCGATGACTTACTCTGCTTTTGGTCTCGTCGACCCTGATGCCATCCTCGCTCACCATAAAGCCGAGGAGTTTACCTCCCATTGCACCGAAGACACATTTCTGAGGGTTGAGGCGGGGCTTGTACTTTTCTAATCTGTTGAATAACTTCTTCAGATCTTCAAAGTGTCCTTCAATTGTGTGAGATTTGACGATCATGTCGTCCACATATACTTCAAGCTCTTTGTTCATCATGTCATGGAATAATGCTGTCATTGCTCGTTGATATGTTGCTCCTGCGTTCTTCAGACCGAACGGCATTACCCTGTAACAGAAAGTTCCCTAGGGAGTGATAAACGATGTCTTCTCACGATCTTCGATTGCCATCTTGATCTGATTGTAACCTGAGAACCCGTCCATGAATGAGAAGACCTTGTATCCAGTAGTATTGTCGACTAGAGTGTCGATGTGTGGCAAAGGGAAGTCATCTTTAGGACTAGCTTTGTTGAGATCTCGGAAGTCGATGCACATTCGAACCTTGCCATCCTTCTTTGGTACTGGTACGATGTTGGCGAGCCATTCAGGGTAGTTGGAGACTACCAAGAATCCCGCATTGTACTGCTTGATGACTTCATCTCGGACTTTCAGAGCCCATTCTGGCTTCATTCTTCGAAGTTTCTGCTTCACTGGCTTCATATCTGCCTTGGTTGGCAGATGGTGTACAACGAGCTCTTCATCGAGCCCCGGCATGTCTTCATATGAGAATGTGAAGTTGGACAATCTTGGAGCTAGGAACTCTATCATTCTCTGTTTCATCTCAGGTGGCAACGATTTTCCAATGCGTACTTCCCTAGGGATCTCAAGTGTCCCCAAGTTTACTATTTCGAAATCATCGGCTACAACATTGGCTTTGGTTTCAAACTTTTTGAGGAGATCCTCTAGTTCGGGAGCTGGATCATCATCTTCCTCATCCCGAGCTTCGTCAGACCCATGAGTTCGAAGTCTAATTCAATGTTGAAGTCATATGTTTCGACTTCAAACTCATGCGACTCTTTAGACGAACTTGGCACACTATTGAATGCAGGAAAAGAACTGTTTTTTGGTTTTTGAGATTTTTCTGGAATGGAAATGCTATATGTTTTTGGCTTTTGAAAGTTTTCGATTTTTTTGGATTTTCGAAATTCACGGGACTTTGAACAAGTGGGCATTGCAGACCATGATTGAGCCCAACTTGTTCCATAGTTCCGGTCGCTGCTTGAACAGGCATTTTTTTTGGAAACCAGAGCCCTCAGATGGCTCTTTGGCTGATTCAAAAGTTAGGGGAATGGATGACCATTCAGGACAACACACTTCCTCCCCTGAAGAGGTGGGGGTTGATGATTCGGGCGAAGAATCACAGTCTGGCCCAATGACCATGATTTCTTGCTGGTCGGGTTCGAGATCTGAGTCGTACTCAGTCCCTCCCGGGTCACTTACCTCGCATTGCAGTTCGTCCGGTTTCACAGTAAGACACATGTTTGGGATTTGGACATCAGACTAATCCAGGGCTGGCCATTTCCCTTTCTTGGTCCAATGGATGGGCGGCTTCTGCCCCTGGCTGGTGACTGATGATGTTGATTCTGCAGAGATGGGCAAGTCGTGCCCCTTGATGATCGATGTTGAGATGGGCAAGTTGTGCCCCTGGCTGGCTGAAATTGAAGTGGGCAGGTTGTGCCCCTGGTTGATTGATGCTGAAGTGGGCAGGTTATGCCCCTGGTTGGGAGCAGGTATCAAAGTAACCTGGTCCTGAAGCTGCTGTATTTGACTTCCTTCTTCATCTTCATCATTTCCTTCTTCCTCTGGAGGTTTAGATGGTTCGAGAATCTGATCCCATCGAATGGGGGGCCACGTGGCCCAAACTAGGCTCATCGGGAGGCCTTTGTGTAGTGCAGTCGGTTGATTCCTTCCTGGATCTTTGCAAGGTTCTCCTGGCTTGACGAATTGGATGGGTGAGCACCAAAATTTCTTCCTTCTTTTGTCTATGAAGATTGCCCTGTATCCGAGTCCCCATTTGCATTGATTATATATCAGCGGTACCTTTCTAGACTTTAAATGATTCTTCATTCGGTATTTGAGGCTCAGACGTTCTGCCGGCGAAAAGACACGGTCCACCCTTATCGGTTCTGGATTGGCGATAGAGTTCACAGTCTCGAATTCAAAACTGTGAAACGGGATGTCTTCTTCAGAGTGCTGGATATCGATGGCCGGGATGTTTGGTTCAGTGGCAACAGCATTGGAAGGAATGATGAGCTCTTTCTCTGCATGGATAGAGATTACTTGATTTCCACAGATGTATTTTACTCGTTGATGCAAGGTTGATGGCACAGCTCCAACCTTGTGCAGCCAAGGTCGTCCGAGCAACATGTTGAAAGAGGCTGATATATCCAGGATTTGAATGTGATGGTGGAGCCTTCCGGACCTATCTGTACCTCTATGTCGACCTCCCCTTCCACTGATCGGCGGGTGTTGTCGAATGCTCTGACGCATATGGTGCTGGGTCGGAATGAAGAAGGACTGATTCCCAGACGTTCCGCAGTCTTGAGCGGGCAGACATTTAAGCTTGAGCCATTATCGATAAGGACCAGTGGGACGCAGAGGTCTTTATATCGTAAGGCTATGTTGAGGGATCGCCCATGATCGCGTCCTTCGGATGGTAACTCATTATCGGTGAAGGTGATGGCGCGTGGAGCCAGGAGCTGTCCAATCATCAATGCTATCATCTCTGGTGCCGTGTCGGAGGAGACGTGAGCATCGTTCAAGGTTTTGGCAAACATTTCTCGGTGTATGCGAGATGTGCAGAGTAGCTCCTATACTAAGATTTGAGCAGGGATTGACTTGAGCTGAGTCGCCACATCGTATGCAGCTTCATTTTTGTTGCCGAGGCCTGAGAGAGCGCCTTTGGGATCTCCTCTGTTTTGATTGTCTCTTCTGATGCAACGCCCATTGGGATTCATGTTCCCTACTTCCGCACATTTTGGATAGTGCCATGGGACCTCTTTATAATTTTCCTCCCCTTTGCCTTCTAGGGTCACCGGTTCTTGCAACGGTGCTGGTGTGGGTATCAGATCTTCCTCGTATGGAGCTTTTGCCTTGAGAACTACATTGTTGCCTGTGCTGAAGGGGTAATATCAAGGCTTGTCTTCATAGATCACATAAGGTCGCGGTCCTGGTTTGACCGTTCCTGGAGCAGGAGGCTCCCATGGAATGAATACTGGTCCTCTTGATATGACAGGGGGTTTCTCTGTTCGTCCTAGCTGTCGTAGTGTGATTGACACTGCCTCCGGGATTTGCCCCTTGCAATACGACTAGCTCAACTGGAGGAGCTCCTTCCAATACAATGGGTTCTTGCTGCTGATGAGTATGGTTTCTCCCTGGCAAATTGTATTGTTCCTGTACTGAAAATGCCCCTTTCAATATGACAGGTTCATATGTGGGCTCGATGTATGATTGCGCTCCTTCCAGGATGACTGGTTCCCAACATGAAGGGCCGTAAGATGCCCCTTGAACAACTGGCACATCATATGGGAGTGTTCCTTCGAGTACTACTGGTTCGGAGACTGAAGGAAGGAAGGGACTTGCCCCTTGCAAGATCAGAGGAGGATTTACCGGCTCATAAGTGTAAGCATGAATGGACTGGATAGGGGAGAAGAAGCGATCGAGGCGTTCTCCTTCTTCTATGCTGTTAACAGTGGGGCCTCGAGATGAACTGGGATCCGTCTGATGTTGAGGCAGAGGATTCTGAAGAATGTTGGTGGGAGCTGCTGCAAGAGTTCCAGGGACTGAAATGACGATCTTTCGGTCGTCAATCAGATCTTGTATGGCATTCTTCAAAGTAAAGCATCGATCAATAGTATGGCCACGTCCTTGATGGTAGGCACAATACTCATTTTTTCGGTAGTTCGGAGGCAGAGGATGAGGAGGAGGCTTGGGTGCCATTAGAGTGAGTAACTGCTTCTGTACCAGCATAGTCATGACTTGACTAAGTGGCTGAGTGAGTGGAGTGAACTTCCTGAGCTCCCTATAATTCTGCCTATTCTGGTATGAGTATTGGCCATTCCCCCTGAACTGCTGATGCTGTCGAGGTGGTTGTGGCTGTGGTTGCGGATTTGGTCGTGGTTGATACCTTTGAGGTTGGTGCTAAACCTGATTCTGCTGACGCTGTTGATGTCCCTGTGGGGGAGCATATTGATTACCCTGAACAGTGGTGTTGATATTGTTTACCTCTGTCGGGCGGGGAGGAGAACCGCTGCGGTTTCCGTTCCCATATCTGATGGGTATTCCCTCAACTCTGTTTCTCTTGACCGGAGTGGCTTGATGAGGCCATGGGGAGATCGTTACGACACGGATTCCTGCTTCGACTTGCTCTCCAGCACGGATCAAGTGTGAGAAATTCGCATATGGATGCGAGATGAGATATCCAAATATGCCAAGATATGTTGAATGAACAATCATGGAGATTTGTTCTTCGTCGTCGATAGGTGTCCGCATTCTGGCTGCCATAGCTCGCCAACGTCCCATATAAGCTGATAGTGTTTCATCGCTCCTTTGCCTGAGAGCCGCGAGGTCGGCTCTTCTGGGTGCCATGTTGAGATTATATGCGAATCTGTCGACGAAAGCTTGGGAAAGTTGTTCCCACGTCCTGATGCGATGACAGTCCAATGAGGTGTACCAATCTAGTGCATCGCCCTTCAGAGATTTTTGGAACAAATGAATGAGGGCCCCTTCATTTCCTGAGATTGCACTCATCTCTCCATAGAAGGCCTTGAGATGTGCTGTGGGACAACCGCTGTCATCGTATCTTTTAAATTTTGGTACCTCAAAGTTTTGAGGTACTTGAGCATCTGGGAAAGGACACAAGTCTTTGAACTTGGTCGAAGGTAGATCGATTCCTTATTGTCGCTGAAGCTGATTTTGTAAGATCTGGAACTGCTCCCGCAACTCGTCCAGTCCTGAATGATATGTTCGAGCGACTGGTGCCTCTTGGAGTAAGGCACGTTCTTCTTCGGCATAGTGGTCGATGTCTTCGACCCTATGGGTTTGCTGAAAAGCAACCGTGGGTTGCTGAAATTGATTTGATGATTGAACTGGATTCGGATGAACTTGTGCTTGAAATGATTGTAACTGAACTGGGGATTGTACTGAAGGTTGAACTGGAACTTGCTGGAAATTGACTGGAGATTGCTGAAAATTAACTGGAGTCCCATCGGCAGGGATGTGCTGGAATTGAAAAGTGCTCCTGTTTGCAGGAGGCTGAGATGTTGGGAAGTGACCCCCTTGTTGGGTATTCGCCACTGTCCGCTGATTGATGTGGGCTTGACACTGACCCCCATTGTGGGCATTCGCCAGTGCTGTCCCTGTTGCTGGAAACTGAATTGAAATCCCATTGGCGGGGATGTGCTGAAATTGAAAAGGGGTCCCTTCAGTGGGGACATGCTGAGATCTACTGAGACTGTTGTTTGTAAGATTGACTGGAAGCTGACTGGAAGTTCCTGCGACGGGAGTGCTCTGAGATGGCCCTGTCGTCGCGGGAAGGTATTGAGGAGGATGCCCCATAGCGAAGGGTTGAGATGGCTACTGTCGGTAGTCTTGGGCAGACTCCGATGGTTGTGCTTGATTTGAACTGGAGGCCGGAGGGACTCGGCATGGCTACTGAGATTGCTGAACTGGGCCAACCTGATTGTTGGCTGCTGTGGTGGCTTGTGCTTGCATGAATTGCAAGAGCATTTCTTGCATTGCTCTCATTCCTTGTGCCAATTCTTATATGATTGGCGTATTCTCAATTGGCTGTTGCGCTGGAGGTTGCGCTTCGGTCATCTCGAGAGCAGGGAAGAGATGAGTTTCTTCTTCGTGGTCGGACATGGCTTGCTGAGCCCGGGTGCGGATTATGCTGCGGAAGGGAAGTTGTTTCCGAACACGTTGAGCCCGAGGAGGCGCAATGGTGAGGACTATACTCTATTCTTTTTGGGTTTTGGGGTTTTCTATTTTTTTTCGTTTTGGTTTTGGGTAGAATGCTATGCAGATGAGATTGTATGAGGACTAATGACTTTCAAGTATGGGAAGGATTCTGTTTTTCAAGTCGGATCACGACTAGTGGGACTAGCTCATCCCCAGCAAAGTCGTCATTCTGTGGACCCTCGCCGTTTCCGCACTCCCACACGACGTTCTCGTCCCTTCCCCTTTCGGGAAAAGAAGGAGAGGATGCGTGGGTGCGAATCGCCGTTTGTGCCACTGGCTTGCCTCGTTCTCGAGGGCTTTGTTTGGTAGTCGTGTTAAGCTGGATGTGTTTAAATGAGTTTATATAAGACCAGAGTCGCCACTAGCCAGTTATTTCGAATCTACAGTTGGCTAGACCCCGTAGAAACGTTAGAGTAGGGGATCCGAAGATTCTTTCCTCTAAAATGACTTCTTTTGATCTGCGGCCAGAGATTCGAGGTAAGGGATCACGGTTACAGGGTGGGAAGAGGTTAAGCACCCCACACACTGCCCGTACCGAAGTACGGTCTCCACTTCACAGAATCGAACTAACACTTGAAAGTCTGTTTTAATCCTCGTACATTGTCATAGATGACATGATGCATGAATGCAAGTCTGAACAGTAAGAGTTTCTGATGGGCAGGTTCCAATAATAGGCAAGCCCAGAGCATACACTCGAACTGACAGGTGCTTACTATAAGACGTATGCAGTGTGTTTGAATAATCAAGGTGCTTTGTAGTGAAGCATGAATGTAAGTCTGAATAGTAAGAGTTTCTGATAGGCAGGTTCCAATAATAGGTAAGCCCAGAGCATACGCTCGAACTGACAGGTGCTTAATATAAGACGTATGCAGTGTGTTTGAATAATCAAAGTGCTTGCAGTGAAGCAGGGGGGTTTAAAGAAAAGTAAATGTTGCACTTATGCTGGATGCAAATGAGATGATGCTGGAAAGGAACAGCTAGATGGACGGAGGTGTCGCAAGGGTTGGCTTCGAGTGGCTGGATCAAGACTTGGATGGCTTGGGAGACTTGGGCCAGTGGTCAGGCTGGGCTGGACCAGGGCTAGGCTCTCCTCACTCGGGCTCTCCTTGGTGGAAAGATGGGCTAAAAGGGTGGAGAATGACTCAGACGGACGGGTCGCTGGACTGGGTGGATTGTGTGTTGAAATGAGAAGGGGAGGGGGGTATTTATAGCAGCGGGCAGTGGCAAAACCCGTAAATATTTTTGGGCGGCCCGCTGTGGGCCGCCCGTACGGTCATTCCTCGATTTCCAGTAGCGCAGTACGATCGTTTCTCGGGGCTGCTGTTTGGCTCGGTGGGTTGACTCGGTGAGTTGACTTAGCGGGTCGACTCGGTGATTTGACTCGGCGGGTTGACTCAGTGGTTAACTCGGTGCTTTGACTCGACAGGTTGACTCAGCAGGTTGACTCGACGGGTTAACTCAGCGGGTTGACTCAGTGAGTTGATTCAGTGAGTTTGACTTTTTTAGGATATTTTGACTGGCTTTTCTTATGGGGGGTTTTTCAGGCTGATGTTTAGGGGTGGGTTGACTGGGTTCAGGCTTGAGTTGGGCTATGGATTGGGGCTTACAAGGGTGAGTTTGGCTGAGTTTGGACTTGAGGTTTGGGGGTATGGCCCTCCATTCATCTAGCTATCTCTACCAACAGTGTAGCCGAAGGTGGGGTGTCTACACCCACCAAATGCCACCCAAAGAGAGGATCAAGGAGCTATGATTGCATGGATAGCTCACTTGAATAAGGATTATCCATTGGAAGTTGGTGGCATTAAAGGAAGCACTTGAGTATCACTCTCCTACAACATGAAAAACCACTTGAGCTTAACAAGGTTGTTGAAACGACTCACTCATGGGACTTGTTAATGATCAAGTAACCCAAGTCCTCCATCCACCCAAAGAAAAAGCATGAAGAGGAAGAATCCTACATGCACAAAATGTGGTGGTGCACACATGACTAAAATAAATTCAAGACCTTTAATGAGGGCCCAAAAGCCCATCTATGTGGAGGGATTCCAAGGAGCCCACCACACATTGTGCACAAGGATGTACATCATAATCAAAAGATGGTGGAAGAATTAGGTCATTTGTCCATAAAGGCCCAACTAAGAAATCTAGCCCACTTGAGATCCAAGTGAAGAATGGGCTAGTCACTTTTGTCCATACACATGTGAAGAAAGAAGGGGCCATCCAAAGTGAGCTTTGTAAGCCCAAAACTTGAGGTGGGCCCTACCAATCTCATGGGCCCAAACCTTGAAAAGAAGATGAAATGGAAGAGAGAGCATTTAAGGAAAGCATGAAAAGAAAAAGAGGGTAAGAGAGAGTCCAAAATGAAGTATTGGACCCATCAAATACACCAAGGGCCATGACTTCACTATGAGCCCATTTGATACACATAAAAAGGGGGCCCAACTCCCATGAAAGAAAATATGATATTTTACCTCTTTACATGCACATGGAGGGAGTATATATATAAAAAAGGGGGGGAAAGATGAAGCTTGAAATGTCCCTCTCCATGCACCACCTTGAGTAGAGTTGGAAAAGTGGAAAAAGCCAAAAAGCTTGGGCCCACCTTAACTCTCTTGAAGTATCTACATGAAGAAAAGAAAGAGAACATGAGAAGATAAAATGAGAAGGAAAGCAATAAAATGAAAGAAAGGAGTGGTCCATACCTTCACCAATCACCAAAGGGGGACCACCTTGCTGTCCCAAACTCCACCAAAGCCTCACCACTTGAAAAAGTGAGAGTGCCACCAAAAGGAAAGAAAAACTTGAAGAAAGAAAGAGAGTGAGAAAGAAGAGAGAGAGAGAGAGAGAGAGAGAGAGAGAGAGATTACACGTTGGAAGTGCAAGGGGTGCCCCATGTTATATAGAAAAAGGGAGGGCACCCCATTACCCAACCCACTGGAAAAACCAGTAGGCAGAGGAGGCTTGGGCGTCACCCATGGGGCCAACCGTCCTCCCATCAAGTTGAAACGACCCCTCCCTCTCTCACCTTGGAAGAACTCCCCCTTGGGAAGAGTAGTTGCAAGTGAATCTTGTACCTCCATGTAAGAATGAAGTGATGGAAGAGAATGATGAGAAAAAAAATCTCACCAAAATCTCATCTTGTGAGAAATTGAGGACATGTTAGGAGATGATGTGGAAAAAGTTCCATGAGATTTTCAAAAGAAAGAAAAAAGAATTGACTTGGTCAAATATTGATCTCAACCATCCAAAGTCATGGCCTGATAACGTAAATCATTTTCAGAAAACACCGAGAATTTTCAACCCTGATTTCTGTCCACCTCCCATCCCTAGTGGTCCGAAGACCTTAAACTAGGTCGGGATTAACATCCCGAGGGACTTTTAATAAAAACCGGCATCGGTCTTGATTGTTCGAATTAAGATTCGACGACTCCAGACATTTTTCTAAAAACACAAAACACAAAAAAAATGTACATTTCCAGCCTCGCTTGTACATAGTTTATGGTCCTAAGACCTTAAACTACGTCGGGATCAAGATCTCAAGAGATTCTTAATAAGCACCGGCATCGATCTCAACCGCTCGGTCCAAGATCTGATGACTTGGATCATTTTTGAGAAAATCACAAAAAGATATGTCCCCTAATCTTTACATAATTTTGATCTGAAGACCTTAAACTATGTCGGGATTAAGATCCCGAGAGATTTTCAATAAAAATCGGCTTCGATCATGTCGTCCGAGTCACGATCCGACAGTCCGAACCTTTCTAAAAAAAATACACCATCATCTGTAGAACAATTCACATCTAACTTGCACTGCTAGGATTTGAGTTTAATACTATAATGTTGACTTTATGATTGTTGGGAATACTAGGAACCAAGCCTGGAGATCCTTGTCTACTTTTTTCATAGAAAAGGAAAAAAAAGAATATTCATAGTAATTTAGGGCAAGGATTTATCCATTGTCGTTACCATTACAAAACATACCTTAGTACGAAGTGAGCCTTTTGAAGTCTTTGGCTATCGGTTATTGATTGAAAAAAAATAAATCAAAAGAACCAGCTAAAAAAATAGTGGCATCGAAAATGGCTACTTATTGACACAAGAAACTTGAGATAGTGTGAAAGCCATCAATGGAAAAAATCGGAAGCTGGAAGAATATTGAAAGAATAATAGCAAGGTTCAGAATCAGTGACTTAGTTGATCTGACCATTATCTTCAATCATCAATGTTAAACATGAAAGTTAAAGACTAAACCCCTAAGTTATGCTAAGACTAAACTTCACCGTGCACCATGGAACTCAATGTTTAGAATGTTTCTACTTAATGATCAATGCTTTAAACTCAATTAGGTTGTTTACTAAGTTGCTAGAATCTAGATTTAAATATTCTCAAAACTATATGCCTTGGAAACTCTACTATTTAGATAACTTGAAGGATTACATAAATACATTGACCCTTTTTCTTCTCTTTCTCTTTGTTTTACTAGGAAATAAGAGAAGTCTCGAGATGGTTTCGATTGGTGAAAACTGTCAAGGATAAGATTGATTGTAGTATTTTGAAAAATCCTTGTAGTATTTTGAAAAATCCTTAGATTATTTTCGCATGTTTTACTCGGGACTTTCAAAATGCTGGTTGGGGGATATGATGAGTACCTAATATTATATAATTAACCGTGGTTGTTAAGAGCATTATCATTATTTTTTCGGTTAATTATCTCTCATTAGGTGAATTTTCTGTCTTTAGGTGATTAGAAGAGGTTGGACAAGATCTGAGTCAATCAGGGCGATTAAAGGCCCTAAAGTGATCAAGATAAAGTATGTGGCGATCCTTAAGGAAGTCGAACCGTAAAAATCGAAGGACCATCATGTTCTACGGTAGCTTGCATCACAACTGCTCATTTGAAAAATTGAGGCTGTGCATGTTTGGATGGTTGTGTTTGGGCAATCACACAAGTTTGGACGGTCAAGATGAGATGTCCACTTTTGGGACCAATTGTTCATCAAGGCGAGCCACACTCTCTCAGGAGCATCAAAATCTAGCTATTGTGGAGCCCATTCAACAAAACAAGTGGGCCACGTTCAGTGTCAGCCATCCATTAAGGTGGACCCCACCTGTTGAGCACATCCAAACCTCAGCCATCCACTCACTTCAGCCGTGGAGGTCACGCCATCATCACTGTCCAAGTTGCCTCATCAATCTCCACCGCTCATCCTTCACATACAGCAACAATATTGGATGGCCACCGATCCTCATGTGCATCGCCCAGCAAAGGTGGACTTCTGTCCACTCCTTCGCGTCCACCATCCATCATGATCAGATGGAGATCAAGCTCACCATCCAACTGTCCAATTCAGCAAAGTGGACCCTACATGATCAACCGTCCATCAACAGGACCCACCTTGCCCGTCAGCAACAACTGCTCTCTCCACATCCATCCTCTCAGCAGGACCCACCTTGCACATCAACTCCACCTGCTGGACACCTCCATGACCATCCATCATACCACCATCTTCATCTCTGTCGTCCATCAATGTGGAGCCCACGTCCATTCATCAATCAACGTCCGTCCTCCAAAGCTACCACACTTGCAACCTCTCATCACTCACCGTTCATCTCCACCTTCCATTCATCCATCCGTTAGCTGGTAGTTCCAAACGTCAGCAACCAATGGAGGGTCCTTCATCAGCCAAATCAACGGTCCAGCTTCAGCCACCCTAGCCGTCAAGTAGATGGAGTAGAGATTAGATCTCCACCATCCAGAACTCTTCTGCACTGTGCATCAGCCCCACCATATCTGCACCGTCCACCCATTAAGGGACCAGCGATCGGCTTCCTCACATGGCCAACATACAACAGTGGTGGACGTCCCACCTTCCACAAGTGCTGATCTTTCACCGTCCACCACCATGTATGCAAGAAGCAAAGAAAGGATCAGTCACATGTGTCGTGCAAACTCCAGCCATCCAAGGCCCCCACCATCATCCGACCATCCATCACTTCAGCAGCTCCAGCTATCAACTGTCCAAGCTGCGTCACCATCAGCTCCACTTGCTTCATCACCCAAACACTTCATCATGGTGGACCCCTAGCTGATCATCATCCATCAGCCATCCATCCAATTCAATAGTTTGGAACGCTAGGCCGTCCTTCAATCTCCAAGCTGCACCACCAACCATCCATTCAACTTATCAGCGGGGCCACTGCAGCAAGATCAATAGCGGCATCAAGCTGCTGAGGTTCAGTCTATCATAATCATTTAGCAGGTGAAGCTCCTACCTCCTCAGCCATCCACGTCCAGCTCTTGGACGTTCAAACAGGCCGTCCATCCATCCATTTCGCCAACACGCAGCTACTTCATCAGGACCGTCCAACTTCATCACCGTCCAAGGCAGTTGCTTACAAACTCCACCAAGCTCCATCATCTCCACACCAAGGGACAATCCAGCCTCCTCACATGTGTGTCATCCAACATGTGCAGCTCCCATCTCAAGTGGACCTCATGAAGATCGAGTTTCACTCGTCAAAGCACCAAAACCTGCAGAAAAGAAGGAAAATATCAGCAAGCAATTTCATCAGCTGTCCACATGCATCTACACCAATCCAATGGACAACAACAGTTTTAGCCCCACTGCACATGTGAACAGCATCTTCTAGCAAATCTGGCACCATCCTCTTCCAGCCATATGAGCAGTGGGTGGGTTTAATCCACATCAAGATGGAAGATTCAATGGCCTAGCAATCCAACCATCTACATGCCTTGCACGTGAGCAGCAATGGAGCTCTTTTCATCTTCCCTTACACATGTAGTAGCTCCTCCATCCCACTTGTGTGTCAAACAAGAGCTCTCTCTCTCTCTCTCTCTCTCTCTCTCTCTCTCTCTCTCTCTCTCTCTTCCCAACCATGAGTAAGGCTTGGAATTGCCACCTCACCACTCCAAGCCTCACTCCAAGCCCAAACCAAAAGAGAAGTTTGCTTTAGGCTTGGAGTACTTTCCAAGCCTAACTCCTAACCCAAACCTAAAAAGCAAATCTATTGGCTTGGAAGTGCCACCTCATCATCCAAGCCTAATTCCATTCCCAAATCTAAAGAAACTTTTAGTTTAGGCTTGGAGTGCCACCTAGGCTTAAAGCCTCCCAAAAAGCTATAAAAGGACCTCCTTCCCTGCTCATTTAAATCATCCCTCAAATCACATTCTCTACAAGTCCTCTCTTCTTTAGTTTTCTTTCTTTCTTTCTTTTGTAGTGTAGAGTAGTTTTCCCTTTCGCAGAAGTTTTAGTCTTCCATTGTAGCATTGTTGGTTAAACTCCTAGCTAAGCTAGGGGTGAAGCCTTTGAAGAAATTTGCAAGTTTTGGTTCTTTTGGTTCAACATTTGTGCTTGAATGTTGGAGTTCTCTTTGGTTGATTGGTTTGGTTATCCACCTCGGCAGACGCTATTGTTGTGTAAGTCCCTTGATCCATCGTCGACTTTAGACACGTTGGATGCTTGGGATCCCTTGCACACCAATTAACTAGTTCATCATCGATAAAGTCCCTTGATCCATCATCTACTCTGGTCATGATGGATGCTTTAGATTCCCTACGGTTATCGAGATAGTGCAGTTAAAGTCATCGATCTGTAAAATCCCATGATCCATTGTAAACTCCGGGCATATTAGATGATTAATTTAAATTCCCTACGATCGATAGACGAGATCTTAACAGTTGGATCGACCAATCAAAGCCTCCTATCTTGTAAGTATGCATTTGATCGTATGAATTGTGATCTTATCGGTTGACTTTTTGGCAAAGTTGTTGATCTGTACAATTCTTTGATCCATTGTTGACTCCGGGCACAGTGGATGCTTAGAATTCCCTGCGATCAACTAACAAGTGCTTCATGGTCAAATCAATCTATTTAGATCACCATCTTTTATGAAATATGCAAGTAGTTTAACTGTTTTATCTTCCGATTAGAACGGATCTTTATTCGATTACGATTGAGTTATAGTTGGACCAATGAATCAAACCTTGTGGATAAATCAAAGGTGGATCCCTAATGCCTTAGCCCCTTTTCTATTTCTATCTTTCATCACACATAACTTGCTCCACTCTTGTGGATTAAACCAGATTTCATTTCTCTCACCTAAACTAATTTCTTTAAGTGTTCTTAACCTCAATCCTTGTGCTTCGACCTTGGTTTCACCGACTATTTTACTACTTCGCTACCTGCACTTGGGTGTGCAATCTTCGGATTATCGCACCTTCCTTGAAGTACTAGGGGAGATTGAGAGGATGTTGGTAGGACAGAGACAAGCCCTTGATGATCTAGTTGATGTGCAAAACTTGCCCCTAGTAGGACCAGAGGTTGCATCGGCAATGGTGTTGATGGTGTAGGTGTGGGCTGGCCTGATCTGGCCAGCTGATGTGACAACAGGAATGATGATGGATATGCACCTTGCAGGGTCACCGTCGAATGGTTGATTTCAAATGGTGGGGGTGCATTTCCCAAAAGCAACACTGGTTGCTGATTTGTTGGTGGAACTTGATAGATGTAGGATGACGGGTTGTAGGCGGGTGGTGGTGGTGCGGTGGCTCTTCCCATAAGAACCACTAGCGAGGGATCCCAGAACGAACTATGTTGGGTGGCCGAGTTAGCCGTTTGTGCTTGCCCCTGGAGAATCATTGGTTGGTGGTTGATGGGTGCCGAAATGTAGGCTGACTCGGCACCCTTCTGATGGGCGATTGGTACCCCTTATAGGACTAGGGGCGATAATTCTTGGGAATAGCTCAGGGCCGTGTTTGTGTGGAAGACATGAGATGGATAATTCCCTTAAATGACATTGACTGTTGGAGTTTCCTGTGCACTGGACCCTGCCTGATGTGGTGGCAGGGGATTCTAGAGAATGTTGTTGTTGATGGTGGCACTGACTGTCGAGGGCCGTAACCGAAATCTTGTTTTGGTCAATCAGGTTTTGAACTGCATGCTTTAACGAGAAGCAATGTGCGGTTGTGTGACCCCTCCCCTAGTGGAATGCACAACACTCATTTTCATTGTAGTTGGGCGGTAAGGGGTTTGGCGGTGGCCTAGGCTGCAATGGAGTCAGAAGTTGTCTTTGGATCAATGTGGCCAGAATATCAGTGTACAACTGGGCTAATGGAGTGAATAACTTAGGTGGTTGAGTTGGACCCACTTGCCTGCCTTATTAGGGTACCACGGGTTCCACTTGGGTTGTTGTGGTTGTGATTGCGGCTATTGTTCGGCGGAAGGGATGGCCGATCCTTCTTGTGCTAGAGTAACGAGATTGGTTTCCGTCGGGCAAGGGGCAGATGCATCTTTGTTTCTAGGGACATACCTGCCTACCTTCTCTTGTACAGAGGGGGACTGGTGAGGCCATGGTGCAATTGTACCATCTCTAATGCTGGCCTCTACTTGTTCCCCCGCACGAATGAGTTGAGTAAAGTTTACATAGGGGAAGGAGATTAGGTACCCTGAAATGTTGGGGTTGGCCGAACGCACGATCATGGAGATTTGTTCATCATTGTCAATTTACGTTTTCATGCGTGCAGCCATGGCCCTCCATCGCCCGATGTAGGTGGACAAGGTTTCATCACTTCTTTGCTAAAGGGCAGCCAGATCTACCCTTCGAGGTGTCGCGTTCAAGTTGTATGCAAAATGATCAATAAAGCCTGTGACAGGTTTTCCCAGGTTCTGATTTTAAGGTGATCGAGCGATGTGTACCATTTAAGCACGTCACCTCTTAGGGATTTCTGAAATAGCCGTATCAAGGCTCCATCGTCCCCTGCCATGGCATCAAGTTCTCTGCAAAAAGGCTTTCAGATGAGCAGTAGGACATCCCGTGCCATCATACTTTTGAAATTTGGGTACCTCAAAGTTCACTGGTACTCGTGCATCTAGACAGGGGCAAAGTTCCCTAAATCTTGTTGAGGGAAGTTCCACTCCATGTTGTTTATGAAGTTCATTTCTCATGGCCCTGAGCTGCCCCTCGAATTGTTCTTGGAGTAAATCAATTTCAGATATGGGTAGAAGGGGCAGCCATGCCCTTTGCGGGATGCGGCTAGTTTCTTCCTCATAATGGTTGATCTCTTCGACATTCCTGGGATCCCTAACCATGGGGCCTGGTTGGGGGAGAACTGTAGGATGGATGGATGGATGAGTTGGATTGGATTGCCATCGTTGCAAGTGTTGTGATGGATCTAGATGGAATTGAAACATGCTCCCATTAGGGGGAGTTTGCTAGAATTGAATGGTTGTTGCTTGGTTGGAAGGTGCCGGTTGCGGCACTGATTGGCTCCCAATAGGGGGAGTGAATGCTGAAGTCTGTTGTGTTGTGGTTGAGGGATACTAGAAATACACTTGGTTTCCCTTGTAGGGGACGGGTTGAAGCTGTTTGGTGGACGGGGTGGACAGATTCATTTGGGCGTTGGATGACTGTGAGTTGTGGTTGATGGGGGTAGTCCTCCCTCAGAGGAGGCTTGCAAGCATCTTTGATTTGACTCATGTCTAAGGCTAGCTTGGTCAGAGATGGCATGACCTCAGATTGTGCAGTTGATTGACGTGGTGAGTCAGGCTGAGTTGATGGGTGGTCTTCCTAAGCCAACATGGCTGCTTGTGCACAAATTAGAATGTAGTTTGACCATGCGACGGATTTACGGCCGAGTTTTTTGTGCAATGAATGTGGATCGATCTACTACCCACCCACTTGGTCCGCAGCGATTTTCTGTTTTTTATATTTTTTATCTTTTTATTTTTTTTATTTTTTTAGGCAGATAAAATTTACAGATTGCAAAATGAATACAGGAAAGTAAAAGGGACCAGTGTAAACTGGAACGTAGGATGCTCGCAGGAAAGTAAAAGGACTAGTTTGCACTGGAATGCGGGATGCTCGCAGGAAAGTAAAAGGGACCAGTATAAACTGGAATGCAGGATGCTCGTAGGAAAGTAAGATGACTAGTGTATACTAGAACAGTTAGTTGGTTAGTAGGTTAGTAACGTTAGTGATTAGAATCCCTAAAAAATCGTAAAGCCCCACGTTTCGAGTCGGGCCTTGGCTAATGGCTGAGCATTCATCCCCAGTGGAGTCATCATTCTGTGGATACCGGATCGCGCTCGTGCACGGGAGGCCCACTATGTTTTCTTTTGGCTTGGCGTTTGCGTTTGGTTTTGTCTATTTGTGGGGCGCACAGTTGCAATGATTGGCTTCTTTTGCTTTGCTTGCCTTAGCTATGCAAAACCTTTCAAAGGACGATCGAATGGTGTTCTTGGACTTGGTATATTTAACGGAGTCGCCACCAGTTGAAAAGAGGCTTCAGAATCCACGGTTGGGTAGAACCCGTGAAAACACCGGAATGCCGAGGGTATTCTAAAGAACCCCCGGTCTCAAAATGACTTCCATTTGGATAAGTTGATCTGCGCCGTAGATTCTATGTAAGGGCCGTGGTTATGATAGGGAAAAGTGTTAGTCACCCATTGACCACCCGTGCAACGCATGGTCTCTACTTTACAGGGCTTAACGATTTATAGGGGGATTCTGAATAACACTCAAACCTGCAGGGTTAGGCCATACTTCGCAGGCTTTTTAGGGCTCGGGTTGGCAAAATAACAAAAGCAACAGTAACATAATAGGTTTAGGCCAAACTTCGCAAGCTTTTTAGGGCCTGTGTTGGAAAAAACTGAAAAGAAGCGAAAGCGATGTAACAGTGTGAGTGGGTATAGATGTGGTAGAAGTGTAGGGAATATGCGGAGTGGAATACGGCTCGACGTTCGAGATGTGAGAAGAAAAGCGAGGAAGTTAGACACTCTTTACGAGGAAAGAGATGGTCAGACATCCCTGCCTCCAACCCTACTCGTGGATTTCAGCGTCGGCAATGGCTTTTGTCTGGTTGATTGAGAAAGATAGATTATGACAGAGGGCAGAGAGAGACAGAGGCAGGCAGGATGATCAGGGTATTGCGATGCTCGACGTTTGTCTGATCGTCAGAGGCTTGAATGCAGACAGATGAGGCAAACTCTCGGTATTTGGGCATTTAGTTGAGCCGCTCGAGTTTCTGCCATAGGTTGGGCAGAGTCCACCTCAAGCTTCTGGCGATCGTTTCTTTGGACAGTAGCGATTATTCTCTCCACCTCTCTTTTTCCTTTTTTCCTTCCTCTTTCTTTCGTCTGTTTAATTGCAACGGCTTAAATCAACCTGTGACGTTTGGTTCGTTGCGCTTGATATGGAGTGGGCCACACATCGTAAGCAAGCGTCAGGTTATGATTGGATGACCGAACGGTGGGGGATAGGTGGCAAGCGCGAATTTTTGGTTGAATTTTGGATGCGGTTAATGGGTATACCACATCTGTGCTGCATTAAAAAATACTTAGAAATTGAAAAAGCATTTTTGCATGTCTTTTGTGGGTGTATTTGGGACTATGCTCCACCGCATTTGCTCTTACTTTTGGGTCCACTTTTTTATCAATATGAACCAATGAGTCTTTCCGAGGTGGTGTTTTAGTCGTATATGCCATCGCTGGGCCTCACAATGAGTAGAGTTAGACATACTAGAAGGTGGGGTGTTTGCATGTTAATATGGCCCTAACCACAAGGACCGCATCCATGGATGCAGACCACGCAGTCCGCATCCATGGATGCAGTACCCCAAGTGGGGTGTCTACAACCAGTTGCTTAAATGTTGAATTATTTGTAGTTTATGTGATTGGACCCACTCGGCTTGAAAGCCTACGGTTAATTTCTTAATTTGATTTGAATTAGTATATTGGTTTTAATTAGGCATGCTTTCTAAGTGGTCTTATTTAACCCCATCCCCTCCCCTCTCCCTCCCTCCCTCCCTCCTAAGGCTTAGATATTGTTCATAATAGTTTCGCTAAACTTCCATGTGTAAAGCACTTAACTGTGAGCAATATGTGCAATTTCAATTGGAACAAGAGTGGGTTGCTCTAATAGAGTAAGTGTGAGTTGCTTATGAAGGACTTAACCGTTTGGAGAGATCCAAAATGAGCTTTAGGATCATGTTTACCTAAGAGGGGAGTGCCATCAATCCATCACCGTACTTTGACAGGTTTAACTACGCCCATTGGAAGGCTAAGATGATGATTTTTTTTATAATCCCTTGACCACATAGTTTGGGCTAGTGTGCAACATGGATATTCTATGCCCTTGGAACAAGTGGTAGTTGATGGAAAAACCATTAACTCTCTTAAAGATGACTCAACTTGGAGTGTTGATGAGAGAGATTGATATGCTAATAATGTCAAAACTTTTAATGAGATTTTCTGTACTATCTCCGAAGAGGAATTTACACATATTTGTATGTGTACAACCGCAAAGAAAGCGTTGAATAATTAGAAATCACCCACGACGGAACTAGAACTAGAATAATTAGAGATCACATGGACACTCAAATTTTGGGGACATATCACTTGTTATGAGTTGTCAAAAAGTGCACACGAGTTCTTATGAGAGATGTTGTGTAGGTGAGCATTCCTCTCTCTCTCTCTCTCTCTCTAACATGGATGGCTAAGATTTCGAGGACACATCACCTATAATGAGTCCTCAAAAGTGCTCATGAGTTCTCCTGAGAGATGGTGTGCAGGTGAGCATTCCTCTCTCTCTTTCTCTCTCTCTCTCTCATGTATATATAGAGTCACTCTCAAGTCCAACTGGTTGGACCTACAATTTGCAGTTCACCCAATGGATTTCTTCCAACCTAATAAGTGCTTGTGAAATCCAATCCTCTTAATAGGTTGGCTCCACCATGAGGATCCCTTAGTGCAAATATCAGCCCGATCCAATCATTAAGTAAGCTACAATATAGAAAACAGTGTACAACTATTGATTAATAGCAAAATACAAGTGTGGTATGCTGGGTCAGTGGATGCAGCAGATTTTTGTATGAGTTGTTCCTTGTGGTGGGGCCAACTTAGTAGGAGGATTGGATTTCACAAGCCCTTAACAAGCTGAACGCAATCCACTGGGTGGACTGCAAATTGTGGTCCAACCAGTTGGACTTGAGAGTACCTCGTATGTGTGTGTGTGTGTATATATATATATATATATATATATATATATATATATATATATATATATATATATATATATATATATATATATATATATGTGGGAAATGGTACTATGAGGTCGAACTCATGGGAAGTTCCCATGAGGTCGAGCTGTGTGGGCACCACTATGATGTGTACTAGACATCAACACTCTCAGTCAGATGCAACATTCCATGGTGGGCCACGGGCTTAAAAATCAGATCAATACATGAATTAGGTAGGCCACACCACATACAAAAGTTGAGAGGGGTTACCCACCCATTGAAATCCTCAGGATTGTTTATTGGGCCGAATGAGAAGTGGTTCATAAATCCAGCCCATTCATTGTGTGTGTCCCACTTGGATAAGGGGTTAGAACAAGTTTCAGCAGCATTCAAAACTTATGTGGGCCCCACCAAGTGATTTTAGATGTTTTAGGCATGCTTGACATAATTTTAGATGGTATGACCCACCTTAGTGGGCCAGGCCAAAATGATCTCACAAAATGATTGAACGGTGTAGATTTCTCAAAAACATCATGGTAGGACCCCACCTAGATTCCAAGCCCTGCGAAAGGCTTTGGCAGGCAATCCGCGTCCCAGGCTGTTACCCGGGCCTCACGGACTCAGATTGGCTGGTGACGCTGCCACTAGCCAGGTGGCCAGTGGTCAGTGCTATGTGGGCCCACCATGATGTATCTATTTTATCCACTCTTGTCCATCCATTTTTCCAAATCACTCTTAGGGATTGCTCCAGAAAATGAGGCAGATCTATTTAGACCACACTACGGGAAAAGAGTAGTGATTAGATGTCTACTATTAAAAACCTCCTAAGGCCCACTGTAATGTTTAATTGACATTCAACTTATTGATTAAGCCATACAGACATGATGAAAGGAAAAAAAAAAAAAATCATATATCAGCTTTAATCAAAACTTTTGTAGCCCCATGAAGTTTTAATGGTAGTGGGAGTTCAATAAACACCGTCTCCTGTAAAGTTGTCCACTAAGAAATTTGTATCTATCTAATTTTGGGCTTGGGCTCAATCCATAAAATGAAATGAAAAAAGGAATTGACGGCGTGGATGAAACACATATATCATGGCGAGGCCCACAAAGCACCGGCCACTAGCCACTGGCTAGTGGCAGGGTCACTAGCTATACCGCGTCCGGGCCTCACCTAATCCGCCTCGCGTTCACATTCACTTCCCGGGGAGGCATCAAACAGAAGGCGTGCGTGTTACACCTCCACGCGTAAGTTAGAAGGGAACAGGAGAGGATAAAAAAATACAAGGCAGGTAGCGATGCCGATGGGGGGAAAAGCAACAAACAATAGGAATGAGATTCGGCAGACACGAGCGTTAAAAAAAAATCATTTTCTTGGTAAGATAAAACAACATAAAACTGTCTCTCTCTTTCTCTCTCATATCTTTGAAGATTTTAGTTCTTGGATTCATTTATCTACTGGAAGGAGGGTATGGTTTTTTTTTTTTTGGGTTTATTTATTTATTTAATTTATTCTTATTTTATGCCCATGTTTCAATTTGTTTTTTCTGACTTTTTTTTTTAAAAGTTTTATTAACTGGGTATTTTTATTTTTATTTTTTCTTTGAGCGTCTTCAATTTTCCTTGATACGAATTTTTCCTGGTGGGTTTTCTTTCCTTCTTCTCCTTTCTTTTCTTTTTCTTTTTCTTTTTACTTTTTTCCTTGGTGGATTTTCTCTATGTGACTGAATTTGATATTTGAGGTCTAAGGTGAGCTTTTATTTTTTATGTGTTGATTTTTCTTGGTGTTTTATAAAATGGGTTTTAAAGTTTAATAAAATTATTTTTTATTTGTAATTTTTTTTTTTTTTGTGGGTTTTGAGGTTTCGATTTGTGCTGCTCTTTCTATTTTTTTATTTTTAAATTGATATATGCAATTTTCTTTGGTGTTTCTTTTCTTTTCTTTTCTTTTTTCTTTTTTCGTCTGAAGTTGTGTTTCAGGTCTGAGTGCTTTTTTTATTTTATTTTAATTTTTATAAGGTGGATCGTTTTCTTCATTTTTATTTTTAGTTGAGATTCTCAGGCTATGCTTTTTATTGGGTTTTACTGATCTGATATATTCAGTGTATTTGGCGTATTTTCATTTGTGCATTCTTATCTTATCTTTTTGGTTGATAATAGAGCATTTCAATAGCTACTAGTTGCAGATGAGTATGTCGGGCAACTAGCTGCTTGTGTGGCCCACCCCGCTGTGCGTATGGTATCCAGTGGAATTAGGGTACCCCAATAACAGGCCGATCCAACCTTCAGGTGGGCCACATGATAGAAAACAATGGAAATCACCCAAGAATTCCAAATTTGTGTTGGGCATAGCTGATGGTTTGATTGGCTTGATTTCTAAGATGTCTCATTTTCCTGGTGGGGTGATGCTATTAGATGGGTTGGATACCGTACACAAATCATGTTGGGCCCCACCCAAAGACTAGTCGCATGTGAGATGTTGTTTGATATGATGGCATATGCTTTCTTTTGTGATCTTTGAGGATTTTGATATTTATTTTGTTTTTATTTCATATTTTGGCATTTATACAAATGTAACTTTCATGGAGTTTTAGCATTATGTCATGATAACTGCTGAGGGAGGGAGGGAGAAATGATGTTTGACACCTCCCTACATAGGCTGGTATGGTAATTTTGTTGGCTGGTATAATACTTTTGAACTATTCAGGCTGCTATTAAAAAGAGTGGTGAATTTTAGAAAAGAAAATGGTTGTATTATAAGTACCTTGTCATAGTGTTACATGGCATAATTCCTTGCAGCCTCACTGTTGTAGCATCTTTCAAAACCATGATTTCAATTGATTAATTCCGTTAATTTTTTTCCCCTCATCTTTCTGAACCTCTGCTGGTTTGTCTCGCTTTTGATTTTTTGAGGTTTAAAGGTTCTTTATTTCTTTTTTAGGTTTCAAAGCAGGTGTTCGATAACATGGAAGGTGTTGTTGTTAGAAGGGTCATTCCCTCAGACAATAGTTGCCTCTTCAATGCCGTTGGGTTAGCTTCAAAACTGTTTTGCTGTCTCCTGATTACGAATAAGGTAACTGGTGGATCTGTCTACATTGCCTTGTTTTCTTTTTGTGCAGATATGTCATGGATCATGACAAACAGAAAGCTCCAGAATTAAGACAGGTTAGTCTACATTTTATGATGCTGATTTGTAGCTTAATTCATATTGTTAAGTAGATTATTCAAGTGAGTAACTTAATGTGTGAAATCTCCTATTCAGTATTGAGGCACATGAGGAGACCTCTGCACGCATGTGCGCGCGCGCGCACACACACACAGAGAGAGAGAGAGAGAGAGAGAGAGAGAGAGAGAGAGAGAGAGAGAGAGAGATTCCAACCCCCTCATGAGGATTACCTGTTTCAAAAGTCGGCTCAATATGCTTATTAGGTGGGCCACAACACTGATATAATCCAAATTATAAGTGTGGCCTAGTTGATCAGGTTGTTCGTTTTGAAAGGCAACAGAACTTTTATCGAAATAGTGGTGAGATGGCACAAAAACTTACAACCCGCTCAAAGAAAGAAAAGTATTACAATCCTTTAAGGCATCTATACAAGAGGCCCATTTGACTGAGGAAATCTTTGTCCTATGACAGATCTCAATCATTGAATTACTCATATTTTTAAAGTATCTCCCATTTCTTTCCCCCAAAAGGTTCCAAAGACTGGCCAACAACACTAATCTCCACGCGACCCTCTGTTGCTTCCCAAGGCTCACTCATGACATAAACAAGTTCGCCGTTGAATCTGGCACCCATGGCATATTGAAGATCCTGAGAAGGCTAGACCAAACCATGCGACCAAATGGACAATGAATAAACATGTAATCCATTGAGTTGGCATTTCCCATGCACCTAACATAGGCATTGGGGATTATCGTTACTCTTTTCTAAAGATTGTCAATGGTCAAAACTCTCTTCCTCTTAACTAGCCACGCGAATGCCGCCACTTTCGGGGAATCCATGTAGTGTTACACAAAAGATGTCTGCATATGACTACCTTCCTAGTTCCTCCCTTGAAGAGTGAAGCATCTTATAGAATGGACGAATTGAGAATCGGCCCAAGCTATCCTTTTGCCACACCATCATATCCCTCTCCCCCACCAATGGATCATATAGGTGGATTCTATGAAGGAACATAATGAGGTCTTCAATTTCCTCATAAAAATAATTCCTTCGACAAAGAGGTGACCACACAATCACATATCCACTTAACAAGTAGCACCTTGAAATTGTTATGCCATTATCCATATCCAAGCGCCCCCCCCCCCCCCCCCCCCCCCCCCCACCAAAAAAAAAAAAAACAAACACTTGGCTTTCATGCTCGAGACTCCTTTCCACATTCTTGACACTTTATAAAAAGAGGAATCCCTTGCTATCGTCTCTCACCACGAGGAATCATCCTATGTCCCAAACCTCCACTTTCCCAAAAGCGTCAAATTCACCTTCTCCAAGTTCTTAATATTAGCCACCCCTTAATATATGGTTTGCAAACCTCTTCCCAACCCGATAGGTGTAGTTTCTTCTTTTCTTGCAAATCTTGCCCGAAGAAATCCCATGCTAAGCTTTTCCAATTGAACTAACACCGATTTAGGGCCCTTGAACAATGACATGAAGTATAGGAGCATATTTGATAGAGTTACTTTGATGAGCACTAGTCAACCACCCATCAACTATTATTTGCTTTTCCATCTTGATAATATCTTTTGAACGTGATGGCGGACAACCGACCAACGCACTCAAGGTGTTCCATAACGATAACGGTGGCCGTAATGATCACCACCGTTACTGTTACGATGCGGGCCGTAACGATCGTTACGGACCCCGTATCGGCCAATACGACCCTTTTTATTTTAAAAAAAAAACATTTGCATGACCATTACGGGACCGTTATGAGGTCGTAATGGACCGTTACGGGACCTTTATAAGGCCGTTACGGCTTTTTTTTTTTTTTGTAACAGCTGTTATGACCCCGTAACGCATAACGGCCACCTCCGTTTATCGGCCGATACGTAACCGTTTTGGTATACCCTGAACGCACTCTCCCAGGTGAGTCCTCCCCGTGGGCAACCCCCGCGTCGCATGGCTCTCCGAATCACACGGTCCCACCTCGTGGCCATCCTGCATCTCACAGACCCCACCTCGTGGGCCACCTCACTCCTAGTGTGGAGATACGTGGCATCCTTGGAGTCGCACGGAGATGCCTCTGCAACATACACCCACACTGGTGAGGAGACTCGATCCCTGGGCTCCTGCTCTGATACCACTTTGATAGCGAACAACCGGCCAACACACCAACAACTCTAGAGCTGTTGGGGGAGTATTGATTTATCCTTATATTCTGACTCTCTCAGGTAACCCCAAGCGAGTCTTCCCCATCGGCAACCCTTGCGTTACGCAGGTCCCCGAATCGCACGGCCTCACAATGGGTCCCACCTAGTGGCCATCCTGCATTTCACAGGCCCCACCTCGTGGGCCTCCCCACCCCTAGTGGTGGGCAACCCCTGTGTGGCACGGGTCCTCGTATCGCACAGTCCCACAATGGGTCCCACCTCGTGGCCATCCTGCATCTCATAAGCCCCACCTCGTGGGCCACCCCACCCTTCGTGTGGAGATATGGTGCATCCTTGCAGTCGCACCAAGATGCCTTGCATCATCCACTTTGATAGCGGACAACTGGCCAACACACCAAAAGCTCCAGAGCTGTTGGGGGAGTATCGATTTATCCCTATATTTTGGCTCTCCTAGGCAAACCTAAGTGAATCCGCCCCGTGGCAACCTCTGCGTCGCACGGGTCCTCGAATCGCACGGTCCCATCTCGCGGCCATCCTGCATCTCACAGGCCTCGCCTTGTGGGCCACCCCACCCCTAGTGTGGAGATGCGATGAATCCTTAGAGTCGCATCAAGATGCCCCCGCATCAGAATGTTTCCACCACTTTATCTCATAAGTGCTTTGTAGGTTTTCCTATGCATGGAGGGAGGCCTAGATAAGTGGAGGGGAAGGACCCTGCCCTACATCCAAAAATCCTTCCTATCTGCTCCACCTCATCAATTGACATTTGAACAGCCAACATTTCACTCCTAGTGATGTTCAGTCTCAAACTCAACACCACTTTGAAGACTTAATCACCATTCTTACTTTGTCCATCATATCGAAATCCGCTTCACAAAAAAGGAGTGTCATTGATGAATTGAAGGTGTGAGATTAGAGGGATCCTTCTATCGACCTCGATGCCTCAAAATAGGCCGACCTCCTTTTTTCCAGCATTCTGCCACTACCATGTAAAGAAGGGGATAATGGATCTCCCTATCAGATGCCTCTTGAGCTTCTAAAAAAATCCTTTTGGGAACCCATTAACTAGATCAGAGAACCTAGTCTAACATGTAAACTCCCTCATCCACCCTCTCTAGTTTGCACCACTTTCTAGCCGACCAAGCATGTAATCTAGATAGCCCTGTAGTCATATTTTGTTTCTGTATTTAGCTTGCATACTAGACCTTTCAACCCTTGTTGTAAGAATCAATGCATTCATAAGCAATAAGGGCGTAATCCAGAATCCACCTCCCTACTATAAACGCGCATTGGCTCTTGGATATAACACTTCCCAACACTGCCCTAAACTTGGCATCCAAGGTTTTTGCAAGAATCTTGTAAAGTCCTCCAATCAAACTTATTGGTTTACAATCTTTAAGGCTTTTTGCACCCATCACTTTCGTATTAATGGCAACGAAATACGCTCTTAGATTAGTTGACAAATGACCCCTTTCAAAGAATTCCACCATAAAACTCATGATGTCGCCTTTCACTTTGTCCCAAAACACTTGGAAGAATGCCATGGGAAAGCCATTTGGTCTCGATACCTTGTCCTTCCTAGCGAATCCATTGCTGCTTTGGCTTCTTCCTCGGTAAATAGTTTCTCAAGTGAGTCAGCTTTATCATTAGATAAATTGTTGAATTCCAAGTTGTCTAGTCTCGACCTTTCCCCTCATTTCCTGGTTAACATGCTTTCGTAGAATTGCATCATTGCCTCGCACAATTGGTCTTTCCCTCCCATTCTTCTATTGCTCACTAGAGTGCAATCTTGTTTCTTCTAGCCCAAGTGCTTGCAATGTTGTGGAAATATCTTGTGTTTTTGTCCCCCTCTTTAAGCCAAACCGCTCTAGACCGTTGATGCCACTTGATTTCTTCCTCTTTAAGTGATTCATATAATCTTAAGTTAGCTTTGCCCTTATTGCTATTTCTTCCTCTGATAACTCTATCCCCTCTTCCTTGGTGTCAATCTCCTCGATCTCCTTGAGGGTGTTTCCAATTTCAACCTCATGGTTCCCCAACACCTCTTTCTTCCAAGTATTGATTTTACTTTTCAAAAGCCTTAGCTTGTGGTAGAGCCTAAAACCAGCATAGCCTTCCACCTTAAAAAACCACCACTCTTTCACTAACCCCAAGAGACCCTCCAATTGTAGCCAAGATAACTCAAATCTAAATGGCTTTGGCTCCCCAGTTCTCGTCCCCTACCTCCAGAAAAATGGGACAATGATCGGACACCGGCTTTCGCAAACCCTGCTGGGGGGACATCGGTTTCGGCAAACCCTACTCGAATACCAATGGGTATTTATCCACCCACCTCGTTAATACAAAAAATCTGTTGATCTTGGACATAATAGGTTTCTCTTGCCCATTTGATTAACAACCCCCATCGGAAGGTCAACTAGCTCATGCGAGGTCACCCACTCTGAAAAATCTCTCATTCTACGCGTAATTCTGCCTTCGGTAGACTTTTCAAATGGAAACCTTATCACATTGAAGTCGAACCCTACACACCATGGGATGTTATATCTCTCTTGTGTGACATTCAATTCAGCCCAGAAGTTTTTTCTTTTTGCCACGCCGTTCGAATCATACACTTCCATAAACAACCATTTGAAATTTGCCAACCCGTCCTTTAGAACCACCGATGCCAAGTAATTTCCTACCCACCAATTCTCAACGCATTGAGTTGTCTCCCACGCAATCCAAATCTCTCCAATAGTCCCCATTGCATTAACAACCACCCGATCCTTGGACTTACATCACCACAACGAATCCAAAATCTTCTTATCACAGTCAACCAACCTGGTCTCTTGAAAATTGTAACTTGAGCCTTCGACTTTTGACACACTTCCTTAATTTGCCCTCTCTTTTACTAGCTGCTCACCTCCTCATCATTCTAATCGAGGATTTTCATATTGACATCGATCTTGCCTTTTTGCCCTTCCTTTCCACTCCTGCACCTCCTCTTGAATCGTTGTTCACCTAGAGATGAGATTGACTAGTTCTTGCTGCCCTTTCAGTGATCCATGGATATTTATTTGAAGCACAAGGAACTCCTGACTTTCGCATTGCTCCATGAACTGAAAAAGAGTATAGTAATGCTCATCACAATCACCAAAAGTGACTGCCATCATCTCCCCTACATGCGACAATGCTTCCCTTATCCATGTCTCCCCTCTAGCCATCGTCACAAAGCCTTCCGCCATGCAATCTGCCATCGAGCTGGGAAGACTTGGAAGATCTTCACTGTTGCCCCTTCCAGCACCATCATCTGCAGTCACCTGCAATGACTCCACCACTAATACCTCTTGCAAAACATCATCGTTGCGTTGGATGCCTTGAAAAAATCTTCCTTAGCCTCCAGGTTCTGCATTGGAATAACATAGCCACTTTTCTCCTTCCTTTGCTCCTATCTTGTTCTTGAACCTCCTCCACGACCTCAGGAAGCACCCTTTCCAGCCTCATCAGAGCCAAAATCTTCTCCGACTCTCTTGTTGTCCTCTTCTTCTGCACAGAGATGTGCACCATTCTCTCCTCTTCACTATGTTCTGTCCATGGATCGATCGCCACCACTTCTTCGAGGCACGACTCCACCGGGACGAAGGCTTCCACGAACCATAATTCAAGCGGAAATCCCCACACTTGGAACCATGCCTCCTCCCACCCAAACGGAGACCAATTGGACTACTTGTAAGGTTCATCACCGGTCCATCGACGAATAGAGCCCCTACGATCAGGATTCTCTCCATTTCTTCCTGTGGCTAGGGCTGTAAATGGGTCAGCGGACCCGGTGGGTACCCCGACCCAACCCATTTAGACCCGACCCAGACCCGACCCATTTGTTAAATGGTACGGGTCTGGGTCCAAGAACAGACCCATTTGCTAAACGGGTTTGGGTTTGGTTTCCTTTATATTTGGCCCGGCCCGGCCCGACCCGAACCGAACCATGGGCCGGTTTGGTCTATGTTTCAAGGGACCCGTCAAGCCCAGACCCGATTTTAAGCCTTGTAAAAATGCTTGCATTCTAGATCTAGACCCAGACGCATTAGACCTGACCCATTTATAAACGGGTTTGGGTGGATCTCCCTCTACCAGACCCAGACCCATTTATAAATGGGTCTGATGGGTTGATTCGGACCCGACCCAGACCCGCCCATTTAGTAAAAGGGTCTGGGTCTAAAATTTGGACCCAGACCCGTTTAGTAAATGGGCGGGTCTGGTTTTGGCTAAACCTGCCCTGAACCCGACCATTTACAGCCCTACCTATGGCATAATGGAGATCCAACCTTGTTGGATAGGAGCTTGATGATGCATGCCCCTTCTTCCACTCCCCATGCTGATAACCACTTCGCCACCTTGGACATGGATGTCCCGGACTTCACATGTGCTAACAGGCTCCACTAGAGTACATTTTGAGGCATTTTCCACCACCTTTGGGTGGACTCTTATCACTGGACCATCAGTGTTGTTCTCCTTCCATAACCATCTTTCGCCTCCCCTGTGCCCCTGCTCCTTGGATTCACCTCCACCTTCCTGTTTTACTCTATCACCTCCCCTTGGCCACTGCATCCCTGTGTGAGATGCCCAACCTCTTCTTTCTCCCCCCATCCCTCTGCTCTATTTTCCATCCTGATCTCTTCCACATGCGTTCTGAAAGGGACATGTTGCGGTGTGTAGATGTTCATGCGGACTTAATAAAAATCCAACTTAATTCTAATGTATAATTCTTTATGCATAGCTGCTTCCTGCATCATGATGCTTGACTGGTTCATCTTTCATCTAGGGGTCTTTTGGATGCATAGAACTGGGGTTCCCTGTCTGCTTTTGTGGAACTTAAGTTCCCGGAACTTGTTTCATTTGGTTGACAACCTTCCAGTTCCATGAAATTAGAAGTCTGGTGTTTGGATGACAAATTCCTGGATATAATCTACCATAAAAACTCTGTGTTTTTTGAATGCTAATATGTAGCTTGGAAACTTTTTAGTTCCCGAGAGAGCCCAATTCCAAGCACTTACACCTTTCAAAAAAATAAAAAATAAAAAATCTAAGCTTTCACAGAAAAGCCTACATATGCAAAGTTCTCTTAAAGATAGTAGTAAAAGAACCAAATGATCTTACAAACCAGGTCAGAAATCTATTCAATCCAAAGATCATACACAGCAAACACATCAGAAAACCAGGCTCTGTTTGATTTTTTATTTACATGGTAAATACACGTAAATAACTGATAATTACTTTTTACCCATGTTTGTTTGAGATGGAAATTTTAAAGTAATTCTGCCTCAAAAATTCAACCCAAAAGTACTTTTTGATATTGATTTTTATATTTGGGACCCACCATGATGTATGTGACTTATCTAAGCCGTCCATCTGTTTTACAAGTAAATTTTAGGTCATGAGCCCAGAACTGAGACAAATCTAAAGCTCAAGTGGACCACATCTTAGGAAACAATGGTCGTAGAGCCGTCCACCATTGAAAGTTGTTTTCGTCCTAGGGCCCACAGTGATGTATGTTTGTCATCCAACCCGATCAAAAGGTCACACAGTGATGGATAAAAGGCCACCAAAAATGCCAGCTTCATCCAAAACTTCAAAGGGCCCCTAGAAGTTTTTAATGTTAAGCATTCACTTCTCACTATTTCCTGTGGTGTGACCCACATGAGCTTTGAATCCACCTCATTTTTCGGTACATGCCCTAAAACGATTTGGTGGAAGGGATGGACGGTGTGGATGAGACACAAACATCATAGTGGGCCCACAATTTAAAACTTTTCTCCTCGAGTTACATGAAGAAAGTTTTGAAAAAAGTAACTGTCAACTCACCTGGAAAACCTAACTGTATTTACATTTGTAAGTAATTATTACTCATTTACACTTTTTTACTCTCAATTACATCTGTAATTGAAAAGTCAAACAGCCCCTCAATGAAATTGCAAAATCCACAAAACCCAAATGGGAAAGAAAATCTAGACCCAAAATGGAAAGCATCTTCAAAGGCTTTTAATTTTCGATTCTTCTCCATCTTTCTTTTTGGTTTTGACTCTCTGTTTTTCTGGCCTTTTGAGGCTCTTGCATTGCCTCCTTTTTGTCAATGCAGTTACCGCAAATTAAAAAAAAAAAAGGCATCTGCACCTTTTGAGCTGGAGTTCCAGCTAGGTTAGGTGAAGATTGGAAGATATGGCTATTAGCAGAGCAGCATAGAAAGCATCTTCAAATGCTTTCAATTTTCGATTCTTCTCCATCTTTCTTTTTGGTTTTGAAATTGTTAAATTTTTTTTTTTTAATATTTAGTATCGACAAATGCCTTTGAAGAGGGTAGGCAGAGGATGCATTGAAAGAAAAAGAGTATATGCAGAGTAACATGAGTTACTAAGAAGATCGTTGCAATGGGAATGTGGAGAGCTCGATTAAATGGGTTCCGTGGAAATAAAGCTCCATGGAACCCGAATTTTAGCTTTTGGGAATGGAAGTCAAGATGCTTGATTTTGGAAACTAAAGTTCCATTCTCTGAGGTTTTGTGGAACTATAGCAGTTCAAACTCTAATTCCTTTAATGCAGTTTCACGCATCCAAATGTCCTCTTGATCTCCCATTATACTCTTTTGCTTCACATATCTAAAATTCTTATGCATTCCAAATCTATTCGTAAAGGTTATAGCTGCAACGGTGGCAAGTGATCCTACAAAATACAGTGAAGCATTTCTCGGAAAACCAAATGGAGAGTATTGTGCTTGGATTCTTGACCCTGAGAAGTGGGGAGGTTTGGCCGATATCTTTGACTTTTACCAGCTAATTTCTTGTTGATAGCATTATTGGTGGATAAACAATTCTTCGTTATTATGACATCTAAGGCATATAAATGCTTTGCATTATAAGCCACTTTTGCCACATGAGAAAAATATATAGTTGATGCATCAAATGAATGAGCTAATGTTTCGTTTTTCACCAACCTTGGTTAGATTGAGTTATGTAGATGATATGTGGATATATTTGTGTAGATCTAGGTTCGAACTTATAAGAGAAATCGACATTATTTAAATTTCCTCTTTTAGAACTCCATTACATGATTCTTTATGTATTAAAAAAGAGGTGGTCTCCAGTCCAGTTGTTTGGTCTATAAGTTATGGTTCACCCAGTTGATGACTTCCAACCTCTCATATCTGTGTGACATCTAACCCGTCCAGAAGGTTGGCCCCTCAGGAAGATCACCTAGTGCAAAACACTGTCATATCCTCGCATCGCGTGGACCATACTTGTATTTTTCTATTTATCAATGGCTACACATTTTTTCCATGGTGTATCCCACCTGATGAGTAGATAGGACTGTGTTTTGCACTAGGTGATTCTCGTGGTGGGGCCAACTTATTGGAAGGAGATTGGATTTCACATGCACTCACCAGATTGGAAGCTATCCGCTGGGTGGACTGTACCTTGTGGTCCAACCGAATGGACTTGAGACCTTTTCATTAAAAGAATATGTATTATCTTGTACGTCTCATAAAATATAAACACTGAATGCATTTCATTGACTAAGTACCCTTCATAATCATCATCTAAGCCTTATCCAAATTAATTGGGGCAGGCTGTTGGCTAAATGGTAAGTACCCTTACCTACCAAAAATTTCAGTTACAACTTACAAAATGCCCTTCTAGAGATGTGGTTGCAATGCATAATATTTAACTGCCACCTTTTCATCCATTGCCCTGTGGGCAGCAATGTGTGGGGGACCTTGTTTGCTATCTTCAATGTCTATTGGGTGGTGTGGAGGTCGATCATAGATTTCCTCTTGGCTTGGCACTGTGGAAGGGTTGGAAAGAGTCATAGGGCGCTTTGGAGGCTGACCCTCTTTTCTTTTAATAAAACAGTATTTACCAATCGAAAGAAACTCGACAACAACAATTGGAAGTTGCTTTTGTTCCTAGAAATTGATTTGGTGGTTTTTCTTGTTATTTTTTTATTTTATTTTATTTTATGTAATAGCCTTTTTTCCTTTATGGATTTGAACCTGTAACTCAGTGGTTGGCGGGCTTCGCTTCATCATTGAGGTCTTGGGTTCGAGCCACCTTACGTACCAGAAAAAAAGGCCTCTTTTCCTTTTTGTTTGTCTTTGTTTTGTCCTCTTTTTTTATTTTTATCATATCTTCTTGGGTAGTATTGTTTCAATCCTGTTAATTTATGGCTCGCAGGGTCGCCACTTCTAGTATTGGTGTTTAATGTATTTTGCCTATTATAGTATTATCCCTTAAAATTCGAGGAACATGCATACCTGTTAATAATACTTGATTGCGATTCAGTAGGTAATGGTTTTGCTTGACCATACGATTTTGCTGGTATATTGGTTGCCAAGTGAAGTGGCATCATATCTACTAGTAATGGTACAACTGTGTTTCCCATGCATGTTGAAATATGTATCTTTTGAATGATTAGTCCTATTTTGTATAAGCTGCTCTTTAGAGCCTCTCCATGACACCTTTAGAAAGTCGAGCCATGTCTCCACAGTCCCCTTTGCTTCCACCACCCTTGCAATGGTAATTCAACGTCTGGTAGTGTTGTCACAACATCTACTATTTGTTCAACTTAAGAGGCATGATTGCTTTTATTTCTCAGTATCTGAGTTTGATGACCTCAAATTCATGATTTATTTCCCATCTCAAAGCCAAAACAATTAATGCTGAATCCTGATTAATGCATTCATGCCCATGGTTGCAAAACCCGCTTGTACATGGATTTATGCACTTTGAGACAGGCATGTAATGGGCCACCATGTATGATGTATCCCTTGATGCATCCAGTCCAACTGATTGTTGCTCCAATCAAGTATCTTTGAAACAATTTGTGAGTCTTCAACCAACAAAAATGGAGTATCGCTATGAGCGTTTCCTCAAATATAGTTCAATAGATCATGACCGCAGAAAATTTCCTCCACCTAATTTCTGTGAAACAATCATGATCCTGGGGTTTGATTACGAGATTGGATATTTCAAAGCAATGATTGGGGAAAAATGATTCTTAAAGCCGTCCCCAAATAGATGGTACAACACTATGATGATGATGATGAAGTGGTGACAATGATATGCTACAGAATTGGAGTATCCATCTATTCCCGAAAAAAATCTTTGGGGCCATGTTTGGAAACCATGGATTCCATTACAAACAATGGAAAAGGAAAAGAGTTTTCCTTCGATGTGACATCTATGTCGTTTGGATAGCAAAGAAAAGGGTGCATTCCATGAAGCAATTATCACACTTTCCATCATTTCGATTCTTTGCACAAGAAACTAGATGGGTATTGTGAGAGGAATATGAGACTTGCCATCTAGACATGAACTTAAAATGGGAATTCATGTTTCAATAGTTCTCAGAGAAGTCATCATTGGGTAATTATAATTATTTTCCTTTCTTTTGCCATTGGATTCCACGTATCCAACATGCCGTGAATAATGGTCTTAATGTTGAGAAAAACATAGAAGTGTCAATAGCATCGGAGAAAAAGCAAACGCCTAACAAAGAAATTTTCCGTCACCCAGTAGTTATCTCAGCCATGGGCACCCCCGTTCCTTCTTCTGTCACAAATTAATCAACTTGAAACCTCTTATTTTTGTTCGAAAGGGATTAGCTTAGAAGAAAATTGAGTGCAGGAGCACCAGCATTCTCAAAGGCAGTATAAAGCTGCTCAAGGAAGTGGACCAATCAATGATGATTCTGTACTCTCAAAACACATAGGAACTTTCTTGTACTTGTTATAAGATCTTTCTCTCAAAGGTTATAAAGTGGATGTTCTGATTTCTACTGGTCAGCTTGCTGAGAATAAGTTTTCTGTTTTATTTTCTAAGAGTGGACATTTTGGGCATTACCCTCAGAGAATGATTTTGACAGGCCATAAAGTGTGAAGAGCCTTTTCCCTTGTGTCGCTGATGGTTTTATAACTGATACATGCTTTCTTGGTTCATTGTTAGTGGATGTTTCAATTCCATTTGGAAACTGTCACCGTAAGTTGGGAAATTGTAGATATGCATCTTGAGATGTTCAAGTCCTAGGAACTTGCCCTCTGTTTTCTCATTAAATTATCTGATAGTGTTCATCATTGTGTCCACTGCAAGTTGGCGGAACATTTTGTTTTTTGAAAAATTAAGTTGGCAGAATGTTTGGTTCTTCTTTTTCCATATTGCAGAGGGATTACTTGAAAAGTTAATATACTCGAATAATGGGATAATTTATGGAAGGCGAGGAAGGTAGGCGGCTTGAGTTATGAGAGTTCGGTTAGCCTCTGTTAGATAAATGAAGGTTGAGAAACCAAATCCCAATTAGCTCAGATAAGACTTTGAATTTCTTAAGAGCATTTAAAGTCTAGTTGACGCAGGACAACTAACCACTTGCTCTAAAAGCTTGAACTGATAGAGCGTGGTGAATTAATCCCTTTATCTCGTAGCCCAGGTCAGGCCCTCGGCCGAACCCTCCTTCGTGGGCCCCACTTCACATGGGTCTCGCCTCCCACGAGTCACCCGCCTCACACTGGCCGTCCGCCTCACACGGACCGCCCACCCCGAGTGTGCTTCCGCTTCACACAAGCTGCCCCACTTGAGCCCCGGTGTGAAATGCCCCTGCATTTCTAGTCCTAAATTTTCTGTCAATTAATGTAATGCCTTAATAATTCAAGAACATTTTGAAACTCGTAAGTTTTGCTATTTCGCATCTTTTTATACTTTCATTCTTCTGGTTGTTTTTGCTGCATAAATTTGCTTATTTTTAATGCTGTAAAATTTCATGCATCAAGTAAATTTCCGAGATAAATAACCTTTTCTCCTACATGGGTTTGAAGGTGCCATTGAGCTTTCAATATTAGCAGATTATTATGGGCGTGAAATTGCAGCATATGACATCCAAACTACCCGTTGTGATTTGTATGGTCAGGTCAGTAACACACTTAAATATAAGGATCCAATTCTTATTAAGGGAAATGATTCAGTGGAGACTTCTTCACAGCTCCCATGCAACCTGCTTCTGCACTTACACATGGAAAGGGGGATGGATAGTCAATCAGGACAGCCTATCTAGTGCCCCTACCGTGGAAGTCCACAGTTGAAAGACCACACAAATCAGTGATCCTAGCCCTTGCTTTTACCCACCTTTCCCAGTTGAATGTAGACCACTAATCATTAATTTTCTATTGTCAATTTTAAGGGAGATGATCAGATGCTATGATCATCGATCATTCGATTATTGTGTGTTTTTTATTTTTTTAACTGTGAGACATCTTGATTGGGCCACTTGGAATGGCCCTCCTGCAATGTCTACACAGTGGATAGTAGGTTGCATGGAGGCTTAGTGGAGATGGCTCTACTAAATTTTTTTCCCTATCTCCACTAAAGGTAATCTTAACTCGAACCTCAGATCTCAATGTTGAATGCACCATCTACCATTGAGATGTGGGCTTATGTCCCTTCTCACTAGCTGTTTCTTCAGAGTACTGATCTTTTTCTTGATTATCAAAACAGGCAATGAGCTATCCAGAAAGAGTTATGTTGATTTATGATGGCCTGCATTATGATGCGTTAGCTGTATGTTGCTTCTGGACTGTTATTATTATTTTTCTCTCTTTGAGCCAATGCATTTCCTTTATTTATTTATTTTCAGTACCTTCACCAATTGAAATGCATATTACCTATGGTTTCCTCGTGTGATATTTAATTTCCATTTCTTGCATCATCCAGATGTCTCCCTCTGAAGGAGCCCCAGAAGCATTTGATCAAACAATTTTTGCCGTTCAAAAAGATCATACCATTGGGGCAGTTGAAGGGCTTGCTCTTAATCTTGTGAAGGATGCCCATAGGTAAAAGCTTCTATCATTTTCAAGATCTCTCCTATATCATTATTTAAAAAAATATTTCTCTGTGTTTGCAACGTTCTAGCCGTTTCTGTTTTATCCATGTGGAAACACACATCAGTATTCCTGAACCCTACTAATGGCACTTGTACATCTGGACTCGCCAAGGGGTCTTACTCCACATCTGCCAATGCTTTGTGCAAGATCCAGGCTGTTCATCAGACAGGTCTCACTACCTATGTCACGGACCAGAAATCAGTACATATGTGGTCCACTTGATGTTGTTGATGATGAGGGTTAGTGACACTCGGAACATGTATTTTCTCTACTAGAGGAAATGAATAAATTTTGGTTCTCAAGGCAGTTGATAGACCTATGGAGAGCGATATCTCATCCTTAAGAGGGGAATTGCTGAATTATGTCAGTCTTATCACGGACTAGTTGGGAAGTATCTCAGAACCGCTTATCTGTGTATTTCGTATGCAGTTAATCGAAACTATGTCATCTGCAAACAACAAACGCCATGAGATCTTCCTACAAATGCCTTGGTAACTTGTCTGAATGCAAAAAGGTATGGGCTCAATGCAGATCCCTACTGCAAGGCTACTGTCAGTCAGTAACTGCATTTCACTTGTCTCTCCACTAGTGGTCCTCACATTAGTTATTTTAACCTCATACATATCCTTAATCATGTCAATATATCCTCTTGAAACTTCTTTCTTTCCACTCATCCACTAGATTAACTCTCTAGGGACCCTTGCAAAGTAGCATATGCTTTCTCTAAATCAATGACCATGTGGGGATCCTTTCACCTCTTCCTAGATTTCTTCACTAATCGTCTAATTAGGAAAATAGCTTCAATGGTAGATCTCCCAAGCATGAAACCAACCTGATTTTCTGATATGTTTGTCTCATGTCTTAGTTTTTGCTCAATCGCTTTCTCCCAAATGCCAGGTGAGTGGAGGAAAAGTACTGTGCTACTCAATGTTTGCAAAGTCGGTATCGCGTTACGTTTCACACCCTTGGGATACAAATATGTATCATGTATCGCTAGGGATATATCGGTTGTATCGAGTAATGTATCGCACTTTTTGGGACACATGGGGAAACATTGGGGAATTGATTGAATTTTTCAATGAAACTTCAAAGATTGTTAAAATTGACCTTAATACACACTTTTAAACCATAATATCTAAAAACAAAGTCCACATAATGGAGTTCCTTTGTAAAGGATCCTAAGCTATGCGCTGTCTGAATGAACTGATTCAACTATTGTTTAAATTGATTCTATAAGATGTATAAATGTTAGAAGACATTAATGAAAACATAACCAATTCATTAACAAGGTAAAATAAGAAAGAGAGTTGAGAAATATATCTATGGATGATGCGACTGACTGCTGCTTAGACCCACATATAGTTGTGCGGTGGCTCGTAATCATCGTCTCCATCTCGACGGGGTTGGGAATTATACTGCTGCTCCACAAATCGGCAGTATTGTGCCCAGGTCATAGTAGAATGGTACCAGCTAAGATACTCCCTGACATAACGCTAGTACTCATCCTCTCCAAACTGAACCAGTACGCCCATCCGTGGGTATTGTGTAATTGTCACAGTCTTTGGTTGATATGGATCTGGGATGGGCATAGATGGTGCTCAAGAATATCCATATTGCTCGCCATATTCGTATTGTGGCCCATGTCTCTGCCCATATGTAGAAGTGAACTCCTGATTGTAGTAAAAAAATGATGTGCCGTAGCTGCTGGAGTCGCTTACCGCATATCTACCAGGTCCGTATCCATATTCCTCCAGGGTCTGTGATCCATATCCGTACTGTGGCATGTAACTCAAGCTCCCCTCTCTTGTCCGTGATGTAAATCTAGAGTCACAACGTGCTCGATTCCTAGTGCCACGTAGGCACCTACAACCATACGTGTCTCTCATCAAAATAGCCAATAGTCGCTCCTCTGTATCTGTCAATGGCTGGGTCTTCTGTTTCTCACGCAGCTTCTTTCTAGTGTATGCTTGGTTGATTACAAGCCGCTCACGTGGTTCATTTGAACGAGAACAGTGGTCGGTGTCCTGGCTGGCATGATCAAACTCCCTCTCCCCAGTGAATGGGCTAAGTGGCCTCTGAGACCGACTCCCAGTACGAGACTTGCTCTCGCCGCCACCATCCCTGCCGTCGTATCATCATCATCATCGCCATCTCCATCCCCATCGCCGTCATCGCCGTCCCCATCACCATCCCCATCCCCGCTGCCCCCATCATAATCATCATCATCATTGCCAAATACACCATCCCCACCTTTATCACTCGCCGTATCTGATAATGTGTTGCCGCCACGTGACCTGCGTGATAAAGACTGTCATGGGCTTCCCTCCGGATCCCTCGTCAATGGGTCGAATGACTCAGTGGGAGATCTTTGCCGCTCTACATGGGCATCAACATCAATGCCCTGCTTTGCTGCCTCCACCTTCACATGTGGCTTCGATCGCCCATCAAATGTATCCAAGTTGTCGGACCTAACCCACTAGTAAAGTGGGTCCTCATCATGAGCCTCAGTATAAGCGTGCTGTCCAATAGTCATCAGATTCAATGGGCCTTCCCCTGCCTTTCTTCCTCCTTTAGAGCGGAGCACCCTCTCTCGGAGCTTCATGTTGTAGTGGCAGTAGATCAGCTTCTGAAGCCTGTTGTACCCCAACTGATTCCGCTTATTCGTGTGGATCAAGGAGAATGTAATCCAATTTCACTCACAGGGTGAGGAGGACACCGTCTGTGCGAGCATATGAATAGCCAGGTGATGCAAGACCTCGCAATCACAACTGTACATGGCCCACCATTCACCTGCGAAATAGAAATGTTTCTCATTACTTTCATATATACCAAATTAGTATGAAAAGTAAAATTTTGTTTCAAAAGATGAAGCATGCAACAACTCACAAGCCATCATGGTCGTCGTCGACCTCACTGCTGCCTCATTCCCAAACATCCCCGCAGCGTTACGGAATTTAACGATCTGATAATGGTATGAAGCAATAAGGGTAAGTCTAGAGTGTTTAAGATATAAGATGAAGCTAGTAAAATGATTAGTGCATCATATCTGTGTTAACCCCGGGGCGCGCCATATCCCCACCATACTTTCGTTGCATCTCGGACAACAACCAGGTGTGGTTGTAAATGTAAGTCGTGATGAGTCGTGCATCTGTGATAACCTTCTTCACAGTCGGCCTGTACCTGATTGCCTCTAACATAAGATCTATACAATGGGTTTTGCAGGATGTCCATTTCACATGATACTTATCCTGGGTATCATTCCCTGCCTTCACAAATGCTATGCTCTCCCATTGTCTGTCACAAATTGCACAATATTCCTTATCCCAACATCTTCCATCACTTTGTACATTAACTTGTAGATGTAGTCTGCATTTTTTATTTTGTTGCTTGCATCTTCGGACTTAAAGAATATCGCCTGTCCCTTGCAGTGCAACATAAAATTTATGACCGACATCCTCGTCAGTCCGGTCTAACCGTCACACATGATGGTGTAGCCATCCATTTCTCATGACTGCTTGTACGTGTCCATATATGCCTTCATCTCCGTATACTCATCATCAAGATACTTCCCCATTATCTCACGAGGCGTAGGGGGCAGCACACCCTCACACCCCCACGTTGCACTTCAGTTATCATATTCTTGAAGTGCGGGCTTCCTGCTGCATTCGCAGAAATCTGATCATATATAAAAAAAAAAATTAGAATTAAATTTCCAACCTTCTTTCTCACGTCCCCCCACTAAACATATCCTTTAACTTCTTTTGCATCCCCCCAGCCCCCTTATACATCCTCGATATTAAAGGTGGATTTGGCATCCGCATTCTACCACCACTTGTCATCAAGGTATCTCAAAACGGTTACGTGTTGGCCGTATCAGCCGATACATAACGAAAACTGTCATAACCATTATGTGTTATGGGGTCGTAACGACTGTTACATAAGATATGGTGCGCCCTGGGGTGACATGGATATGATGCACTAATCATTTTACTAGCTTCATCTTATATTTTAAACACTCTAAAGTTACCCTTATTGCTTTATACCATCATCAGATCGTTAAATTTCGTGACGCTGTGGGGATGTTCGGGAATGAGGCAGCGATGAGGTCGATGATGATCATGATGGCTTGCGAGTTGTTGTATGCTTTATCTCTTGGAACAAAATTTTACTTTTTATACTAATTTGGTAGATGTGAAAGTAACGAGAAACATTTCTATTTCGCAAGTGAATGGTGGGCCATGTACGGTTGTGATTGCGAGGTCTTATAGCACCTGACTATTCGTGTGCTGGTACATACAGTATCCTCCTCATCCTGTGAGAGAAATTAGAGTACATTCTCCCTGATCCACACGAATAAGCGAAATTGGTTGGGGTACGACAAACTTCAGAAGTTGGTCTATTGCCACTACAACATGAAGCTCTGAGAGAGGGTGCTCCGCTCCGAAGGAAGAAGAAAGGCAGAGGACAACCCATTGGATCTGATTACTATCAGACAACATGCTTATACTGAGGCCGACGATGAGGACCCACTGTACCAGTGGGTCAGGTTCGACGACTTGGATACATCTGATGGGTGACCGGAGCCACACGTGGAGACGGAGGCAGCAGAGCAGGGCATTGATGTTGATGCCCATGTAGAGCGGCAGAGTTCTCCCACCGAGTTATTTGACCCGTTGACGAGGGATCTGGAGGAGAGCCTATGACAGTCTTTATCAGCGGGTCACGTGACAGCGGGACATTATTAGATACGATAAGTGATAAAGGTGGGGCGATGATGATGATGGTAGTGGCGGCGAGGAATGGGGATAGGGATGGTGATGGGGATGACGACGACGATGATGATGACGACGACGATGGGGATTGGGACGACAACGATGATGACGACGACAACGACGACGAAGGGGGTTGTGGTAGTGAGAGCGAGTTTTGTACTTGGAGTTAGTCTCAGAGGCTACTAAGTCCATTCATCGGGGAGAGTGATGCAGGATGACCTAATTATGATGCATGTTTATAGACACAATTATTCAGCGGAAATAAAAGGCAATAATAATCTAAAATTCGAGCATTAATTATCATAACTGAGAAAATCGTAAAGGAAACATGTAATGGAGCGGGCCATCATCACAACCATGGAGTATGGAATTCAATATTACCCAAGTTGGATCCGGCGAGGGATGAGACCTCCCAATCTTGCATGGTCATACCCAATCGATCAATGAAGATCACTAGTCCGAAGAATCAGGAAGTTTCTTGGATTAGGGATTTGAGAATTTGGGGGTTTAGGGTTTAGATCGATTCTCAAGGTTTGATTGAGGAAGGATTAGTAAAACTGGAAAATAGAAACAAGAAAATAATTACCTTGAAGAATTTGGAGGGGCACAAGAAGAAGTTAGAAGAAGAAGATCAAGGAGAGAGAAGAAGCACCATGAGAGAGAGAGAAGAGAGAAGCCACCAAAGAGGTTTGTCTTTTCATTAATAATCAATTAATCACGTTATTAGGGCTTAGACCACTTAATAAGTAAGAAGAAAACATAAAAGTACTAAAATACCCCTAAAATATTGGTAAAAAACAACTAAAAAAAACAGTTCGTACGTTGGCCGGGCGCTCAGTGACCAATTTGGCCAGGCGCTCGGCTAAGACAAAAACTGTCCAGCAAGAAAAACTGCAAAATTGCAGAATTTCGGGCGCCTGGTGACAAATTTGGCCGGGCGCCCGACCACCTTCAGAAATGCATTCTTCTATTCTTTCAGTCGAGTCTTCTTCCATCCTACACATGTGTCGTCTATGTGCTAAATCACGTGCGTAGGTCTTCAATGCTCCTCAATCATCGCCTAACTATAAAGAAGGTGTTAGTGGTGGGCGCTTTCTTCGTTGGTAAACTTGAAATGAATCCTGTGTCCTCATCATAGAGGGAGTTTGATCATGTCATCCAGGACACCGACCACCGTTCTCGTTCAAATGAACCATGTGAGCGGCTTGTAATCAACCAAGCATATACTAGAAAGAAGCTGCATGAGAAACAGAAGACCCAGCCATTGATAGATATAGAGGAGCGACTATTCGCTATTTTGATGAGAGACACGTATGGTCTCCTCATCCAAGATTTCTTCAATTTCTTCTTTATGGGCAATAGGTGGAGGAATGGGTGGGAGGGGTTGTGAAGCAAAATCAGAAAAGGACCATGAATGAGATGATGGATCAATGGTAGGGTCAGGGGAACAGACTAGATCTTCTACATTAAAAGTCGGGTTAATGCCCATTTCAGATGGAAGGTCGATCCGATACGCGTTGGACCCAATTTTCTATAATATCTTGAATGGTCCAGCACTACACGCTTGTAATTTCTTAGCGGAACCCTGTGAGAACCGTTCTGGCCTTACCTTCACCATTACATAGTCTCTTTCTTGAAAATCTTGCAGTCTACGATGAGAATCAGCTGAAATTTTATAATTATCATTACTCTTATTTATCCGCTGTCTAATATGCGTATGCAATTCATGGATCTGTCGTGCAAATGCATCGGCTGATTCAGAAGACCTTTGGGTGACTGACAAGAGTAAGAGATCTATTGGCATTCTAGGTTTATACCCACTAACAACTTCAAATGGACTTATCCCTGTAGATTGATTTACTGACCTATTATAAGCAAATTCAGCTGTTGGTAAAATTAGGTCCCAAGTCTTAACATGTTCACCCACTAGACAACGTAGAAGATTTCCAAGACTTCAATTTACCACCTCTGTTTGCCCATCTGTTTGAGGGTGGTAGGCAGTAGAAAACTGTAAACGAGTACCCACAATGTGCCATAGTGTCTTCCAAAAATAACTGGTAAATCTAACATCACGGCCAGACATTATGGTCTTAGGCAATCCATGGAGACGCACCACATCATAAAAAAAAATACGAGTAATATGAGATGCGTCTGACGTTTTAGAACATGGGAGAAAATGCGCCATTTTGGAAAAACGGTCCACAACGACAAAAATGGAATCGTGCTTTTTGATTGTCTTGGGAAGCTCCAGCACGAAATCCATACTAATGTCTTGCCACGGAGCATGTGGCACTGGCAATGGCGTATATAGTCCAGTGTTTTGTTTGCATTGCTTTGCCAGTTGACATGTACGACACTGCCCTAAAACTTTGGCTACGTCTCGCTTAAGACTTGGCCAATAGAAACGATCCTCTACGAGGGCAATGGTCTTATCATGACCAAAGTGGCCAGTTATCCCTCCTGAATAAAGCTCCCAGACGAGGAATTCACGAAGGGACATACGGGGAATACAAAGTCGGTCTTCCTTGAAAAGGAAACCATCTTCAAGGACATAATCGCCCTGTACTACGTTGGTCACTAGAGAGCGACGCATAAGCACCCCCAAAATCAGGACATATGGGGTATTCATCTTTCACTTGCTCAAATCCGACTACTTCTACACTCAAGGAATTGAGCAACGTCACTCGTCTACTAAGGGCATCGGCTAGTTTGTTTTCGACCTCGGTCTTATGTTTTAGGACGAATGAATATTCCTAAAGAAACGCTACCCGCTTAGCATGCCTTGGGTTGAGTTTCTTCTGCGAATGTAAATATCTCAAGGCCTCATGATCAGAAAACAAGACAAATTCTTGCGGTAGGAGATAGTGATGCCAATGTCTCAGGGATTGCACTACCGCATAGAACTCTTTGTCATAAGTGGAGTATTTTTGTTTTGCCTCATTCAGTTTCTCACTGAAATAGGCTACTGGATGACCCTCCTAGCTCAACACTCCACCTATACCAACACCAGACGCATCACATGCCACCTCAAAGACTTTAGAAAAGTCAGGTAGACGCATGACAGGAGCTTCTACCATTTTGCCCTTAATCTCCTTAAAAGCCTTGACTGCGGCTTTAGACCACATGAACTCTTCCTTTTTCATGCATTCAGTAATGGGAGCCTATGATCGTGCTAAAACCCCTAATGAACCGACGATAAAAAGTTGCTAAGCCGTGAAAGCTTCGCACCTCATGAATGTTTCTCAGTTCAGGCCACTCAACTATGGCCTTGACCTTTTTAGGGTCTGCGCGCATTCCTTCTGAAGACACTATAAATCCTAAGAACACGACTTGACTATACATGAACGCACATTTCTTAAGATTAGCGTAGAACTTTTCATTCCTAAGGATGCTACAAACCTGCTTCAGATGTTCAAGGTGTGATTCCTTAGTGGTACTGTAAATAAGAATGTCATCGAAGTACACTACTAGGAATTTTCCCATGAACGGCCTCAAGACGTGTCATCACCCGCATAAAAGTACTGGGCGCGTTAGTCAAGCCGAAGGTTATGACCATCCATTCGTACAACCCATCTTTGGTTTTGAACGCCGTTTTCCACTCATCTCCTGGGCGTATGCGGATTTGGTGATATCCACTCTTGAGATCAATTTTGGAGAATATGGTGGACCTCGCCATCATGTCAAGCATATCATCAAGTCTAGGTACAGGAAACCTATACTTGACGGTAATGTTGTTTATGCCACAGCTGTCCACACACATGCGCCACGTGCCGTCTTTCTTTAGTGTCAACAATGCTGGCACGGCACACGGGCTCATACTCTCTTGGATAAAACCCTTTTGCAAAAGCTCATCAATTTGCCTCTTCAACTCTGCATGTTCTGCAGGGTTCATCCTGTAGTGAGGAAGGTTCGGTAGAGTCGACCCCAGGACGAGGTCAATGGTAGGTGGTAACTTGTTCGGTAAATCCTCAGGAAATACATCACTGTATTCCTTTAAAACCGATGTTACCTCATGGGGTAACTCTGATGGAACCTTAGGTGTAATTCTCTTGCCACAAGAGCATACACCATGGAATCCTCCTTAGTCTCTTTCTCAAATTCTCTTGCATTGATTATGTGAAGAGACTTAGGTTTGAATTTCCTCACTTCCTTAGGCTTACTTGCCTTCTCATCCTTCTTCTTCCCTAGTGTGTTGTCAGGTGGCATAGGATTAAGTTTGATCTTTTTATCGTTATGCATGAAGGTACACACATTCGAACGGCCAAAGATCGTGACATCATTGTCGAATAGCCACGGCCTACCTTGGATAATATGTCCAACATCCATAGGTATCACATCACACCAAAGGGACTCCTTGTATGACCCAAACTCGATAGGAACTAAACACTGATGGGTGACTGAAAGGGATGTTTTGTCAACCTAAGAAACTTTGTATGGGTCAGGATGAGGTGTGGATTTCAGCTTCAGACGATCTAAGGTGTTAGCGGAAATTACATTCTGATGACTCCCACTATCCACTATCATCTTACAATTCTTTTCACCACACTTGGTAAGGGTATAGAAGATAATGTTCCGACGCCAATCAACACTACTAGACTGAGCTAGCACACGCCTGACTACTACAAGCGTTGCTTCTTCATCTACGCTATCTTCGTCAGTCAGACCTCTTTCAGGGTGATATTCTTCTACTTCATAATCAACACCCTGGCCATCAACACCCTCGTGGGACTCGCCTACAACTAAGTCTTTCCCTCGGTTCTTCGTGGGACACTGATTGGACATGTGACCGAGATTCCCACATTCGTAGCATCTCACTTGGCTACCTCCATTAGGACCTGCACCGAGAACTCCTTTGCCCTTGTCCTCTCTAGGCCTAGGCAGAACAGTCTCCTGCGCTCTAGGTTGACTACCAACGTTAGGTCTAGTTCCCTGGGATCCAAATCTAGCATTAGAGTCTTGGGACTCAAAACGTCTAATGACAGGAGCTTTCAGGTATTGCTCTAGTTCCTGCACAACTTGATATGCTTCATCCAAGTCCGTTAAGGGCCGAGTCATTAGCTCGCGCTGAAGATTCGCTCGAAGACCCGTCTTGAAACGCGAGAGCGTTACTAGAGGGTCCTCATGGATATCACATCGCATCATAAATTCCTCAAATTTGGCGATGTAGTTAACGACGGACATTGACCCTTGGCGTAAAGATTGCTACTAGTCAAGGAGTTTCTGACGGTATGAGAGAGGAAGGTACTTCTCCTTCAACTTCTCTTTCATCTCATACCAATGTGTGATAGATGCTCTACCAATCCTTTTTACCTTTCGCTTAGTATTGGTCCAAAATAACTTGGCCTGGCCCACAAGTTTCATCTTTGCAAACCGCATTTGACGGTTTTCCGACATGCCATACCACTCAAAGTAGTGGTCATGTCAGCAACCCAGTCAAGGAATGCCTTGGGATCCAGACGCCCATCAAAACTTGGGGCTTCCACCTTCACATTCTTCATCTCACGCTCCTCAGGATCGTAGTGGTCTGGGTAGTCATATGTAGCTTGTGCCTCCCGCACAACACCATGACCAATTCCACGTCCCCTACCACCATGTCCTCCACGTATGGGAACACGCTCTTCAATGATTTCTCTTGCTTGAGAGTGTGTGTCTTCCCCAAGAGTGGGGTTCTCCCTTTGGGATGCCTCTAATTGCTCGACTTTATTCATGGTGGTGGTGATCTGGGTACTTAAACGGGCGAATTCATTCTTTTGTCTCGTTTCCATTGTAGTTATCTTTTGCATCAATTGAGCAAGTTGCTTAGATAACTGCTCGTTGTTCATGATTGGTTGAAGTCCGAAACCTCTACCTTTTCTCGTGGGCATACAACTAAGACTTGAACCAAACTCTACCCTAACTAGACTACTAGGTGTTACGACTTACAAGATGAATGCGCTGAATACAAAACTAATATGTACTGACACAATTAAGTTAAGACAGGAAACAATTCAAATCTGGAAATTTTCCAAATTAGGAAACGTTCTAAAATTGCAAAGTTTCTAAAATCGGAAACTTTCTAAATCTGGAACTTTCCTAAAATAGACCTAAAAATCAAAACCCTAATTTGATAACTCGATCTAGACAAAACCATGCAAGCCTATTCTCTGATACCAAATTTGATGCAGGATGACCTAATTATGATGCATGTTTATAGACACAATTATTCAGCGGAAATAAAAGGCAATAATAATCTAAAATTCGAGCATTAATCATCATAACTGAGAAAATTATAAAGGAAACATGCAATGGAGCGGACCATCATCACAACCATGGAGTATGGAATTCAATTATTACTTAGGTTGGATCCGGCGAGGGATGAGACCTCCCAATCTTGCATGGTCATACCTAATCGATTAATGAAGATCACTAGTCCGAAGAATCAGGAAGTTTCTCGGATTAGGGATTTGAGAATTTGGGGGTTTAGGGTTTAGATCGATTCTCAAGGTTTGATCGAGGAAGGATAAGCAAAACTGGAAAATAGAAAGAAGAAAATAATTACCTTGAAGAATTTGGAGGGGCACAAGAAAAAGTTAGAAGAAGAAGCACCATGAGAGAGAGAGAAGAGAGAAGCCACCAAAGAGGTTTCTTTTCATTAATAATCAACTAATCACGTTATTAGGGCTTAGCCCACTTAAATAAGCAAGAAGAAAACATAAAAGTACCAAAATACTCCTAAAATATTGGTAAAAAACAACTAAAAAAAAAAACAGTTTGTACGTTGGCTGGGCGCCCAGTGACCAATTTGGCCCGGTGCCCGGTTAAGACAAAAACTGTCCAGCAAGAAAAACTGCAAAATTGCAGAATTTCGGGCGCCCGACCACCTTCAGAAATGCATTCTTCTATTCCTTCAGTCGGGTCTTCTTCCATCCTACACACGCGCAACACACCCTTAAGGGTTCCAATGATTTTAGTGCCTTTAACACTTGTATATAGGACTAGCTTTCTTTTGGTCTTTCTTTGATCAAGGCTCATTATTTCAATTGGTTGACACTACAAAGCTTTTAAGCTTGGATTTTTTTGAATACACCTTTGGTAGTGTTAAGAAAGCTATTGCGAATTGAATGATAGCTAGACAAAGCAAGTTACACCTAATGTGTTTTCTCATTTGATGGAGAAGAATGGCATGTTTGTACAAAAAACTGTGATTCTTCTAACCCTAGCAATCACTTTAATATAGAACCTACTTATATTTTCTAACATTAGATCTTATACAATGTGTTGTGCATGTGGCTCAAAATAAACAACACATCTTCTCCATAGGAAAGCAACCGACAACTATATAAGAGGCTATGTTGTCCGTGATAACTTGGACAAAGTATTCCTCAATTACATTATCTAACAATTTGAGCAAACAGTTAGCCGTGTGGGAATGTGCTGATGCATTCACGGACCCCAAAAAAATTGTCCCAGTTGGACAATTTACTAGAAAGTTTATCAGTATTTGACCGGATTCATCAGTCCATCCGTCGGCCATAAGAGTAATGCTTTCCATGCTTCTTTATATTCTCATAGGCTTCTTGTTCCATAAACTTTTCTCGAAGTATGGCAATATTGTGCTTTTTTTCTTGGACATTATGTACTCCATGACTTCCTTTTGGATTTTTGGAGTAACGTTAGGATATGCTATTGCATTTGATCCCAACATGTGTGCAACGTGTTGCTTGTGCTGTGCAAAGCCACTGGTACTTATAAACCCTCAAAGCTTACACTGTGAGTCTTTTCGATAGCACTAGGATAATGCCTGTACTTCCAACTGGGATCATTCAACTTGTATTTCAAAGAAGAAGATTGGGAAGGAAAAGAAATGATCTTGAGAAGAGAGAAAAAGAGAGAGTTATACGCACTTGGGTGTGGAGAGAGAGAGAGAGAGAGAGAGAGAGAGAGAGAGAGAGAGAGAGAGAGAGGTCTGCTAAAATCTCCAAGAGTAACTTAATACTCACCATCAAATGAGGTTGCGTGTCAATTCCTTTTCTCTGTTTTGAAGTCTATCGTACTAATCCAACTGTTCTTAAGCAATTCATAATACCCATGGTTGACATACACATTATCTTAACTCGGACCAAATTTTATTATATACATCAGGAAGAGGAGTTTCACAGACACTGCCAATTTCACCTTGCGCTGTGGAGTATGCCAAATTGGCGTGATCGGCCAGAAGGTAAGACCACCATCAGTCCCTTTCTGAAATGTCCTGCTTGCTTTTTCTTGTTTAAACTTCCTTCTCTTTAATTTGTTTGGAAATTTTCATCTCGAATGTGCATGCAGGAGGCTGTGGAACATGCGCAGGAGACTGGTCATGTAAACTTTCAAGAATACAGGTAACAAAATGCAAAATAACAATAAGAAGACAATTGGTCACGTCCTCAACATGATGATTGATTTGAAGTAGTCTGTGCTTCTTTTGAAGGCATTCAATTAGATTAGTGGTCAAAATAATAGTGATCTGATTTATCCATAACTGTTGTTGTATGTGCTTTTAAGGTATTTCTTTGTTGTTGCTTGCTTCATGTGGTAACAGAATGAAATGAGAAAAAATAAAATCTTTCAAAACTTTGCAAAAAGCTTTGGCTATCTTCTTCTTCTTCTTCTTCTTCCTTTTTTTTTTTCCTTTAGGAAATTTTAGGTAGGAGCGTGGATCCCTCGTGTCTTAAAAGTATTTTAGTTGCAAGAAAAAAATGTGGCTATTTTAGTTCAAGTATATATTGCTCAGAGCGCTGGTGAACTAGTGTTCAGTGTGTATTGAATTGTCAAGTCATGCATTCTGATAGTGGGGTCCCCTAAAATGCCCAATATAGATTCTCTTTTTTATGTCTCATATTTTTGAAGAGCTATGATGGAATTTTCTGGTTAAAAGACCAGCCGACACTTGGTAAGTACTTTAGTAAAGAGGAATTATATGATCCTCTAGACAAGTTGATGAGGCATTTGCAGGAAGCGATCCCATGGTGTATGTTGTTTGTAGATGACATAGTTTTGGTTGAAAAGGTAAGGGAAGACATAAACACAAAGCTAGATTTATTGGGGGGTTCTTTATAATCTAAAGGATTTAAATTAGTTGGACTGCAAAATATACGGAGTGCAATTTTAGTAACAATAGGAGTGGGAATGAGGAATTAGTTAAGATTGCCGACCACTTTCGATATCTTGGGTCGATAATTCATGAGTGGAGAGATCGAGGAGGATGTTGTCCATAGAATTCAAGTGGCGTGGAAGAAATGGAGATGTGCCTGTGGAGTTTATGGGATCATTGTGTACCACTCGAAATGAAAGGGAAGTTTTATAGGATGACTATAAGACAAACCATGATTTATGGGACAAAATGTTTGGGTGGTCAAGGCACATCGTGTTCATAGGATGAGTGATGGTTGAAATGAGGATGTTGAGATGGATGAGTGGCAAGACGGGAGGATAGAACTAGAAATGAACGCATTAGCGGGAATTTAGGAGTAGCACCAATGGATAATAAGGTGAGGGAAAGTAGGCTTTTAGATAGTTTGGTCATGTGCAACGGAGACCAAGATCTGCATGGTTCAGAGTGAGTTGGTACAAGTTGGAAGGCTCTAAAAGGGCAACGAGAAGGTCCAAAAGGACATGGGTGGAGGTAGTAAGAAAGGGCTTGATGACCTAACTGAAGTTATGATCCTTAATTCTTGATAGAGTGGAATGTCGTATAAGGATTCTATAGCTGACCCCAATTAGTTGGGAGAAGGCTTAGATGATTATGACGAATTATATAATCCTCCACCAAAGGATATGAGCAGCATGCTCATGTTTTGGTCTTTATGGGATGCATGGTTCCATGATCTGTACAATTTTTTTTTGTTGGCCTACCTATGGATGGACTATGCCCATAATTTTTCTCAATAAAGCAATCCTAACCTTTCAAATTGCTCTGCAAATGGGTTCTCTAGTGTTAGTTATGGGCCTGTGGGACCCACTTGTGGGCAACCACTTGTGTGGTTGGGGCCCATAGGTTTTTCCCGCTTCTTCTCTTTTACAGGAGTTTAAAACTTAAAGTGAGTTTTCAAATTCGGAAGATCATCTCTTATCCCTCTAATCCATCCTATAAATAGAGGAGAACTCTCTCCCATACTCACTGAGTAACAAAAGTTGCGATATATCTTAAAGATAGAAAATAGAGGGTAGTAATTTGAGTGTCCATCTGGTCCGTCCCTTTCGATCTAAACCGTAGATCGTGATCCGGGGACCATCCTCACTGTAGGATCAAAGGGGTGATCAGACCCATCTGTTTCTGTAGCAGACTAGCAGCTAGGTGGATCGCTGGACCGCATCGCACATGCTCGGCTTTGCGAAGGCTCATCGTTTAGACCGTCGGATCTTGAAGGCCCACACTTCTGCAATTCCTTTCATCTAGAATAGAAATATACCAATGATCCCCATGTAATTGAAGGAAGGCCTTAGGCTGGCATCTGTAGTCATCCAGTCTGGGCATGTATGTGCAATTTACTCTTTAATGAGTTACTATGTGAAGAGAAAGCAATGTCATTAAACCAACTTTTCAAAAAGATAGTTTTACTATTGCGTGTATAGTGGAAAGTCATCCGGTAGGCCCTACTTTAGAGATTGACGCAGGACAACTAACCACTTGCTCTAAAAGCTCGAACTGATAGAGCATGGCGAATTAATCCCTTTATCACATAGCCTAGGTCGGGCCCCACTTCACATGGGTCCTGCCTCATGCCGAAACCTCCTTCGTGGGCCCACTTCGCATGGGTCTCGCCTCACACAAGTCACCCGCCTCACACGGGTCGCCCGCCTCACATGAGCCGTCCACCCTGAGTGCGCCCCTGCTTCAAACAGGCTGCCCCACTTGAGCCCGGTATGAAAATGCCCATCCATTAGAGATCCTGGCCATTCATCTGATTTTTTTTCTCTTTCTTTTTTTTCTACCTCTTTATTTTTCTTCTTCTGGAGATGAAGAGAGCAATAGACAGATCTAGAGAAAGCTCCACGGAGGTCAAGATGTTTTGGGAAGGAGCGAAAGCAAGATTTTCAAAGGGATTTTGGAGAGGTAGTCTAGGGATTTTTGGATTTTGGGAGTTTTGAGGTGGGGTAAAGTATGTTGTTGAAGTGGGCGCAAATGTTCTTCTTTCTAAACTAGTGTGTTCTTAAGCAACATTATATAACCTTGAAAAATGGAGGGCCTTGTTTACAAATATGGGAAAGGGAGGGGTTTTATATACAGTAAAACAAATAGGGAGGGGACTATTTGAAAAAGAAAACTTTAATATTTAACCAAGCAATAAATTTTTAGAAATAGGTGAATTTTGTAAATTAGCTATAACTAACATTAGCACATTTCTTGGTGTGACAATTACAGTTGTTATCGATCAAAATCAGGTTGTAGACTTGTAGTTAAACATGAGAAAGGTGGTGGTCAAGATGGGTTTATGCTAAAAGTTTCCAGGTGCAAAAGTTGTGGGAGGGCTGATAGGGTAATGGTTTTGAGATGGATCCTCATCTTTTTTATGTGGAAGTGCTGTTTCTGGGCAAGTGACTTCAGCTGGAGTCACAACGAGTAGTATTGATTGATCGAAGTCAGGAGTTGAGTCAATGAGTCTTGCCGAGTTGCAGTCTCCATCGAGTTTCTTAGTTGGCTTGAAATCACTTATCAACCATCACATTCTGCCATTCTCCAATAGCTAAACTACCCACACGGAAGACATAGTGACTTCAGTTCCTTTCTCTGGGCTTACAGCGACTCACTTTTTGTACATTTGGTGGCAAACATGTATTAGATTGGAGCTGGTGACTTTTGTATGAGATCTGAACTGATCAAATTAGCATTGGTTGGGGAATTCTAATCCTTGGATTGGAGAATTTTTTTAGGAAGAACTCACAGAAGTATGCCTTCTCTTTCCGTCTCTTTCTTTCCTTCATCTTATCTCAGAGTTGGCAATCAATGATGGGCCAATATCATGGATCAGACAATCTTCATTATAGCCAATGTTCTCCCTTCAACCTAGCCACTGATCAGATGGTTAGAATTTACCTAATCAAAGTGATTTTTAGGATGGTTTGACAATAAAAAAGGGCTCCACATGGACCATCATTTAGCAATTAAGGAGAGGGTTAGCGTCATCTTTCATAGTAACTTTTAAGAGGTATATGCAATCAAATCTGCACCTTGCATGATGGACAGTCCATGTAAAGGATTGTACCTCTTTTATAATAAATATGGACCATCCATTTTTCTTTCCATTGATTGGATGGTTTGGATAATCTAATCAAAGTGATTTTCTAGGAGGGATCTATAATCAGAGAGCTCAATGTGATGACAGTCAAAATCAATTATTGAAAATCTCTGGAATAAATATGGACCATCCATTTATCTAGACATTGATCCTATGGCTGGGATCATTCGATCAAAGTGAACTTTATGATGGATAAAGGTAGGCCCTAGATGATGGACGGTCCAAATCGAAGGTGTAGTGGTGGTTTTTGCTGTGGCTGAAGGGGACAAATGGATTTCAATGAAAAACTTCATTACAAGAACAAATAGAAGGGACGGTTTTCATATCCATGCATTTCCACCTAAAATACATTTCGATTTTATTATGCTGAGGCCGTTTAAAGATGTGCTAATTTCTTTGGAAAATGGAACACCCCTGCTCTTTGTATCTCCTCCCTTTTGCAACCAGAAAAGCCCCAGTACATCCCTTTGATCATCTCTCCATTCCTGTTGTGATACAAACCACCATGTGCACATTGCCAATGGCTCTCTCTTCTTGGTGTAGAGCCACATGGCTACAAGCTTGGTGCAGGCCTCTGAATAAGGTGGCTATGGTACTAGTTCTCATGAATGCCCCCAACCATTTTGTAGAAATTCATACAAGCAAGGGTACGGAGAGGAGGGTATCCATGGAGGAAGAGGAATAAAAAGAGAAAGGAGAGGAGGCTTTTGGCATCAATGGAGGAGAAGAAAAAAGAAGAGCTACTTTGTTCTAAAGGTAAAAAGGTGAAAGAGAGGAGAGGGCTTTTCCGGTATATGTTGTAGACGTACTAGTTAAGCTATTATATAGAAGATGGCTTCTTATTTCCTAATTTTCCGGTCTATGTTGTGGATGTACTAGTTAACCATTATATAGAAGATGGCTTCTTATTTCCTAATCTTACTAACATTACAACTATAAGGAGATTTCTTTAGTAATCAATTTCCTAATTTAACTCAATCAAATTAAGTGTGCCTCACCTCACATGTGGTAACAAGGTGTGCGTGTGAGACATTGGAGTCTCATCAAGTGATCCATAATTTTGAAGATTCCATGTCTTATAAATAAGGCCCAGTGTGGCCATTGTGTGGGCCACATGTACAAAACAATGAAAGGTTTTGAAAAAAATAGACCAAGGGTTTTTAACTTTGACTATGGGGCAGGTTGATTCGGGATGTCCACATCCCCTCTTAGGTAGTGACCCCCTCATGTAGCAACCGTCCGATCAGTGGCACCAGTATTCACTTAGGGTGTGTTTGGGTGACACTGATGATGAGTTTCAACATAGGACATTGTCAGCACCTGTCTGAAGCCAACCAACAGCTGGATTTTCCAAGGCACATTGTTACATTTAAACTTTCAGCTTTTTTTCTTCTTTAAACTACAGTATAGATGATTAGGACGGATCATTCATTTCATCCGACTCCCATCTTTTGAACGCTGTCCTGGTAATAGAATGATCTGAATCCATACTACCACAAGTTACGCATTGTTGGGACCACCAAATGCTCGGTTGTGGACTCCACGCCCAATCCCTTTTGAGTGCGATCAAATGCACTCGTCTGTAGGGGCTGTTATCTGGCCAGCCAATCCAGGCGAAGTCTGTTCAAGCCCAGCCTGTAAAACAAAACTTCGGGCTGAGTGTGGTCCGGTTCCATGAGAGACCAAAACAAACATGCGCAAGCCTGGTCCACTATGATTAAGCATGTTCAGGCCTGCCGTCCACTTTTTTCTTTGCTAGATCTGGGTTGTTTGGTAGGTAGGTCCACCATGCATTGTATTTTATAAAAATGCCCTTGAAATGTTAAACGGGCTAGTCTGGGCCAATGGGCTCGCAGAAACATTCCTAGCCCAGTTGGGTTGATAACAGGGCCTAACAATGCCCGAAGTGGACCAGGCCGGCCCATTGACAGCCTTACTCTTAGCAAGCACTTCACAGTTCCCCGCTGAGGAGGCATACATGCACGAGATTCAACCTGTTTATGATGCAGGCCCCACCGCTAGCTGACAACCTTAGGTGGGCCGCACATGTGTGCCATAGATGAACAGTAAGCAGAAGTTGGCGAAGGGTCCCAATTAAATGTTACAGGTTGATGAGCGGACCAGCTTATTTCTAGGCCACTGCATGGACGTGGTGGGGCCCATCAGATTATCACTTAGATATCATATCGTGCATGGTAGATTGGCATTTGGGTGCAGCAGAGAACCTTGGCAAGTGAGAGCTCAATGCACTTTGCATTTCTCATCAACGTCACATGGTGTTCAACGGTGCCAAAATTCCGAGGGAAAAGAGCAGATTTAAGTGTTATTCAGGTAACACCTTAGTGGGTGTTTCCTTGTTGGTTGTAATAAATAGATATAGTAAAAAAAAAAAAAAAAAGAATTGAAAATAAAATAGAAAGTATCTTTAAATATAGATTTGCCCCAACAAGGAAAAATCCTCAAATGCATTGGGTCTTAGCAGCTCTTGGAGCACAACAATTCTCTTTGATGATGAATGGCTAGGATTAGATGCACATATGATCACATCCACACAAACTCGAGTTAGCTCTTCTGATTTGCCCACAGAGTGCAGAGAGAGGAGATGAGTTTTTGTGTATATTTCGAATTAGGAAAATGAAAAGCTTTTTAAAGAGAAGAAGGGAGACAACCTCGACATGAGACGCATACCCACTGATTGTTAGCACATGCACAACTTTATACATGTACACAACATCAAGAGAAAATCTTATATAAAACCTTTCTCATCCCACTTGCTATTTAACGTGGGATAAAAAATACCACAATAAAACAAAACAAGATAACCAACGCTAGTGCTAGCGGAAAGGCAAAACAGGAAAAGCAAAGTTTTTCGTTATTTTTTAAATCTCATTTTTTCTAGCATCCATAACTATGGGGCCCACTCTGATGTATATGTTGTATATCCATGCCCTTCATCAGTTTTCCCAGCTCAGTTTAGGGCATGATCGTAAATGAAGGAGATTCAAATCTCAAGTGGACCACACTAAAGGAAACAGTGGTCATTGAACGCCCACCGTTTCCATGGCCCACCATAAGGTTTATTTGCCATCGAACCAGTCGATAAGGTCAGACTTGATTGTAGGGAAAACAAAAATATCAATTCAATTTAAAACTTTTGTGGCCGTGAGGAAGTTTTTAATGGTGTGAATTCAATTCTTACCATGTGATCCACTTGAGATTTCCCATCCATTGGGACTAAAAAGGGGAAGTGGCCTGCCGTGGATTGGTCTGACATCCAAATTCCACCATTATCCAAAGGAGCTCCAATGTGTAATAAGTGATCACGGGGAAACTGAGTCTGACTCAAATTTTGAACCCAGCTCGGTGGAGATCATAGTCATTGGGCTAGATCACTACTCTACACCTATCCCACCAGCCCCCATCTCTCCGTGGAAGGAGTATGAGGATTCAACTGGTCTGCTATTCCCTTGACCGTCGAATAAGCTAGTGAGCCATCCAAGAGTGCTAGCTTAAAAAAAAACCAATATAAGTAGTTTTTGGCATCTTGAGTTGGGTTAGGACCAATCATAGTTTGCAATGCTAGCCTGCTCAGGGCCCATGGAAACCAAAGTTCTAAAAATAATAAAAAAAAGTTTTAAGATTAGAAAACTCAAATATTTCGATTTCTCAAAACTCCAAAACATCAGAAAACCTGTCAAAACCTGCATATATTAATCTTTAATGCCGAGTTCGTTTGTTGCACTGTTGAGCTCTGAATTGTACATATTTAAACCCAATTCATCACATAATTACTTTGATTGATCCATTAAAAGAACCTATTTATATGTGTATTTGTGTTTGTATGAAGAAAAGAGAGACCTCATGATTTCAATGCTAAAAGGATTACTTTGAAGCACCTTAAAGATCAAGTGAAGAAGAGCTAAGAAGTAAAGGAAAGAAGCCAAAAGGGAAGGAAAGAAGAAAAGAAATTCTGAAGAAATTGCCTTCCAAGACCGGTCGATGACCGGTTGTCAGCTGCCCAAGACCGGTCGAATTTCATAAGCCAGAAGACAGGATTGCTGGACAGAAATTTGCATCCAAGACCGGTCGCACAATCGGTCGTCCAAAGCCCAGGATTGGTCTGTGGAGTCCCAAGATTGGTCAAATAAAGAAGAAAGAAGAAGATTTGAAGTCCAGAGCTGATGGACTATTTTCGTGCACCCACTGGTCGTGCCCGTGAAGAACAGAAGTCCGATTCTATTAAGTTAATTGTTGCACAAGCCACGACTAGTTGGCCAGGGGGCCGCGACCGGTTGTGAACCGCCTTCCAAGTGCGAAAGAGTTATGCAATTCCAAGTCGGTGAATGATTTTTGCTATAAAAGGACACCTCAACTCTCTTCCAAAATCATCCTAGAAGAGTCCTAGACGTGCTGGATGTGGAGAAATTTGAAGTGAAGCTTCTATTACTCCAAGTTCTTCAAGTTTTTTTTCCTAGTTTTCATGGCTTTCTTAGTTTTTCTTTTGTTTTCTAGTTCAATCATGTCTTCGGTTGGCTAGACCTCTTAGCTAGGGCTAAAAGGTGAAGCTTGTAGTTAGTTTTAATGTTTAATTCGTTCATGCAAGTACTCTAAGCTTTTATGTAAAATTTTTCAAATTCTAGTTTGAATAAAGTTGATAGTTTTAGAGAATTCTGAGATCTCTTGTGCCAAGTACATGAGATGCTGAGATTGATCATGATGTTTTTATGGGAATTGGATTGTAAAAATTCTAGATCTACCGTGATTCAAGGATATGGTTGATGCTTTGAAGTGCCAAAAGTTCAAGTTCTCCATGTTTGAAGTAGAACTAGAAGTTGAAGTTCCAAATTTTGGTTTGATTTGTTTGTGTTTTTGAATGATATATCTTCCAATTGAATAGAGATAGGACTTCAATTCCAATTTTGTGATTGTGTTTGGTGAATGGATTAACATTAAGATTACTACAAGTGGATCCTTGGTGCTCTAGTTGCTTTAATTTTGAGATTTCTTATTAAAATTTTGTTTATGGTCTTTTCTAAATAACTATGAATCCTAGTTTAGCTTTGTTAGAATTTATAGAATCAGCTTAGTTACATAACCCTTGAGGACGATCTCGGTCTCACGATCGATTATTACTACACTACAGCCTTACACTTAGGGCTGGCGAACACGTTTTTGGCATCGTTGCCAGGGATTTTTGTAGGCTAATACAGTTCCAATAGTTCTAGATATTAGTTTAGGATTTCTAGTTTTTTAGAAATAGGTTTTTCTGAATTTTGCTAGAACTAACGTTGTTTCCTTGTTTGTTTTGTAGGATTTCATTAACCCTACTTCAGCAAATTTGGTACTATCCTTCTAACTTCATCTTTTTAGTTTCAGATTTTCAGATTTTTGCTTGTAGGACTTAGGTTTTTAATTTAAATTGAGAGTTTGCGTTTATGTCCCATTGAGAACATGATCACACAAACTGTCTCCAAACAAAAGGAAGTTTAGTTGAAGGCCTCTCTGTTAAAAAAATGTGTGAGAAAGTATCTAGAAGGTTGTGAAAGTTCAAGTGGGATGGCGACTAATCAACAAACATGTCTAAGGAATCCTCCCACTCCTACTCCAAATTGAAATCGAAATCAAAAGGAATAGGAGAGAATGAGGTGAAAAACAACCCACTGATTAGAACTATATGTGATTACTTACAATTGACTAGGGCAACTACACCTCATGCATGGTTTTCCCCCATATCGCCCGAACAATTGATTTTAAACCATGGGTGATTCAACTTTTACCAAAGTTCTATAGGCTAGATTCTGAGAGCCCATATTTACACTTAAAAGAATTTGATAAGGTAGTAACTACCTTGCAATATACCAATGTCATCGAGGATGTAATCAAATTGAAATTGTTTCCATTCTCCTTAAAAGAAAAAGCTAAGGGATGACTTCACTCTCTAAGACCATGGTCTATTGGGACATGGACCAAGATGACCTGGGAGTTCTTGAAAAAGTTTTTCCCGGTTCACAAAACAGACAACATTAGATGTGCCATAATGAATTTTTTTGGTTAAAGAGGGTGAAACTTTCTTTCAAAGTTGGGAGAGATTTAAGGATCACTCACTTGCCCACACCATGACTACCAGATTAGGCAAATTATAAGTTTTTTCTACGATGGATTGAGTTCCAACATGTGCCAATTCGTAGAGATGATGTACAATGACGAGTTTATGAGTAAAGACCCAGAGGAAGTATGGGCTTACTTCGATATGTTGGCTGAGAACGCCCAATCATGGGATACTTCGGATGAGTTGATTAATTTCAGGCCTTCTCAACAAAGAGAAAAAAAGTAGGAATGTACATGTTCAAAGAAGACGACGATGTGAATGCTAAGATAGCTAGCCTCACAAGGAAAGTCGAGGCTATGGAACTTAGGAAAGGTGAATCTTCAAAATTCAGGAAAACCGTTGAAAACGTATGCGATATTTGTGCCGCTAATATACACTCCACATAGAATTGTCCTACAATTCCTGCCTTCTAAGAGGTGTTACAAGAGCAAGCGAATGCCATAAACACTTATCATCGACCTTTCAATGGACCAATGGGTAACACGCACAATTCCAATTGGAGGAACCACCCAAATTTTAGTTGGAGGAATGGTCCTATGGCCAATCCTACCAATCTTCAAGGAGGGCCACTTATGCAAAACGTTATACCAAACATGGCCCCTCCACAAATTAGTATAGAGGATACCTTGACGACGATGTGAATGCTAAGATAGCTAGCTTCACAAGGAAAGTCGAGGTTATGGAACTTAGGAAAGGTGAATCCTTGAAATTTAGCAAAACCATTGAAAACGTATGCGATATTTGTGCTGCTAATGTACACTCCACATAGAATTGTCCTGCAATTCTTGCCTTCTAAGAGGTGTTACAAGAGCAAACGAATGCCACAAACGCTTATCAACAGCCTTTCAATGGACCAATGGGTAACACGTACAATTCCAATTGGAGGAACCACCCAAGTTTCAGTTGGAGGAATGGTCCTATGGCCAATCCTACCAATCTTCAAGGAGGGCCACTTATGCAAAACATTATACCAAACATGGCCCCTCCACAAATTAGTATGGAGGATACCTTGAGAGCATTTATGCAAGGGCAAATGTAAATAAACCAAGTAAATTAGCAAATGTTCCAAGAGTTAAAAGTCTCGGTTGAAGAGATTAAGGGACTCTTAAATACTAGGGAAGGGACCTTTCCGGCCCAACCTCAGCCAAATTCAAAACCACCATGTGAAATAAGCACCCCTAATCTCTCCAACCAACATGTGGAGCAAGAAAAATTCATTACCACTCTTAGAAGAGGAAAACAAGTTAACAAATTTATTCCGGTGAATGCCGACAAGCCTAATGATCCGGTAATTTCTAAGGATGAGAATGGATCTAGCTCAGCCCCACAAGAAAAGGAACTTGAATACTAGCCTGTTGCACCTTTTCCATCAAGGTTGGTTGCTCCCAAACCTCTTGCTAACTCTCATGACATTTTAAAATTTTTCAATCAAGTTAAGATCAACATCCCATTCTTTGATGCAATTAAGCAAATTCCCTCTTATGCCAAGTTCTTAAAAGACCTATGCACAACTAAATGAAAATATAATGTGCAACAAAAGGTCTTTCTTAATGAGCAAGTGAGTGCCATCCTTACCCAAAAGACCCCTCCAAATTAAATACAAAGATTCAGGTAGTCCAACTATTTCTTGCATCATTGGAGACTACCAGATTGAGCGTGCTTTACTAGACTTGGGGGCAAGCGTTAATTTGATTCCCTACTCAGCATATGAGCATTTGGGTCTTGGTGACTTAAAACCCACCAAAACCACGTTGTAACTCATTGATAGATCCATCCGTGTACTGAGAGGGATGGTTGAGGATGTCTTGGTCCAACTCGACAAATTCTACTACTCAGTAGACTTCATCGTCATGGACACACAATAGGTTATGGATTCAAGCACTCAAATACCGGTAATCTTAGGCTGTCCATTCTTGGCTACATTAAATGCAATCATAAATTGCCGGAATGGTGTGATGAAATTATCTTTTTGGAACATGACATTAGAGGTGAATGTGTTCCACTATGTGCAAAAGGTAAGAGGATGATGATGATGAACCCCATGAGCTGATCATGATAGAATCTATGGAGGAAGAGGAGCTCCTTCAACTTGACATGCTTGAAACATTGGAGACATGCTTGACATATTTTGAGGATTCTAATGACCCCATTATTTGTGAAATTGTGCAAGTATTGAATAATGAAGAGCCACTAATTAATACTAACCGGTGGATGCCTCATTTCAAAAAATTGCCACCAAGTACATCAAAGCCTTTACCGTCTAGTATTCAACCGTCAAAGCTTGACCTAAAGCCTTTAGCATCCGAACTGAAATATATTTACTTAGGTTAAGAGGAAACATACCAGTGGTTATTTCCTTTCACTTGAGGAAAGATCAAGAGCTTAAATTGATAAACTTACTCAAAGAACACAGGGGAACCATTGGATGGACCATAGCAGACCTTAAATGGATTGACTACTTGGTATGCACTCACCACATCCACCTTGAAGAAAATACAAAAATGACTAGATAGCATTAAAGATGTCTAAATCCAAACATGCTAGAGGTTGTTAAAATCGAGGTGCTTAAGCTATTAGATGTGTGTATCATCTATCCCATCTCGAATAGCCAATGGGTGAGTCCAACTCAAGTTGTCCCTAAAAAGTCTGATATCACCATTATAGAAAATGCCAATAATGAGCTTATACTGAATAAAGTTACAACTGGTTAGCGTATGTGTATTGATTATAGGAAGCTCAACACGGTTACTAGGAAAGACCACTTCCCTCTCCCATTCATGGACCAATTTTGGAGAGGTTGGCGGTCCATTCCTATTATTGATTCCTTGATGGCTATTTTGGGTACAACCAAATTAAGATCACCCTGGAAGACTAAGAGAAAATAACTTTTACATGCCTGTTCAACACCTTTGCTTATCGAAGGATGCCATTGGTCTATGTAATGTGCCCGCCACATTTCAACAATACATGTTGAGCATATTTTCAGACATGGTGGGGCAGTTTCTTGAGGTCTTTATGGATGATTTCTCTATATTTGGTAGTATGTTCGATGAATGTTTAGACCATTTGAAGTTGGTCTTGACACGGTGTGAGGAGAATCACCTTGTTTTAAACTGCGAGAAGTGCCATTTTATAGTACAAAAAGGGATAGTCCTTGTACATATCATATTGTCCAACAAAATTAAGGTGCATTGGGTGAAGATCAAAATTATTGTCAATCTACCACCACCCAAAAGCATATGCGATGTGCAGGTCCTTTTTAAGACATGATTTTATAGGAGATTCTTAAGGGACTTTAGCCACATCTCTCATCCCTTATAAAATCTCCTCCAAAAAGATAACCAATTCGAGTGGTTAGCCGAATGTCAAGAGTCTTTTTCAAAGTTGAAAGACATGTTAACAACTGCACCTATCATGCAACCACCGGATTGGTCACTTCCTTTTGAGATGATTTGTGATGTGAGCGATTATGTTATTGGGGTGGTGTTAGGACAAAAGAAGGATAAGAAGCCCCATGTAATCTACTATGCAAGTAGGACTTTGAATCCATCCCAAGTGAACTATTCGACTACGGAGAAAGAGCTCCTAGCTGTTGTGTTTGCCTTGGACAAATTTAGGTCTTACTTGATAAGATCCAAGGTAATTGTTTATACGGATCATTCGGCACTAAAGTACCTTCTTTCTAAGAAGGATGTCAAGCCTTGTTTGCTTAGATGGATCTTACTCCTTCAAGAATTTGACGTAGAAATTAAAGACAAGAAGGGAGTAGAGAATGTAGTGGCGGATCATCTATCCCGCCTTGTCCTACCCTGATTTTATTGATTCAATACCTATCGAGGACTTATTCCTTGACGAGCAACTCTTCGTTGCTTCACATCCATCGTGGTACATTGACATTGCAAATTATCTTTCCACAAGTACGATACTTACACATTGGATTGCACAAGATAAAATGAAGTTTTTAAGGGAAGTGCACAAATTTTTCTAGGACGAACCTTTACTGTTTAAATATTGCTTAGATCAAATCATAAGGAGATGTGTTCCTGATGATGAGCACCAAAGTTTCATCTCCTTTTGTACATGCTCAAGCATGTGGTAGTCATTTTTCTACAAAGAAAAGCATGGCAAAAATTCTACAGTGTGGTTTTTATTGGCCTACCATGTTTATAGACACCTACAAATTTTGTAAAGCATGCGAGAGATGCCAAAAACTAGGAGGATTGTCCCATGGGAATATGATGCCTCTCAACCCAATTCAATACATAGAAGTGTTTGATTGTTGAGGCATCGATTTCATGGGACCATTCCCATCCTCTTTTGGATATGTCTATATTCTGGTCGCGGTAGACTATGTGTCTAAGTGGGTAGAGGCGATTTTATGTAGAACCAACGATCACCGAACAGTTCTATAGTTCCAAAGAAAACATCTTATCTAGATTTGGAATGCCGATGGCCATCATAAGTGATGGTGGCTCTCACTTTTACAATAGGCCTTTTCAAACTTTAATGAAGAAATATGACATTTCACATAAAGTGAGTACCCTATACCACCAACATACAAGTGGGCAAGCTGAGATATCCAATTGGGAAATCAAGCACATTTTGGAGAAAATGGTAAATCCCGATCTCAAGGATTGGTCACTCATATTACTTGATGTGCTTTGGGCTTATGTATAGCATGTAAAACCTCAATTGGAATGTCTCCCTATAGAGTTTTCTATAGGAAAGCTTACCACTTGCCTGTGGAGCTTGAACACAAAGCCTACTGGGCGATATGGACTTCAATGTTGACAAAGCTAGCTCGCTTCCAAAATTCTAATTAAATGAGCTTGAAGAGATCCAAAACGATGCTTATAAGAGTTCTCGGATTTACAAGAGTTGAATGAAGGTCTTTTATGACAAACATATCTTCAAAAAGTCATTTGAACCTGGAAATAAGGTACTCTTGTACAATTTGAGACTTCATCTTTTTTTTGAAAAAATTCGATCTCGATGGACCGACCCTTATATAGTTAAAATGGTATTTCCTCATAAGGCTATCGAGATAGAGAATTTAGCGAATGATAATGTTTTTAAAGTTAATGGACAAAGGTTGAAACTGTTTGTGGAGAAGTTTATTTCAGAGTACATGTCTATTCCTTCGACAGATCCTGTGTATTAGGATGATTGATCTCCTAGTCAGATGGAGATTCTCTTTCTAAAGTAGTTTAGGTTAGGTTTTGTTACTTTGCTTTAGTAGAATAGTTAATGAGGATTTGGAAGAATAAATGTAAATCTCTCAGTTACTCTCTATCTCATTCTCCATTGATTTGTCATTGCTCTATAATTGTTTCGTATTGTATATGTTTCATACATTGGGGACAATATAAGCTTTAGGTTGGGGGGGGGGGGGGGGGGGGGGGGGGGGGGGGGTGCCGAATCTACTAGTATTTACAACATTTCGAGAATTTTTTAAAAAAAATATTTTCGATTTTCTGTCTTTAAAACACTCTTAGAAAGTTTAATTTCTATAGAATCGAGTCTATGTGGATATAAGATGCTAAGATATAAAGTGATTTGATTTTTTGAAAAACCTACAATTCTGTTGATTTAGTAATTTTTTTACATGAGTTCCCTCTTTATTTAACCAATAGAAAGTTTAAATATTATTGAAGTCTAGTACACATTACACATCTCTCATTTGTAAGGATTAAAAAAGATGTTTTTGATTGATTGGATTATGGTAGTTTGAAAGTGTTGAGGAACCAAGCTGGGGAGTTTTGTTCATCACTGTTCATGAGAAAGAGCTTAAAAAGTTTAGTACAAAGTAAGCCTTTTGGAATCTTCGATTATATGATTTGGAAAAAAAAAATAAAGAAGATAAGGGCATAATTAAAAATTAGTTAGATCGAAAATATCGAAAAGGGCTACCTATTATCAGCCAGGGGAGGGCTGATCACCCAAGCTGGCAATGAGAAGTAGTGTGAAAGCCATCAGTAGAATGGTAAGGCAAACTCTTGTCATAGGCTTATTGTTAATCTGTACACTTTTGAGATTTGTAGTTCAATTGATCCATGAAAAAGAAGGGTGATCCTGAAAAAATGACGACTTAAGCACACTAGACCATAATTGTTTAAACGAGTTCTATTTATCAATTAATCAGTGAGAACTCTATTTGAATATTCACTATATCATTGGAGGATTATGGTCTTAATATCTATTCCTAAGTATTTTTTTGATCTCAATATCACATGACTTGAGTTTTAAAGAAGTTAGTTTCTGAGAGAGGGTTGAGTCAGGAAATTAAATTGTTTTCATGCATGTTTTGCTCAAGACTACCAAAATGCTGGTTGAGGGGTATGTTGAGCTTTGAATTGTGCATATTTAAACCCCAATTCATCACACAATTACATTGATTGAGCCATTAAGAGAACCTACTTTTATATGTGTGTTGAGCTTCCAATTTATACATTTTCTAACCCATTACATCACATCTTATGCATGGTTCGTATGCTTAAAAGACCAATCTAATGCATGTTTGTGATTGTAGGAATGAGAGAGAGAATTCAACTATTTGATGAATAAAAGAATGCTTTTAAACCCACTTGATGATGAAGGAAGATGAGCCAAAGGAATGGAAGAAAGAAGCAAGGAGAAGATAGATGACATGGATTTAATGCCAATTTGAAGGATTTGGAATGACTAGAAGACCAAGCTTTAATGAGCCAAATAAGTGGAGAAAAAGCCTTGAAGGAATCAAGTTGAATGGAATGGCCAGAAAAGTCATATTGCAGAGTTGCAGGGCCAGAAAAGTAAAATGCAGAAAATTCAGCAGATGACCCTGTAAACCAAAAAACTCTGTAAACAAAAAAACTGTAAAAATTGGCCTTCGGGCGCTCGACCACCATTTGGCCGGGCCCCCGAAATCGACAAAAAAATCTAGTTATTGCTAGAACTTTTCTGGACTTGGCCGGGCGCCCAACCACAACTGGTCGGGCGCCTGATGACTTGCCGGGCGCCCGATTAAGAGGATCCGGGCGCCCGAAATTCAAAGAAAATTCAGCAAAATAAGTTGGACAGTTTTGCAGTATGGTTGGGCGCCCGACCAACATTGACCGGGGGCTCGACGATCGACATAAGTGCGTAAATCTTTACGCAATCCGAGGCAGTGAGTGAGTTTTGCTATAAAAGTACACCTTGGCATCCTTCCTAAGGTTTCCTAGAAGAGTTCTTAGTTCGTGGGGAGCAAGGGAGATCATCGTGGAGCGATCGCAACTCCTCCAATTAGGGTTTTTTTCTTCTTCTAGTTTTTCATGTTTTTGTTTAGTTTTTTTTTAATTCTAGTTGAAGCATGATAGTGCTCGGCGCGCCTTAGTGAGCGCGTTTGGATCCGCCAAGGCAATCGCTCGGATCTTCCCCTAACCCAACCCGGGAACGGACCGGAGGGAACCGCAGCATGGGGAATGTCCGCGTCTCGTCGCAAGGCTCATTTTGAGTTGTGGGTCATAGGGCGGGCTTCGGGCGAGTTCGAGAAGCATACTTCTGCGACACGAAACGTCCTATCCCAACATTGCAGCATGCTTAGGACATCGAAGACCTGAATGGCTTGTGAGTGGTTATCATGTTGGATTCGTTCTAATTCAAGTACTTTGCTTTGAAGTTGGATTTTTAAGTTCTAGTTTGAATAAAAGTGATATTTTTGGATGTTTTATGAGAGTTCATGTGCTTAGGACATGAGTTCCTTGCAATTCTCTGAGATTATCATGTTTGGATTGATTAGATTCGAATTGTAGCAACCTTAGAGCGTACCAAAATTCATTGGCATGTTCGTTACTTCGAAGGCTACATATTTGACTTCTATAGGCTTCATTAGAACTAGAACCTTATTCTTCAACTTGAGTAGAGATTGTTTGTGTTTGAATGCCATATCTTCCAACTAGAAGAGAGATAGAACTTCAATTCTAGTTATGTTAAGCTTGGATGAATGAATTCACATGAGGGCTATCACAAGTGGGTCCTTAAAAGCCTTAGTTCCCTTTAATTACAGATTTTTACAATTATTGTTTTAAGTTAGTTTATAAACCTGAAATCCTTAACTCATTAAATTTGAAGTTGCTGGAACAACTTGAATTGGTTTACCTTATTTCCTATGGATCGACCTCGGTCTTATCGAGATTTATTACCACATCGCAGCCTTGCACTTGAGGCGAGCGAACAATGTGTATTTGTGTTTGTAAGAAGAAAAGATAGATCTCATGATTTTAATGCTAAAATGATTACTTTGAAGCACCTTAAAGATCAAGTGAAAAAGAGCTAAGAAGCCAAGAAGGAAGGAAAGAAGAAAAGAAATCTTGAAGAAATTATCTTTCAAGACTGGTCGACAACCAGTCGTCAGCTGCCCAAGACTGGTTGTCTGACCGATCGAATTTTAGAAGCTAAAGACAGGGTTGCTGGAAAGAAAATGTGCATCTAAGACCGGTCGCACGACCAGTCGTCCAAAGCCCAAGACCAGTCGGTGGAGTCCTAAGACTGGTTGAATAAAGAAGAAAGAAGAAGATTTAAAGGTCAGAGCTACTGAACTATATTGGTGCACCCACCAGTCATGCCCATGAAGAACAGAACTCTGATTTTGTTAAGTTTGTTGTTGCACAAGCCACGACCGGTCGGCCAGGTGGCCGTGACCGGTTGTGAATCACCTTCTATGTGCAAAAGAGTTACACAATTCCAAGTCGGTGGCCGATTTTTGCTATAAAAGGACACCTCCACTCTCTTCCAAAATCATCCGAGAAGAGTTCTAGATGTGCTTGGAGGTGGAAAAATTCGAAGTGAAGCTTCTAAAAATCCAAGTTCTTTAAGTTTTCTTATAGTTTTCATGTTTTTCTTAGTTTTTCTTTTATTTTCTAGTTCAAATCATGTCTTTGGTTGGTTAGACCTCTTAGCTAGTGCTAAGAGGTGAAGCTTGTAGTTAGTTTTAATGTTTAATTCGTTCATACAAGTACTCTAAGCTTCTATGTGGGATTTTTCAAATTATAGTTTGAATAAAGCTGATAGTTTTAGAAAATTCTGAGATCTCTTGTGCCAAGTACATGAGATGCTTTTGAGTTTCTGAGATTGATCATTATATTTTTTTATGAGAATTGGATTGTGAAAACCTTAGGTCTACCATGATTCAAGGATACAGTTAATGCTTCGAAGAGCCACAAGTTTAAGTTTTCTATGTTTGAAGTAGAACTAGAAGTTGAAGTTCCAGATTTTGGTTTGGTTTGCTTATGTGTTTTTGAATGATATATCTTCCAATTGGATAGAGATAAGACTTTGATTCCAATTGTGTGATTATGCTTATTGAATGGATTAACATTGAAATTATTACAAGTGGATCCTTGACGCTCTAGTTGCTTTAATTATGAGATTTTTATTAAAATTCTATTTATGCTTTTTCTAAATCACTGTGAATCCTAGTTTAGCTTTGTTAGAATTTATAAAATCGGGTTAGTTACTAATCCCCGAGGACGATCGATTATTACTATATCGCAGCCTTACACTTGGGGCTAGCAAACATGCGCCGCATGAGTTTGAGATCTAATCTTATGATTTTGACATTGAGTTAGACTTTGAGTTCATGGGTCTAGACAAAGTCTAAGATGGGGAAGATGATGATCCGACTTTCGAACTAGAGGACTTCCTCAAAAGATTTGAAACCAAGGCTAATGTTGTCACAAATGTCTTTGAAATGGTAAACCTAGGGATCTCCCAAGTTCCTTGGGAAGTATGCATTGGGAAATTCCTAGCTCTAAAATACAAGCAAAAATTAAAAGATTTCCTGACTCCAAGACTGTCCAGCTTCGTGTTCACGTATGAAATATGCCTGAGCTTAATCAAGAGCTCATTGTACACCATCTGCCGAGGAAGCCGGAGATGAAGCCAGTGAAGCAAAACTGAGAAGAATGAAGTTAGAACGGGCCCTGAAGGTTCGCGAGGAGGTCATCAAACAATACAACGTTAGATTCTTAGTAGTCTCCAACTGCCTGGAATGGCTTGCCAATATCGTGCCAGTGCCAAAGAAGGATGATAGGTCAGGATGTGCATCAACTTCTGAGACCTCAATAAAGCTAGTCCTAAAGATGACTTTCCCTTGCTGCATATCGACACTTTGGTCAACAACACTATAGGGCACAAGGTCTTCTCATTCATGGATAGTTTCTCCGGATACAACCAAATTAAGATGGCCATAGAACGCGATAAGAATTTGTTCATCACGATATGAGGAACATTCTGCTACAGGGTTATGCTGTTCAAGTTGAAGAATGCGAGAGCTACATATATGCGAGTAATGACAACCTTGTTCCACGACATAATGAACAAGGAGATGGAGGTCTATATAGACGATATGATTGTCAAATCTCACATTATTGAAGGACACTTTGAAGGCCTGAAGCAGAACTTTGATAGGTTAGAAAAGTTCAAGCTCCACCTTAACTTAAAAAATGTGTCTTTGGTGCACTTGGAGCCAAACGTCTTGGCTTCATACTAAGGAAGGCATCAGGGTCGACAAAACAAAGATGAAAGCCATCATAAAAATGCCTCTTCCAAAGACTGAAAAAGAAATCTGGGGGTTTCTCGAAAGAATCTAGTATATCAGCCACTTCATCACGCAACTCAACCTTGTCTATGAGCCGATATTCAAGCTCCTTCACAAAAACTCACCAAAAGAATAGAACAATGATTGCCAATTTGCATTTGACAAAATCAAGAGATATGTAATATTTAACCATCCATATCGCCCATCATCAATGCAATCTCATCTCCACCGCCCAAGATCATATCAAGGCCATCCAAATGGACAGATCTCCCATGCTGGCCATTGATGGACTGATCCAAACTATTCAATGCTCCATCGCCACCATCCACACCATCCGACAAGAAGACTAGCCTCTCTACATCAACCCCGACATCATCTCCACCATCCATAATCACATTCCTATCCTCTAAATCCAATAAAACCACAGCCCCATCAATGACCTCAAGCCCAGGGCAATCCGAACCATCCAATCCCACAACAATGGACACATTATTAGGATCAACATTTCCAACCACCCCACCATTAATGGGGACATTCATGAGCCCCCACAACATCTCCCAAACCACCATTAAGACCCTCATTTAATGCATTACCAAATCATTCATCATAGCCACCTATAAGAGGTATCTCACCTTTATCCAAGACCAAGGATTTCTAATGAATGTGGCTCGCCAAATCCAGCTACCACACTCTCCAAGTCATCATCATTGTCAGGAATGGAAAGAGGAATCAAATAAGAAGACAAGAGAGAAGAAATGAAAAGGATAAGGATGTAATCCATGAGGAATCGAAGGTTCAACTATAGAAATGGTGGAGACAGCAGGGCAAAAGGAATGTTGGGACATTCTGAAGTAGAGAGGACCAAGGCTCCTCTTGACTCAAGCTATTGGCAACACCCTGGGTGCCGCTAGTCTCAGAGCTCTACTCCCGCCTTCGCAGGATTGGTTCATGGGCCCCGCGGTAGGTGAGATTATAGGTCTATGTTAACAAGCGACCCCCTAGGTAGAGGTGGCAATGGGTCGGGTCGAGTCATTTCCACCTCAACCCTAACCCAACCCAAATTGAATTCTGGTTGGATTTTCCTAACCCTTACCCAACCCAAATTAAACTGGGTCGGGTTGGGTTGACCCGGATTTTAATGATCAACTAACTAATTTGTAGATTAAACTGGAATCATATCTTATTTCAAGCCCCAATTTAAATTAAAATACTAAGAATTCCCAAGAAAGACTCACCTAATAGAGGAATTTTAGTAAATCAATTCACAACTAGACTCAAATCTTCAGCTACCAATGCCTGCCCAACATTGCTCATGAATCTGACATGAATAGTCATGGATTAAACTTCACCTCAAACTGGACTCAGTGAGTTTTGTTGAGTCAACTCAGCACAAGTTAGAACTAGTTTCAACCAGATTGAACTTCAAGAGCAAGGATGTATGATCATGATCAATACTAAATAGCCGAACTAAATTAGACATTCCTTGGATCATGAACAACTTTTATCAACTAATATGAACTACGCATAGAACGAGTTCAATGATGAAACAACTTTTATCAATAATGACCTCAGTAACAACAGCACCATCAGAGAAGAAGACCTATCCTTCAATGATGAAATGCAACCGTCTGTTTTCCTTCAATCCGATAGATATGGATAGAGTAGAATCATTTCGAGGACCTTAGAAAACTTTGAGATTTCAGCTCCAACCCCTTCTAATGGACGTGTTTATTTGGTTAGCATAAGATTTAGGGTTTCTGGATTTAAGAAGGGAGAAAAATAGAAGAAAAATACTTTCTATATGATAACATTCTCAACCCTAATTTGGGTGAACATCAATGGACGGTTAGGATAGCTTGCAACTAAGGGTTATAAATGGCTTAGATTTTCTCGAATGCATTGTCACAGATCGAGCTTAATAGGGAAAGAAATGAAGGTGAGAGAAAAAGAAAACGGAATATTTCCATTTTCGGACCCACCACCCGCACAACGCAACTTCTATGTGAAACAATGGTTACACACATGATCGTCCACACCTGATATCAATTGGGTTCTAGTGAAAAATGATGCTAGAAACTGATAGACGGTTTGGATCGAGCCAAGGCGGGTCACATTGGTCTCAGTGGTCAGGTTTTGAAGGGCGTGGAAACACAAAATCAGTTACCCATTGCCATCTTTGGCTTCTAATTGTGTAAACCATACAACAATTCCTTCAATGAGACACCTGGGGTTTGCTAGACTCCCATGTCCGAACCATATGAACAAATTGGATTAACCGGACTGCTGTTCGAAAGTGAGCTGCACGATCTTGAAAACGGACAATGTCCGTTTGAGACGTTTCGACGAAAATGGAGGGAGAGAAGATTTTCTCTCGATTTTGGTTTTGGTTTTGATCGGGTCAATAGATGTTGACCGATCTACCCAATTTAGTGTACAACATGTCCACCAATTGTTACTGCACACTCACCAACAAAAACGTGGCCCACTATCATCAGAAGTGAAATCCACTCCGTCCATCATCCAGCAGGGTGTGTGAGAAAAAAAACTATGTATTATTTAACTAATAAGAAAATCAATATATAATAGTCTACTTAACCCATATATGATTCGGGTAAGTTCGGGTCGGGTCGAGTCACTTTTAACCCTAACCTGACCCATACACCTTTAACCCTAACCCGACCCATAAAATCCAGGTTGAGTCGGGTTAACCCAAAAATTGAATGTGGGTAAAATTTTCCAACCCCAAATTGGAAAAAACTGGGTCGGGTCTAGTTGGGTTAGCGGGTCGGGTTATATTTTGCCAGGTCTACCCCTAGGTGCCACTAGGACCCCCAATTGCTCTCAAAATCGACTGGGATTCAATCCAGACCATCTAGAATCCTCTCATGGTATCAGATGGTGGATAACAAAGCCCGAAGTGGGCCAACCAAGCACAAAAATGGCCAACCATTGGTAGATGATGCAATCAGCGATCCAATCTATTAAAATACAGATGAAGCATGATCCAAGCTGTTCAAAACCTCCTCGGAGCATCGAATCATGAAAAGAACACCTCCAAACAAGCATGACAAACATTAAAGCAAGCAAACCATTGATTATCCACATTTCATTAGTCAAACTGATCCAAGCTTTACTAGACTAATACAAGGGCATAAGAAAGACATCCAAGCACAAATGAAGGAAAGGAAAGAAACATCTAAAGTCCACTAACGTAGTCAATGTCACCATCCTTCTCCTATTACTCCTGTCGATGGTGATCCCAAAAAGTATTTCTATAAAATCGGCATCGATCATGACTGTTCGATCATTATTCGATGGATTGGATCTCTTTAAAAAAATTAAAAAATATTCCAATAAAAAATGACATCGATCATAACCATTCAATCGCGATTCAATGGACCACATCTCTTTCATAAAACTTAAAAGACATCTAATTAAAAACAACATCGATCGTGACCGTTCAATCACAATTCAATGGATTAGATCTTTTTTCTAAACTTCAAAAATATTTCCAATAAAAATCATCATCGATCGTAACTGTTCGATCGCGATTTGATGGGCCAGATCTCTTTAAAAAACTTCAAAAATATTCCAATAAAAACCATCATCGATCGTAACCGTTTAATTGCGATTCAATGGGCCAGATCTCTTTTAAAAACTTAAAAAATTTTCTAATAAAAATTGGCATCGCTCTTGATCGTTCGATCGTGATTCGATGGGCTGAATCACCTTCTAAAATATTACAAAACTACTTATAGCCCCAATCATAACTATAGAAAACTGTTCATATTTTCCTAAAGCATCCTGGGGGACCCCTGAACCGTGATAATTCCCTAGTGAATCTAACCGAACCATCAGATGATGAAACTAACCAACTTCCTTAGAAGATTGAAATCTTGATCACGGATACCAGTGAAACTCACCCGACCCAAAAACTGATATCGATCATGGTCGATATACACGAAATGATAGACAGGATTATCATATCCAATCATTATCAATCCAAATACCGATCATAGCCGCCCAACCATGAAAGGATGGATTGACCCCTTGTATTTTTTCAATAAAAACCAACTTGCCAAAAATACCATGGACATGCTTAGTGGAGATGATCAGATGAGCTGGACTCATTTACAAAATCAACTGCAATAAAATCCCCACAGAGTATCACTCCCTAGGGTGGGGTGACTTTTATAAAAACTCGAAAATAATTTTCAAAATAAAGCGCTAGGCGTCTGAGGCACGAAGAGGTCTTTCATACCTATGGGTGGGGGTCAACATAATATTAAAATAAGATTTGATGACTCACGACTTTCCTAGGGTTGTCAAATCTGTATGCACATAAAGTATGGTTAAGTTGAACTCTAGTTTTAGAACGATCGTGCTAGATGCTCAATGCAAGAATGGATGATAGGCCAAATCCTAATAAGAAGAAACCGATTAAAATAGTAGAAAAGGTAAATTATAACCTAAGTGTCGAAATCAGAAAATTACACGGAAAAGAGTACCCACACATACATAGTTCTGGATTCTTGCGAAAGTTGATCGAGTCCAAGTCGACATAGTTGTTAGAATTAGAGAATGAACATTCTCTGGAATGTTGTGTTTTGTTGCTCTGGGGGGTTCTGAGTAATGGAAACATTCATAGACAATCATAAGCATCCACAAGAGTACACACGAAGAGATATCGCAAGGCGAATTTTATTCCAGAGATTCTGAGATCTTGTACATTCCAGGCCGTGGTCTGGCACGGACCCTTAATTACATCGAATAATCGATGACCCTTGATTAGAAGGCAAAAGACTAGTCAGCCGGGACTAGGTTTTTTAGAGTTTATGGCCATGGGGCCTATATTTGTTTTACTGTACTAAACCACTTTGCGTTAGTCAGATGTCTATGTCCCATATTTTGACCGGAGACCCGGGTTAGGACTGTCAGGGTTTATTACTGAGATGGACGACTCTGGGCTCGCGCCTGTCAATGTAGGGACAGGTGACCTCGGGAAGTCCGCTCTGCAGTGGTGTGTACCTGCGCAGTCTAACCGGCGGGTACCGTTTAAATGGGTAGGGCATCGACTGCTGCATCGTGGCAGTTGAGTAATTGGTTTGTAAGGGATTGAAGCTCTTCAGCACGGTTTATTGTGGTAATCAAGGCCCGACTGAGCTAGCTTTTATCACAAATCGGATCATGCCTTTGTAGTGAACGTAAATACCAACATATCTGTATAGCCCCGGATGTTGGCGACTCCTTTCCGAGAAGTTACCCCGTTCATTGCGTTGAATAGGGTCGAATCTTGAAGATGCTCGATTCTGCTCATTTAGAGTTCTCAAAACGTTCGCTTGGCCGTTCCATTGCGTCCGGAATGCTCGAAATACCCAAGACTGGTTCCAGTAATCCTAAAAAATACTCAAAATTGGGCCCGGTACGCCTGCTAACATGATATGTAAATTGGCTGATTCCAGGGTGCATGAGACCTGATTTACGGGTGCGTTGGGCTCCACGGACCTGTCAATTCAAAGCTGATTCCCAGACGATTTTGAGGGTGCGTTGGTGCGTATTCAGGGTGCGTTGGTGCACGTACAGGGTGCGTTGGGAACTTTCCACCGAACTTTGATTTGGCTGGATTTACATATGCGTGGGGACTGAATTGACAGATGCGTGATGTCGTTTTAGACGCGTGAAGTCCTTTTACAGGTGCGTTTTAAATATATGGAATCCAGACCTTAGTGACGTGTCCGCGCCCAAAAATGGGATCCCGATGGATGGAAGGGTGTTCCGGCGAGGGTTCCGGGGAGTTTTGGGTTTTCGGCAGTAGGAGCTCTCTCTCTCTCTTTTTCGTCTCTCGTAAATGAGCGGGTCGAGGGGTATTTATAGGTGAAGTCGACCAATAGCAGGACGCCACATGTCACGCACCTGCTGGACGCTCCCAACGCACCTGTTTACCTCATTGCAAGTATCCGAAGATCATACGGGTGCGTGGGGTTCATCTGTCGGGTGCGTGAGGCTCCAAGCACCTGGAAACCCATCTTTTAATCCGTCCGTTGATTGTGGGGTGCGTTGATCAGCTTTCAAGGTGCGTTGGATGCTTGGGCCTTCGCAAAATGGCGGGCCAGCATGTTGTTTTTTAGGGTGCGTGGGACTTAATTTACGGGTGCGTTGGGCTCAACGCACCTGTAAGTTAAGTGCCGGATTTTAAGGTGCGTCAGACACGTAAATGTGGGCTCCATCGGTTGGGTTTTGAGTTTTGGGGCGTTTGTGGGGCCCGTTTCATTGCGCAACCACTTGCACTGTTCATCCTAAACCATAAAGAGGTCACGGGTCTGATTTCGGACAGTTCTGATCACGGTGATCAGCGGGGTCTGTTAAGGAATTTGGCCAAGTCCGGGGAAGTCACGTACACCTCCGTTTTGCGCGCGCCAGAAGGCGTTCTTTGCGCGATTCCTTCAGAGGTATATGGTTATTTGGCTTATTTTAAGAGTGTCCACTATTTGGGACCCCAATAGATGCCTCTCCGGTGGGTTGCGGCAGGCGCGTGATCGGCTGGTGCGACGCACCGGACTTCCCGGGTCCCACTATAAATAGTTGAGTCGGCTCATTCTCGTCATTTCACTGTTCTTCACTAGACCTCTCACATCAAGCCCACGCACCTTTTTATTCTCCAACGCATCCAATAATTGTCTCCAACGCGTCCATTTAATCCTTACGCACCCACTTATTCAAGGTATAAGTGATTTTAGGGGTGCGTTGGATGCACACGCACCTTATAATTTTGTACTTCAGACTGAGTATTCCTTTTTGGATGCATGAGGTGGCGCGCACCTGCAAATCTCTTGGATTTTATGGACATCCCGGGTTTTTTGGGTGCGTGGGGACCTACGCACCCTTCGTCGAACTGGTTAGACCTTGGTGCCTTACGCGCCATATAATTGGGTTGTGCTTTCTAAGGGTGCGTTGGACGCACACGCATCCAGCTGATGAACGGCCAAAAGGATGTATTTATTGGGTGCGTGAGGCCTCACGCACCCTTCGTCGATTTTGCTTGAGATATTGCCCTTCACGCACCCGAAAATCAGGGTTTGCATAAGTTTAAGGGTGCGTGGGGTCTTACGCACCTGGAAATGTGGTCATCATCCTCTCGAATTTTTTGGGGTGCGTGGAGCCCCTCGCGCCCAGTTTATAGGTCTTGTAAAAATTTGTTCTAAGTAATCTTCTGCGAAGCTGAACGTTGAAGTGTATGAGCCCCTTAACCTCTGCCTCGTATTTGGGCATACATATTCAGATTTTTTTTGAAGAGGCATAGGGTCTCATAGACTTTCGAGTTTTTCTAGATCGCATCAGTCAGTTTTTTAGAGGAAATACTTATGGTGACCTTAAGTAATGTTTTGAGTGTACCTGAGCGTGTCTTCTTGCCTTTTTGTCTTTACTTGATTTAGCTTTTCCTGCTTCCTGTTTTCTCTCTTTTGTTGGACTACTGTATCGGTTCATCAGCCTTGTTTCTTAGCAGACGATGGTCGTAACTCGCGCTTCCCTCCGTGAGGCTCGTGTTTGTCTGAGGCGACTTCTAGGTGCTTTAGACCGCCCCGAGGCTTGGTCATCTCTTGCTGGTCAATGCGATGAGGTGGCCGAAGCCTTGACTCTTCTTGGCGCCGAATCCCGCCCCACTCTCCGAGCTATCCAGAATATCTCGGCGATGGCCTCCATCTCAAACGAGCGCAAGGAGGCCGTCTCTAGCTTCATCGGCGATTCTTCCCTTTTGGAGGAATTGGCGGTCTTGGAGGTGGCGGAGCCATCTTTGGCTGCTTCTTTCCTATCTCTCTCAAAGCGTCTCAGCTTCCTAAAGGAGGAGAAGAGGGAGAGCAGGAGATTCCTGGCTTGGCTTATCCCCTTGGCGGAGGCCGAGTACCCGGATCGTCGTGCCGGCATTTGGAGAATGGTTAGAGCGGCTATTCGGGAGCACGACGACCTGGCGATTGACTTGTCTGCGATAAGGAACTATGCCGACGCTAAGCACCTGAACTTCGATCTCGTGCAACAGTGCGTTTTCATTTTGGTGGACTTGGTTTTCAAGGAGGCCCAGATTCAAGCGAAGGTCGATGAGTTGAGGGCTCAGGTTCTTCCGCTGACGCAGGACTGAGGCCCCTGCTCTCTGACTTCGGGGAGGAGTCCCCACAATTTTGGAGTTGTCTTACATTGACTGTTGTTGCTTGGTCATTTAAACAATTGTCATTTAATCAATTTAGCCATGTGGAATGGCCCTTATGGTTGACGAATACTAATTTATACTTTTCCGCTTCACTTCTGTCTTTTCCTGCCTGTATGTTTTGTGACGATGATGTTGCGGTTGTGAATGTTGTTCGTTTCATTACTTCCATTGATTTTGAGTGTGTTCCGTGGTGGCTCATGTCGACGCTTGTGCTTTGTTCATTTGCTGCTTTTGTGTCTCTGTCTTTTATGAATGGTTTGACCAACTCTGTGCAAGCATTTCTTCTTTACTTTGTACCTGAATTTCGCATGTCGTTCGCAGGTTTACAATGGCCAGCGATCCTTCACAGGCCGGTCCTTCGGGTCCTCCCCAGACTCCTTCCAAGCGTAAGCGTGCTGCTGCCAAGCAGGTAGTCAGACCGTCCGCTGAAAATCCACAATGGTTTCTCCCTCCCGAGACGTTCAACTTTTATGAACGCATCCTCACCTTGCCAAAGGATATACAGAAGAAAATCCTTTGTGATAGGATCGTGCCGCCTCCCCCAGACAGGGGCACACAGGAGCAATGGGATGCATGGTACGCTCCTCTCCGAGGGTTCCGGAGTGACGAGGCAACAGGTTCTGAAGAGGGCGAGGCCAGCCCGTCGATCCCTTCCCAGTCTACCAGGCGCGGTCGCCCTAAGAGGGCTGGCAAAGGTGCCAAGCAAGTATACTTAGAGAATCAAACCAAGTCCCGATCGGACAAGATGAAGGTGGCCTGGTCTAGCGCCAAGCTTGTCACTGCGCCACTCGTGGTGAGGAATCCCTACACTCGGGAGTATATCCGTTATGCGAAGAGCTATCAACAGCAGCGGTCTCTCCCGAGCATTGAACCATCCGACATCTGTAGGAGCGACTCCTTCTACGGTGTCGATGTTTGGACATTCGGCCCGGCGTCATTCCTCAGCTGTTCTCTCTCCAAGAACGGGAAGCAGCAGTCGGTCCTGGGTGTGAAGGGTATGATTTTCCTAGAGCCGAATCACAATCCCCATCAGCCCTTTCCCAAACATTATTTCGAGACTCTGCGCCAGAGATTTCACCATCTGGGGGATACTGAGGTCTGGTTGTCCGGGGCGTTTCGGACTCGCGGCCATCTGGTTCTTCATCCGGGCTACAAGGCGTGGGCGAACCGGATCTTGGAACAACACAAGGCGACCCTACGGGCAGTGGGTCTGTACAAGGCGATCGAAGCGACATCGAGCTACTTTTGCCGAGAGCCCTGGGTATACAAGGGCTTCCTCAACCACTGGTGCTCCATCACCAATTCTTTCCACATGCCATGCGGCGAGATGAGCATCTCGCTCTGGGATCTCAACAGGATCGCGGGGCTCCCCATTCGCGGGAGGATCTATGATGAATGGGTCCCGAGCGACGACGAGCTGTCGCGGAAGAAGAAAGGTATCAATGAAGGCTTCTTCTCCGAGGCCTGCTACGAGCTGTTTGCCGAACTACCCCAATTTTGGGGTCTCAAAGATAAGCTTCTGTTCGAGGACTGGCTGGTTTATTTCAGCCACGGCTTGAAGTAAGTTCTCTGTAATGGATTGTGCCTTACTGTTCTGTCATGCCTTTTTCTTTCTGCTAACGCTCCGTCCTTTTCCCTTATTTAGCTTGGACTATGCGGCCTTCGACGAGGGTCGTGGTGATAAGGCGATGTTGGAGAAACGAATGAGGGAGAACTTCACGCGCCCCAACAAACTATCCCCCTCCTACGAGCTAGCCGGCTTCCTGGCCTATTGGCTCAGTTGCGTGGCGCTCCCGAGCTCCAAGCAGGCAGATAATGTCAGAGTGTCTTGCTTTGCCGTCGCAGGGGCCCTGGCGAACGGTCACCGGTACACGCTGGCTCCGGCGGTCATATGTTCTATATACCGAGCATTCGGTTATGTCATCAGTAACAAGGAGCGCGCTGCTTACGGGATGAACTCCGCTTACTGCGGATGGCACTTTTTCTCGGGTTGGCTCGGGGTATACTTCCCTTGGGTCTATGGTGTAAGGAGCGGGGATTATATCAGAGAGGGGAAGCTCCCGCTACACTTTTTTCAGAAGAAGAAGATGATCAGCCACAACTTGAACACCATCGAGGACAGAATCGCGAGGCTTGATGACATGTACTTCTATCATTTCTCTGGTACCCGTAGCGAAGACCCGGTCCTGTGCACGGACGACGATAGTATTGATTATTACGAGCGTTCCTTCCTGATCGCGATTCGTCCTTCGTCACTGATTGCTCCGCGAAGGGCTGGAATTCTGGAGGGAGCCTTATTATCCAAATCATTTCGCCCGCCAATTTGGGTATGACCAGGGAGTGCCAGCGACCCTAGAACCGGTGACGCGCGAGCAGCGAGCGTACGGTGTTGGGCCTATTCACTGGAACTGGATGTGGCGACAACTTCTGCTGACCGGAACTGGCTGTTCCTTCGTGATCCCGGGGACGCAGTGTTTTGCCGGGGCCACCTTTGGGTGGATGAGGTGGTGGGCCCACTAATACGCGCTGGTGCGGAATAGAATGCTCGTTACCGAGCTCGTCTTCATTACGCCTCCCATCGTTACACCTATTCCTGCCAACGGGCTCGGCTATGTATCGGAGAATCTTCATCAGCCCGCAGTGCCAGGCATGGAGAGATTGCAAACCTCCCTGAACGTGGTGATCGACCATGAGAAGCCTAGAGCACACCCTGGAAGGCTGGATCACCTATGGGGAGAGGATTGTGACAGTGGTGGGGCCAGAGTTCCCGTCTCTCGGCCCTATCGATGAGTTGTCTGCGGGGGCGATGTCCTGAGAGGGGGAAATGACGGTGATGATGGCGAAGAAGACGACGACGGTGACAAGGGCGTGGCTGAGGCCAGGGATGAGGAAGATGATGTTGCCACAGAGGGCGATGACGGTGATAGGGACGACGATGATGCCATAGGCGGAGCTAACGGAGGTGATGACGATGCGGGAGGTAGTGGAGGCGGAGGCTCTGTTGGTGATGGCGGTGATGATGGTGGTGGTGAGGGCGATGAGGGTGATGATGGTGGTGAGGGTTTATGGGTTGAGCGCGCCGGTCCTCGAGTGAAAACTGCTCCTCGCCTTCCCGTCGTTTGCGGCGGCAAGAAAATAAAGGATTTATTGGAATTGCGCAGAACCGTGCGCTTGCGGGAGCAGTTTGCGAAGGAGGCTGGCGACACTCTGATTGTTAACACGAGAGAAGCCAGGGAGGAGGGCGAGCTAAGCTCTCAACCCAACCCAGGCGAGGGCTGCCCTACCCGGGGGCATAACGAGAATGAGCCTGTTTACGATAGGTCCATCCCTGAAGAGGACGTCGGGGCAATCTTCATGGATTTAGATGATGAGGCGCCTGCCGAGTCCGTCCTTCCCCCCAATCCTTCTGTGGCGGACGCTGAAACTCAAGGCGGGGTTCCGGAAGCGATCGTCACTGTGGTGGAAGAGGTTGCGGTCCTATTATTGAGCTAAGCGCTCCCTGAGCCTGTTGTGGGGGCCCCTCCTGCTGCTGAACCGTCGTTGATCGAATCTGCTGTTGAAGTCCCGCCCGTTGCCACATCGTTGCTAGTCGAGTCTGCCACTGCAATTCCTCCTGTTGCTGGGCCAGCGCCTGATGCAAATATTCCCGAGGTCGTGGTGATATCCTCCCCGGAATTGCCCGAACCATTGACTGAGGGAACAACGGAACCGGCCCCGGTGTCACCTGTGCCTACCACTTCATCCAGCGTCGCCGCCATTGGCATTCTTGACGTTGCTGGTATGTCATCTGCTTTTACTGTCCTGACTGCTTCCTTCCTGACGATGATTTTCTTGTACTAACACTTTCCACTCTCTGTGCCAGCAGCCTCTTCCATCGGTGCTTCAGCGCCTACGGCGTTGCCTGAGTCATTCGTCTCATCCCTTCGGGGTCTATCGAAGACCAAGGCAAACCTTCTCAGGGGCCTTCTGTCTGACATCGCCGACTCTTTAAGACATGAGGAGGAATGGCCTGTCTTAGACGAGGCGTTGCAGGCACTAGGGCTTAACGCTTCCTGGCTCGGGATTGACTTGTCCTCCGTGACCGGTCAGGTGACTCTGTTTAAAGAACTGGTGGCCCAAGAACTCGAGGCGAAAGGCCTTCAAACTGACCCTTCTACTGAGGACAAGCCCGGTCACTTGCGGTCCCTTCTCCCAAAACTGGAATTATACGAGGCAGGGGTGGCTGCGGTGAAGAAGGACTGGCGGGCTGTTGATGATGGGTGTCAGGCGGCCACTGTTCGTTTGGCAGAGATAGACAACGAGGTGGCTCGACTGCAGGCTGAGTGCTCAATTGTCCACCTTAAACTATCCAAGCTCACCGGTCAGAGGGCTCGTTTACAATCTTCCCTCGATCAGCAGGAGGTGGAGCGCGACGTCGTTAAAGCCCAGGTTGCGGAGTTGGAGCAGTCTCTCAGGGACATTCCCAACCCTGCTCTAGTTCTAGCTGAGGCCGAGGCGGCACGGAAGGCGGTTGAGGAGTCTGCAGCACACTTGTTAGACCAATGTTTAAAAACTTTAAACGGTTAAGCTGTAGTGACCTCCATTTGTACTTAATACTGATTTTAGAACACGTTGTAACAAATATTGTGTCGATATGTATACTGCTGCAGTTTTAGGTGCATGTTGTATTGCTAGGTCTTTTGCAAATTCAGAGTTTTGAATGCGAATTGAGTGAGTCATTTGGGAAGAGCGTCCCCCTGTTTAGGACCCAAACCTGTGCTTGTATGAACAGGGACGCGATCGAGCCTTTATTAAGGGCTTCCCCCTTTCTTAGTTGCCTTGCAGGGCGGGGTGTTATTTCTGACGTATTCTGGGCCTTGATGACTCCCTGATACCTGTGGAAGAAAAGGTAGATAGTTAGTATTTTGCCCCGAACCTCACGCGATATCATTTCTTTTGGTATTTTCTACATTACATCATCCCTCTAATGGGGTGTTTACAAAATATGATGACAGACTTCTTTCAAGTATAATATCTTTTCAAGAACCGACCGTTCACCAGCGTACTGACGCCCTGTCCTTTGCAATCTATTACCCGATAGTTTCCATTAGAGTATACCTCATCAATTATGCACACTGGATCCCACTTCGGATCGAATTTACTTTTTGGGCCTTGCATCAGGCGTCGACGTTTCATCATCAGCACCAAGTCGCCCCTCTTAAATAACCTTCCCCGGACTCGTTTATCGTACGAAGCCGAGATTCGCTTTTGATACATTTCAAGCCTTTGCTGAGTGGCGAGTCTCTTTTCATCCAGGTCATCAAGCTCGATCATTCTGATTTTATCATTGTATTCGGTTGTCAGGGAGTGTCGGAGCACAACCCGTAATGACTCCACCTGCATTTCCATCGGGATCACGGCTTCCGTACCGTACACCAATGAGTAAGGTGTGGCTCGAGTGGCTGTGCGGTACGTGGTCCTATATGCCCACAGTGCTTCGGGTAACCGTCTGTCCCAGTCTTTCTTATTCTCTGCCACCGTCTTCTTCAGGATTTTCACAATAGTCTTGTTGAATGCCTCGGCCAACCCATTTGCGGGAGGGTAGTAGGGCGATGAATAGCAATGCTTAATCTTGAACTTTGCGCATAGCCTATCGATAGTGACATTTTTGAAGGGCGTTCCATTGTCGGTGGTGATTCTTTCGGGGATACCATGACGATACAATATGGAATGGCAGATGAATCTTTCGATGTGTCTGGCTTTCAAGTTTCTCAAGGCAATGGCTTCAGTCCACTTAGAGAAATAATTAGTCGCAGCAAGAATGTACTGGTGCCCCTGAGAGGATGGCGGATTGATCGGCCCTATCACGTCCATGCCCCAGGCGGCGAAAGGCCAAGATATCATTGACTGATGTAGCTCTTCTGGTGGTGAGTGTATTATATCTGCATGTATCTGGCATTGATGACACTTTCTGACGTAGTCTATTGCGTCTTTCATCATTGTGGGCCAATTGTACCCCATATGTCGGACACGGTGATGCAAGTTCCTACCCCCTTGGTGAGCACCGCACTCCCCTCCGTGTGCTTCTTTTAGCATGGTGTATGCCTCGTCCTGGTCTAGGCAGCGCAACAACACTCCCTCGTACGAGCGCTTGTAAAGGGTGTCACTCTGTATTATGAACGAGCCGGCACGTCTCCTGACCTGAGTGCGCATTTTGGGCTCTTCTGGTAAAAATCCGTACCTCAAGTAGTCGACGAATGGTCTTTTTCAGTCGTTTTCTTCTGTGATTTCAAAGCAACAAATAGGGTTCACGCTCGATTCATTGCTGGGCGGTAAGGTAGTTGGCAAGATCCTTCTTTCTTCGATCGTTACTTGAAGAGGGCTGCCTCCAGGATTAGCCAGGGCAGTGGCCAGGCTGGCTAACGCGTCGGCCTGTATGTTCTCTTACCTTGGTATATGTGAAATGCTGCCATTGCGAAACTGATTGAACAATGATTGCGCCTGGTGGCAGAAGGGTGACAACTCGGGCTTGCGAACCTCATATTCCGTTGTTAGCTGTCTGATGACTAGCCTGGAGTCGCCGTATATTTGTATTGCCTTGATACGCATCTCGAGGGTGAGCTGTAGTCCGATAATAAGGGCTTGATCTTCTGCTTCGTTGTTGGTACAAGCCGGCACGATCGTGAATGCATAGGGCAGTAGATCTCTCTGCGGGCTAATGAATATAATTCCTGCTCCCGCCCCTGTGGTCCTAGCTGCTCCGTCGAAGCACATTTGCCATGGTCGTGGTTCTTCAATCATCATAACCTGGTCGTCTGGGAGATCGCATTCCATTTCTTCCTTGCTTGGAACGGGGTGCGCGGTGAGGAAGTCTGCAATCGCTTGTCCTTTAACAGCTCGGGCCGGGACGTAAGTGATATCAAATTCTGAAAGGAGGAGGGTCCATTTTGCTAAGCGCCCGGACAGCATGGGCCGGTTCATGAGAAATTTAATCGGGTCAGCCTTGGATATCAACGTTATTTGATGTGAGAGGCAGTAATGCCTAAGTTTCTTCACAGCGAAGATGAGGGCCAGGCATATCTTCTCGATTACTGAATAGTTTAAACTCGGCCCCCACTAACGTGCGGCTCAATAATACAGCGCTGTTTCTCCTTGCCTTCTTCATTTTTCTGTGCCAGGAGTGCCCCTAACGAGTTATCACCCGCTGCAATGTATAGAATCAGCGGTTTGCCCTTGATTGGGGCAGCCAGGACCGGCGAATTCCCGAGCATTTCTTTTAGCGAATCAAAAGCTTTCTGGCAAGGCGGCCGTCCCATTCGAACTTGACATTTTTCTTGTTGAGTCGGGAGAGAACGGCTGACAACGACCAGCTAGGTTTGAAATGAATCTCCTCAGGTATGCTACGCGGCCCCTGGAAGCTTTTCAGCTACTTCAGGTTCTTTGGAGGCGGGCATTCTATGATGGCCTTGATTTTGCGGGATCAATTTCTATGCCCCTGTGTCTGACCACGAAACCCAAGAATTTGCCGGATGCAACTCCGAACGCGCATTTTAGCGGATTCATGCGGAGACTCTTCTTACGCAATCGTTGGAACACTTGCCTTAGGTGCTCCCTGTGCTGCTCGTGATCGGTCGACCTGACGACTAAATCGTCTACATAGCATTCGACGTGTTTATGCATCATGTCCTGAAATATGACGTGCATTGCGCGCTGGTAGGTTGCCCCTGCATTTTTTAATCGAAGGGCATTACGCGGTATACAGTAGATGCCGAGAGTTGTGCGGAAGGCCGTGGCTTCTTCGTCTTCATGCGGATTTGATTGTACCCCGAATACCCGTCCATGAAAGACATCACTGCGTACCCCGTCGTGCTGTCAATCAACATCTCAGGAATCGGGAGGGGAAAATCGTCCTTAGGGCAGGCTTCATTCAAGTTTCGGAAAATCAACACATATTCGGATTTGTCCGCTCTTCTTCTTGACTGGCACGATGTTTGAAATCCACCGGGGGTACTTCACTTCTCGAACGAACCCAGCCTGAATCAGTCTCTTGACTTCTTCCTCAATCTTTGGTATAATGTCCGGATGACCGTCGTTGTGGCTGTTTTACCGGCTTCTTCTCCTTCATGATACTTAGTTTGTGCATGGCAATCGTCGGTGTTGGGGTCCCAAAAGTCAGTACCCTCTAAAACAAATCGACTGGGCACGTGCTTCGAGAAAATTCCACAAAAACACTACCCGACGCACCCAAAATACCCAGTTTTGCAAAGGATCCAGTACTTAGCCATTTTCTCCGGTGGACCCCACGGATCACCGTGATCGAAACCGACCAGAATCAAGCGGGGCCATCCTTCATGAATTATGATAAGCAGTGCATGGCGATTCACCGGGAAACGGGCCCCACAGGCCCTCCGTTTTGCAAAACCCAAATTTGCAAAACACGAGTACGTCAAGCGCACCCAATTATTCAGCTTGACGCACCCTTAAATTCACGAAAATTCAACAAGTGTTTTCGGATGTGTTTCACCTCTGACGCATCCGAAAAATGGCTTGACGCACCTAAAAATACCCTCGACGCGTCCGTAAATTC